>CM075513.1:14263425-14635925 GCA_037950675.1 Hypophthalmichthys molitrix | reverse complement strand
AGCCATAGTTCACCCAAAATGAAAATTCTATCATTTACTCACATTCAGTTTGTTTGGAAAAACATAATATGGAAGCCAGTGGGGCCGTTTGGTTAGCATCATTCTTCAAAATATCTTCTTTTGTGTTCAGCAGAAAAAATTCATACAGGTTTGAGGTTTGGAATAACTTGAGAGTGAGTACATTTTCATTTTTGGGTGAACTATCCCTTTAACTGTCTAAACATGTTTACTTAACTTATTGTAACTTAAAGGGTTAGTTCACCCAAAAATGGAAATTTTGTCATTAAGTACTCACCCTCATGTCGTTCCACACCCGCAAGACCTTTGTTCATCTTCAAAACACAAATTAAGATATTTTTGATAAAATACGCTGTTGATAGTGTAAACAGTGCAGAGCTTCTGGGTTTTGTGTCATAACGCGTCCACACAATGCGTTTAGCTGTATACGTATACATTTTTTGTAAAAATCATTTCAGGAGCCTGAAACTGCTATTTTTTGAAACCGGGTCCCAGAGTGGATAAATCTGAAAACAACACCCTTGCATTTTCACATGTACAGCCAATCCATATATTTTGTGAAACGATGATGTCTCGACCCCTCGACTCGCATGCTCCAAGTCTTCTTCTCCGTTTTTAGTGTATCTCTGTGGCAGAATTACAGTGCCACATACTGGTCTGGCATGTATACTACATTGTTTTGAGCCGGTTTCAGTGGTTTCGTGTGTACGCAGATATTTCTTAACCAACGCTTTTTTTTTTTTTAGAACAAGGGAAAAAAAAGAACGGATAAAGAAAGCTCTGGCTTTGTGTGGATGCGGCCTCAGTATTGGCCGGCTCCTGCATCAGTGTCGGCCAATACTGAGCCAGCGTTCTGAGAAGCGCTGTCTATAAGGAAGTCAGAAACCTCTCAGATTTCATCAAAAATATCTTAATTTGTGTTATGAAGATGAACAAAGGTCTTAAGGGTGTGGAACGACATGAGGGTGAGTAATACATTACAGAAATTTCATTTTTGGGTGAACCCTTTGAAAGGTGAAATTTTTTACAATATAGCTATTAATTTAAATCTGACTTGTAACCTGAAGGTCGCAGGTTCAATTCCCAATACCGGCAGGAAAATACGCACTTTCTTCCACCCTCAATACCCACGACTGAGGTGCCCCTGAGCAAGGGATCTAACCCCCGATTGCTCCCTGGGTGCGAATAGCAGCCCACTGCTCTGTTTGTGTGTGTTTCACTACTCTGCCCCTAATGTGTGTGTGCACTAACTTGGATGGGTTAAATGCAGAGGACAAATTCCCACTACGAGTTACCCTACTTGGCCAGCATGTCACGTTGTTTGTCACTGTAAAATAAAGTGTTACCATACATTTGTTCTTGTTACATACTTACTTTAGTAATAACAGTAAATTATGCATAATTACATGCAACTAACACTAACCCTCTACATGTTTTTAATTAATATTTCTCAGTACTTAAAAATGTTTGGTTGCATTTTATTTCCTTGTTACAATTATACATTTATGTTAAACCTTTTTATCATTTAAAAATCTTTTGTTTTATTATTTATTTTGATATAAAGACATTCATGCATTTTTAATTGTCTCAAGTGTCCAGATACTTTTTGGAATAATGTTTGCTACATTATTTGCATAATTGGATGCAATTTATAATTAATACAACAAAATTAGGAATTATTCTGATTTTATTTCTCCCTTATTATTTAGACAATAAGGTGATCTGTTGTTTCAACAGCAGCCTGCGTTAGTTTGGGAGTTGTTTCCGTCTGGTTTTTGTGTAATATAATTTCCATAGTTTTTTTTTTTTTTTTTCAAGATTATATGCAGGATGCCAGCTGGCAGACAGATGGTGGTGGCTTTACACGTTTTTATTTAAAGACACATCAGAAGGAAGAGGAGGGTGAGGCAAGAGAACAGCTGTAGCGAGTGGGACAGGATGGTATATGCTGGTCAAAGCGACGAGCAGCCTGCACAATGAAAGAAAAGAATGAAAAAAACAACCACGAAAACCATTTCAGAGTGCTAGAAACTTTCCCAAAATGCACTAGAGAGCATTTGTACCCTAATATAGCTCCATGATTATGCTGGGATTTTATGATCTATTGTTATTTGTACACACTTAATGAATTTGTTGTATGAAACGCTCGGTTCATAGAGAAAAATAATAAGGCTGTTAAAATACTATCATCCTCAGTGAGAGCAGCAGCGAACGCAGCGCCGCTGGGCGTCCTCTGTGTGTCGTACCACAGACCCGGGGCCTTGTGCCCTTTAACGGTGTTACTCTCAGCGGGAGCTGCTTATTAACCGCAGTCTCGTTAAACCCTTTCTCTACAGCATAGACTATCCACACTGCATTTTGGGCGAGAAAGCCATGATTTCGAGAAACACTGTGTGGAACATTTGCATTGTTATAATAATTAGAATTTCTTTATTTCGACTCTTTACAAATCCTGCTATTTTACACACATAAAATGTATTCAAGTGCACAGTATCTCCCAGGCAACAGCTGCTTCAGTGTGAGTCCTGCGCCTTTGCACTTGAGACCAGAGAACAAACGGCCTGTGAAAGGGGCATGCCATATGCAAAATACATAAGTTCAATTAAATAAAAACAAACACCAAAACAATAGCAAACAAAGAGTTGTGGATGGTATTAAATTATGCAGATATTGTTGTGATCGCACATGATATACAGCTTTGAAAATGATGATTTCCTTGCGTATAAGGTAGAAATACACTCCACTGTTCAGTGCTACAATAATGTGACTCGTATAGATTTAATTACCACTAATTCCTCTACAACTATGGGGAAACCATGGTAATAACAATAAAACCTCACACACACACGCTTACGTTCTGTCTCTCACACACACACATACAAGCAAACTATTCTGGTGTTAGTTCAGTTTTTAACTTTTTATTCTTTATTTCTCCTTATTTTCTTTTTAAAGGAAGCTTTTCATCAAAGAGCATTTTTGTTCATATATAGTTTTTACAGAAGAAAATACTATACAACCTTTTTTTTCCCTCCTGAAACAATATTTCAAAGATAACCATCTACACATTTAGTTGCCTATATTCTGATTCAAAGCCGTGTTTAGGAAATAATTAATTTCCTCGCTTCGCTTTTCCTTCTTTATATTCAATAGAGGCCAAGTAAACAAAAATCATTTTTGTCTTTTTTTTTTTTTTTTTTTGTGTTTGTGTAATTTGGAGCGAAGCACTGCAATAATTTCCTCTGTATAGAATTCATTTAAATTACAGTCATCATTAGTGTTACTCGTTAGGCAAGCCAGGTTCTAGCATGCCCGTTTCATATTGAAATCATCCAATCTTGGAAGCGAAGAAAAAAAACTTTTTTTTTTCTCTTTTTTTTTCTTAAATAAAACACAGAACAACAGTTCTTCGTCACACTGAAGACTATTTGTGCATCAAAGCAAAGTGAACTAAACATTGTAAAGCAAATTCCCTGTTAAAAGATATATGCCATAATTTCAAAAGGTAAAAATGAACCTAAAAAGTGCAAAAAACACCCTAAAATTTTCTCATTGCAAGGTCACATAAATATTAAATAACTTCTTATTATTGGAGTGAAACCACAGCTGTTGTAAATAGAAAACAAAAGCTTGAAACATTGTTTTCTGTCTGTACAATTCATAAAATCACACACTTTCCGAGCAGCGCTACCAGCGCTAGCATTCATCATGGTGCCTTTGTGATGCCTGTCCTCCATTCAGCCCTCTAGAAAAGAAAGTCTCTCTCCATGTTTTCTCTTCTTTTAGAAATAGATACATGATGCTTCTGAAAAAAGAAGCTTCAAAAAGCCAGTCTCCATCTTCAGACTTTGTTGCAACTATTGTTTTTTTTTCTTCTCTTTTTTTTCATGCTACAGAAACTGTGAAGGGAAAAGGAAAGAAAAATAACACCTACAAACTTTTCCCTACATTCAGAGACGCTTGTCTCCTGCTGCGTGTTTGATGGACACTTTAGGACATCTATTTGTGGAGCAAAACAAAGACATAGCTGTAATCTCCTCTCATTCACACTGGGCAGTAGCACCATCATCACATTACAAACTCTCCGAAACACAGGGGGCGATAACTCTCGCCATCGAAACAGACCCATTTACAGTGAGACACCCCCACATCACCTGGTCATGCCTGTGCAATTAGAGAATAATGCAAAAACAGACAAACAAAAAGCCATATTAATGCAATCATGTAAAAGATAACAAAACGTCTTAAATAGAGGCTTGAGTATCTGCTCTCATCTATACAAAAGTGCACTATGAATATGCAATGCCAAATGGGTCCTCACTGAGAAAAAGGAGAAGGAACAGAAATCAAGTGAGAGCTAGCATTCACTGAGATCAATGCTTTATGGCCTGAAGCTTTGCAGTCACTGGTCACTGTTTTTTTTTTTGTTTGTTTGTCCTGAAGATGCAGGCGAATGTCCATATGGAATGGAGCCTATGACACCACTGACCACGACAGCAGGTTTAAGTGAGAACTGTGATAATTGTAAAGAATAAAAATAAAAAAATCATCTGATCAACGGAGAAGCATACAAGTCAAAGCACTGATGCAGGCCCCTGCACTTCAATAATAATATTAATAATAATAATAATGACACAGGGTGTTTCTGAATCAATCATTTGAGCAACATTCTTTATAAAAGATTTCCTGCAATGTACGCTTTTCGTTGCTTTCAGGTTGGTACGAGGGTCCTGCAATCCAGTGACTGCAATTAAAATGTACATTAACATCCACACACATCTACTTTATATAGATAGTCATATATAGAGAGATTGTTTTTTCCTTATTTTTTCCACACACAAAAAGTAACAAATGAAATCGAATAAATTAAAGTCAAACATGCACACACACAAAAGACTGATGTGTAGGAAAAGGTTTACATAGCCACCCATGTGTAAAAGAGGGCCTCGTCTGTCTATTTCTCTGTTCATTTTTTAATGCATAATTAAATTAATAATGTTGGTCATCTTGTAAACATCATAATAAATCATTTTGGGCCTTCACTTCTCTTGTAGTTGGTTGTTTTCTTGTCATCTGCAGCGTCTCTAAGCATGATAAATGAGGCCACTCAAACTTGCGTTTGTTCAGGGAATTCATAGTTCTCCTTCTACAGCATAGATTAGGGCTCAGCCTCCGGCTCCTCTTTATCCAGTTGGGAAGTCTCTGCGTGGTTCATGGAAGCATCAAAACTCTCTCCATTGTCTTTGTCTACTTCTGGCTCTGGCATGGAATCTTCATACGAGTCTGTATTCATGTCCTCCTCTACTTCCTCCTCTTCGTCGTCATCATCGTCGTCGTCATCATCATCCTCCTCGGCTAACGGCTCTTCCTCGGGTGACAGGTCGTCTTCAGGATCGCCGGATGTGCCGGTAGTGTCATCCTGAGGGTTGCCCAGGCCCATTGAGGCAGCAGGGCCAGAACTGGTGGCCAGGGAGAGTGGCTCCCGGTGCATCCCGGACCTTTTGCTCAGGTCCATGGAGTCGCTGAGGCCCAACCCAGCAGCGTTTTTCAGGAAGAACAAGGAGCTGTTGGTGTCCGTCCCCAGGTTCAGAGAGTTGTCAAGGTTGACCGCTGAGCCCGGATGCTCGTACTCACCAGCGGCTCCTGCCGATGGGAGGTACATGGCCATATTGTTGTGGGTCAGCCCCGGTGTGCCGGGTGAGGTTGGGGGCAGATTCATGGGCATTGGGGGCACAGCTAGGCCTGAGTGGTGGTGGTGGTGGTGGTGGTGATGGTTGCCATCCTGGTTGGGAGACACCGAAGGCAGCTCGCCTCTTTCTTGCTTCTCATGCTTGCGTTTGTGGGAATCCATCTGGGACATGCCCACCACCGTGTGCTTGCACTCTGGGTAGGTGCAGTGGAAGTGCGAACACTTAAGCTTGTACTTGCAGTCGGCCACCTCGCAGTCTGCGCTTGAGCTGAATTGACAGAATCCGGCAGCGCTGATCACATCCTGCTTGCCGTGGTGCTTGCGGTGCGCCGTCACCTTGGTGCTGTCCGTACAGCGGAAGCCGCAGCGCAGGCAATGGAAGTGGGTGCTGTTGCCGGAGAACTGGCAATCGGGGAAGTTACAGCATAGCGAAGACTTGAAGCGCTTGAAGTCATCCAGGACCAGGTTGTCCACGCGGTCGTGGTGCTGGGCGTGCTTGTACATGTGGGTGCGGCCGCAGAACTTGTAGCCGCAGTTCTCCCGTGTGCAGTGATAGTGTGTGACCTTCAGGGAGAACTGACAAGCCGTATCCTTGCAGTCCTCATAGAGGTCGTAGCGGCGGAACCCTTCCAGCATCATGCCTTCATCCAGCATCTTGCGAGACGAAGCGGTCTTGCGCCGCTTGCCGAAGGGTGACATGTCCTCGATGATCCAGAAGCGTTTCTTGGCACCAGTTGCCGTTGGGATAGAGATGGTGTTACCTGGTTGCAAAAAAGGCGTATACGGGTTAGACTTCGATCAGTACGACAAGCAGCAAAGCAATTCTGCAAACAGGAGTAGCCCTATCCCACATGCCCTATCAAAGCTACACATGAAGGTCCCTCCTACATAATGTGATTCTATGTCATAATCAAACAGAGTCCCATTTGTATAATGTACTGGTGACATTTTAACGTGACTGTCACGTCTAGGTATTGGGAGAGTTCAGAGGTGCTTCCGTACATCTGGCTTTATGGGAGAGCAGGATACCCTCCCATAAGCCTGAGGTCAGTGCTAATGATGTGCTCCCTGTCCTGGCCAGCAGGAATCACATGACTCTATTAAAGCCTGGCATGATTAAACCAGCCTTTTACAGAAGGCTACTAATGGACAGCATTTTAGACAGTGGACCTAATGGCAGGTGTGCAATGTACTACACAAGTCTAAAGCCACTACCACAGTGACTTACATGAACTGCACTGCATGTGTAAAAAGCTAAAGAGTTTTAACCAGCTAATGCTTTTTAATGGCTTTGTAACTGCTAGCCATAGTACAAACTACTGTATCTCTAGAGCTGCAGTGTTCGGGTGGAGACGAGATAGGTACCTGCAGCGTCCTGCACTATAGGGACGTCATTTTTAACCGAAGACGAAGTAGGAATGATGGGGCTGAAAGCTGGTGTGTTGGTTGGCATGACAACACTCCTAGTGGCTCCGAGAGAGGCGCTGAGCAGAGAGTATGATAGACAGGATGGGGAGAGGAGATATGGGAGTGAGGGGAGTGGTGGCCGGAGAAGAGCCGAGGAGAGAGATGGAGGTTGACTCTGGAGCGTAGGCTGATGAGGAGGTGGAAGAGGAGGTGGTGGAGGAGGAGGAGGAGGTGCAGATTGAGAAGGAGGAGAGTCAGCAGAGGTAGTGGTGGCAGAGGCAGGGACCTGACAGCCTGGTCCTACAGAGACACGGTGCCAAGGAAGGATGGTCACAGAGAGACAGGAAGGTATAAGACACAAGGGTGGGGAGGTAAAAAAGGGAAAGAGATCAAGTAATGAAATAATGAAAGCCAAATGGTAACCAAAGTCAGACAACAGGCAAAAGCAACAGTGATGAGAATGGAAGATAACATTTGAAATCAAACAGTGAACCCATAAAAATCAATTCAATGAAGGAAAGCTCAGATTCAAAGAGCAAAGACCCAGATTTAAAGGTGCTGATAGCATTGTTAGCCAGTTTACTAACTTCCGCCAGTGAATTAGACCCGTCGCCCATGCCTTCAACCCCAAGGGTTCTCTCCAAAACCCCACCCTCCACAGACAAAGATTGAGAAGCCAAGTTTTCTGATTGGCTAACAAGATCCAGATTGTTTTTGCTGTTTATTGCTGTTCCCAGGACACCAATTATTTTAATATCTGTACATTTTCTGTGTCATATTCCAAAAAATCACTTTAAGCACCTTTAAGCCTAGAGAAAACAAACAACTTGTGCTGCCTCTGTGTGTGGCTGATTTCAATGACAGTAGAGATGAGAAAAGTCTCAGATGCCTCTATGTAGTCGCCACAGGGATGGCATTAATGTGAGTTGTGTGTGGGAGACTATATGACAAATTCAGTGCTTTATAATTTAATAAATTTCATTAGAGTTGGAAACATTTGGTTGCTCTGATGCAGCTTTATGAGTCAGCTACAGGGAATTCAGTGAGAGGTGGTGAAGCTTTTTGTGTTTCTCTTTTCAAAGAAGGACAAAAGGCCATAACAAGGAACACAACGAAATTTGATTGACTGATTGACCAAATAAATATTTGCTCCACTGGTCACACTGAGCCTGTGGTTTGATTTAATCTCTCTCATATACTGTCAACCATGTGAGGCTGAAAATGTTTATTGCGATGAAATAGTCTTGTTTCTTAGGTCGACTCACCTGCTGGCGAACTATCGTTGCCCACGGGGGTGCTGGTGCAACTGCGGTCTTGATTGGAGGACTCTGAGGAGAGTCCCAGTGGGCTTCCTCCGCCGGTGTAGTCCATGTAGTCATCATTTTCCTCCATCATGCTGGAGAAGTTGTGGGTAAGATTAGGATGGCTGCCTACCATGGCAGACGAAGCTAGACTGGCCATGTGCTGCATCTCTTCAGGTCGATGGGCATGAGAGACCACCTACAAATTACCAAAAAGGGACGGACTTGAAATTATATATAATTTTGAGAATAAAAGTTAGCTTTATATTAAATTGTGCTTATGGCAGTGATCTTTAAAAGGTGTCGTAAATTTCTTCGTACCTGGGAAGGAACTCTGTCGAAATTTTTACCCAGCATCCTCCTCATGTGTTTGCGGGCATGGGAGGTCATCTGGTGCTTGAGCAGGAAGGAGAACTGACAGCCCTCACGGATACAATGGAAGTGGCTGTTAACTTGGTTGTATTTGCACCCTGCAAGAGACGGGCGACAAAATTAACTTGAGCAAAGACCGTCTTCATCGCGCCCGGGTTTCAGGGACAACATATATCATAGATTCTCAACGAGGTAATGAGGACATTGTGCTTCCGTCCCGCGCCTGCATAATGCAGAGAGACAGAGCAGATGAGTCCAGTGTCACACTGGGAAAGTCGAACCTTTTGAAGATTAGACCTGTGGTGCTCTTTTATTACAATGACATCTTTTATTCAATTTGGAATTTACATAAATACATTCTGCATTTGGAGAAGCAATAATGCACAACCCTGCAAACCAAAGTAAACACACAATTATTTCCATATTAAATTCATTTTTCATGACCTATCTGTTGCTGGTGTATTTCCTCCCCCCTCACGCCTGTCCCTTTGCTTTTTTTTTATTATTTATTTTTTTCTACACAAAGGGCCCTACAGATTTTAATTGCTATATGTTTTCAAATTTAAAGACTGCCTCTGCGCACTAATCAAATATTGTAGGGTGCTCGTAATAATTTTATTGTGAATAATGCGTGCAGAAATAATTGAAAGAGTAGCATTCAGGGCAGGTGCTGGCTTGTCCGTTACCATGGCACCCGTGGCGCCGCGCAACAAGCCGCCTGTTGTCAGACTGCTTTTGTACACAAGGGTGATATACTTTAAAACGGCAGAGTTGAGTAAATATGAGCACATGCTGAAATATCAGGGCTCTTGTGCCACCAGATCCTGGTAACCTCATCGCCAGTGTTCTGTTTAATGTTGCTGCCATGGATACCACTTTCCCAGTCCAGCTGAACCATCAATTCTTTATGACTCTATGGCTTGCTTTTGTCATATGTCCCTGGTTTATACCGCTAACAACGCAACAGGAGAGACCTTATACTCTTTGGACACTTGTGATACTTTCCACTCTTCAATAAATGTTCTTTTCTCGACTTAAAGGGATAGTTGACCCAAAAATGAACCTTCTGTCATCATTTACTCAAGCTGTTTTATTCAATAGAAAAAAATAAGCTCCTCTCACACAATTAAAATGACTTGAAGCCCTTATATGGCTTCAAAAGACTTTGAAGGTCCTACAGAGCGTTAGACATATACAGACTACTGTTATCATTCTTTTGTTGTCCTTTGAGCACAGTCCCCATTCACTTTTACTGCACAGAAAACAGCAGCTTGGACATTTTACCTAACGTCTCCTTTTTTTATGTTCCACAGAAGCAAGAAAATCAGATGTGTTTGGGTTGAAATGAGGGTGCCCATTTTTAGGTGAATTCTCTCTTTAAGGGGAGGGGAGTAGAAGAAAATAAAATACTAACTTTTAATCTGCCTGCTTGTGATGATGATCGAGGCTTGAAAAAGAGCAACACAAACAGACTGAGCTCGACAGGCACGGTAATTAACAAACATATGTAATTGCTCATTCCTGACAGGTTAAATATACCCAAGAAAACAACCTCTGTTTGATTGCCTACTATAAATACTGAAGTATTAATGTATGACAAAAAGGCAGACACCATTTTTCTCGGCCTGTTTTCTGTAATATAAATAAAACGTCCCCAGTTTTACAATGAGATGAGACCATCTTTATTTTCACCAAACGTGTTTGTTCTGCAAAATGCAAACGACTGCTAGCGCGCTGACTCTGTTGTCAATGTAAACCGCTCACTTGACAAAATATCAATGCACAGATACTAATGAGATAACAGCTTCTGAGAAACATACTCAAAATTCAGTGAATAAGTGTGAAGCGCAGCCGTTTCACGCCCTGTACTGTATGTTGTGCAGCAAACAGCATGGCAATTACAAACCCAACTAGGGGAACAACACTTTTCCTGTAGCCAGAGCCAATGGAAAAAGTGTTTTCATAGCAGGTGATGGCATCGATATGAAATTACAGTTACATCATCTCTGATTTCACACCATCTCTGATCCTTCCAGCTACATTACAAACACGGAGCTTGCAGTCGCTGCTTGAGAATAACGTGGGAGAGCGAATGAACAGTGAGTGTTTGGAAACACGAGTAACTAATGTGAACAGTGATTGAAACAATAAGACGTGTAGGAGGCTGGAACATGTACGATTTATAAGATTTCATAATACTGATTTTACTAAATTACTTTGCAAACCACACCGAATCAAACAAATCATTAAAGGAAAAATTAAAATATAGTCATTATTTTCACACATTCATGTCTTTCCAAACCATTTCACTTCCATGGAACATAAAAGTTTTTGAAGATTTTCAATCGCTAACTAGCAGAGCTGTGTAATTATTCAAAAAACAGCATACAGATTTTGAACTACATAATGACAGAATATTAATTTTTGGGTGGATTGTCCCTTTAATGAGCTCTGTGATCTAGATGCTTCTTTTAATACATGAAAAGTTGGTTCTTACCAAGTCTGCCACATTCTTCTCTTTTGGTGAAGTATTTGAACCCGTTAGCGGCACGTCTTTCTGCTTTCTCGTGCTTCTTGATGTGCCAGGGCAGTTTGGTGGTGATGTTCGTGACGAAGAAACAGCCAGGTCTCAGACAATGATAATGGCCCCTCATGCGAAACTCACAGTGCTGCGGAGAACAGCAAATAAACAAAACTCTTGTGAGCGAGAACATCTTGTGCAACTGTCTTTGTCTTCATGGTTCAGTTTTCTACAGTTAATTCACAACCCAATTATTAGATATTACATTAACTTACAAGCATTACTAAACCATCTTTTGAACCAAAATGGGGTCTGATCATTTGTCAGTTAGTTACTCATTACTCAGGGTACCAAAGGGAAGAAGTAGGTTACGTCTACTCATTAAATCCTTTTTCTCGTTCTTTCTCAGAGCATGTGACAGGACCAGCCTCACTGACCAGCAGAAATCTGAAGTTTAGGTTCACATTGTAGCCGCTGACCCCAATAACAACACACCAATTAGTTCATTTGGCGATTCATCTATTTCTAAAACAGCTCTTTTATCAATTCATTAGTCTGCGTGTGCGTGCATGTGTGTGTCCTCCGCAATGTAACCTGTTTCTGCACCACCATCTGTTTCCAGAGAGGCAGTTCCCCCAGGAGCACATAAACAGAACCCACTCTACTCTGGAGAGGAGGGGGGAGCTTCGAGAAGTGGGGATGGGACGCATAAATGAATTCATTTAAACAGGTTTTGCTCCAAATGCAAGTTGCAGGAAGGGGAGGGCTTTTTTCTATTAATGATGGAATTTTTGATGAAAAGCAAAACTTGTTTATTTTATAGAGCTTTGGGGGCTCCACGGTGGTTTTCGTTTTTTGTTTGTTGTGGAGAAAAAAATATGTACCTACAGTAAGTCTTTGTCTTCTGCGTTTAAATGCAATTTTTACAAAAAGAAAAAGCAAAACATGGTGCTTATTTATGCAAATGTTGTTGCCACACTATTTAACAGCAGAATTCCTAGGGAAAAACTACATTGCCCATGATGCTGTACAGAAAATTTCTTTGAGTCAAAAAACGCAACACGCGCCAAAATAGCTCTTTAGCTTCGCCCACTCCCATGAAGCACTGCGAATGATGTAATCGAGTCAATCTAAGCTTATGTAATATATATGTATATACATGAGAAGTTTTATATTTCTCCATTTTTAATTTGACTATGCTGTTCGCAATGCTTCATGTGATTGTAGTTCTTTTCCTTACTAAATCCGTTAAGTACACAGTCTTGTACCTTTGTCATTTTGGCCAATTTTCAAAAACTTTTTTGTTTCAAATCAAAGTTTGTAATGTTATGATTCACCTCTGATTAGCTTAGTTCATTGCTTATAACTCTTTAAGAAAGACTTTAAAAAAATAAATGAAAAATACTTCCGAAACTAGCACTGCTGAAAAAGGGGACAGGAACTGTTGAACTCTATAAGGTGTTCTAAGTGGCTTTAGCATGTTGCTATGCATTGCAAAGGTGTTCCTACGTATAAATGCAAGGGATTTATAGTTTTATCATTTGAGATCATTGAGATACTTTTTATTATTTGAGAAAGTTGTATTTTATGGGTCAAAGTTTAATATGTAAGGCTAGTGATTTGTTCAAATGATTAAGTATGTGCAAGAATTCAGCAAGGACGCATTCAATTGATCAAAAGTGACAGTATAGACATTTAGAATGTTACAAAAGATTTCTATTTCAAATAGCATGATTTCTGAAGGATCATGTGACACTGAAGACTGGAGTATTGAAGCTGAAAATTCAGCTTTGCATCACAGGAATGAACTACATTTCAAAATATACTAAAATAGAAAACAGTTCTTTTAAATTCTAATAATATTTTCATAATATTACTGTTTTACCGCTGTTTTGATCAAATAAATGCAGCCTTGGTGAGCATAAGAGACATTTTTCAAAAACATTAAAAACTCAAACCTTTGAATGGAGGTGTATATGCTACTAAAAAAAAAAGAATGTTTGATAGAATATTACCTCTGAAAGTCATGCTCACCTGGTTAGGACAAAGACACTGCAGAGAATAGTAGGAAAACTGGTCTCGCACATTCACCAGGTTGTTGTTGGGGTTAATGTGGTCCAGGCAATGTGATTCAGCCTTCCCGGATGTCTTACACACATATTTGCAATTTCCAAACAGACAGTGAAAGTGGAACTTATTCGAGTATTTGCAGTCGGTGGCCAGGCAAGGATCACTGTGGGAGATAAGCGTGACGAAACGTCTGTCAGATATTTAAAACTGGACAGAAGACATGGAAATACAGGCAGCACAGTCCATTGAAATCACACCACCACGGTATTATGAATTTACAAGAATGGCAGTGTCTACTCACTTGTCCTGAAACTGCAGGAAGCCAGGCTTGACCTGAGGCTTGGCGTTCTCCAGCGATGTGGTGGCCAGAGGGGAAGTGGCTGGCATACTGGGCATGGAGGCGGGAAGCTGGGGGATCGATCCGGCCAGCTGCTTCCAGGAGTGGAGAGAGGGGGATGAGCTGTAGCCCCCTGACACAGCCAGGCTGGGCACCTCCATGGGAGGCGTCTTGGCCATGGAAATGGGGGCAGCCATCTGATTAGGGGTGCTATCGTTGGATTCCTTGCTCTCGTTGAAAGGGGGCTCCGATTTAACCTTCAGGTTGGCTCTGAAGTGGAAGCTAATGACAGAGAGGTGCATCACCCATTAGATGTGCTTTAATAGAGCTGCCAAACATAGCAGCAAATTAACATTACTAGATCATAATCATGTCAATTTTGTGTGTACGTGCACTTGTGTGTTGGCATGAACTCTAACATTTAAAAACTTTGATTTAACTTCATTATGTTTGATTGTAATGCTCCAGAACTAGAGCGCTCCTCACTTGGCGTGTTTGATGGCTCCGTCCACTGTGCTGAACAGCGCCCCACAATCCTCCACCAGGCAATGAAAATGGATCTTGTGCAAGAAATCACAATGGGCTTCACAGAAATCATCAGTGTCATACCTGTACAAAGATGTGAGAAAGAGGGAAACTTTAAAAGGATGAAAAGAGTTGAATTGCTCGTAAATTCAGGTCAGTTACTCAAACACACTTCTGTATTCTCGGTTTAGCTCATGAGGATCTGACTTTGAGTAAGGTGGTTCTTTAGGTGAACTACGCCTGAGCCCAAAGCAGTGGGTCTCTGGCTGGGACCTTTTGCTAGGGCTTTGTAACTAAATACTGTACATAACATCACATGGTCTGGATAAATCTTCTCTTTCCACATAACAACCTGGGAACAAACACTGTGGAAGGCACTGACAAGCAAAAGGGTACATCATAAAGACAGATGGTGACAAAAACCAGACACCACCTTCAACAAAACACAGAGAACTTGGAGCCAAGGCACGGCTGTGTTCTCTGTAATGGAAGATCTATTTGGGCACACTGGTGATAGTAGCTGACACAAATAACATGTCCATGATTTAAGGTGACAATTTATATGCATGTATAAGGGGAAAGTGTATACTTGAGGTGTGTAACTGTTCACCATTTCTTTTCACGGTTTAGCTTTAGTAAAGAAAGAAAGAAAGAAAGAAAGAAAGAAAAAAAGAAAGATAGAGAGATAGAGCTACATACCTCAAAGTTAGTGCGAAAGAATTAAGTCTAAAAGAAAAGTAGCGTGGACGAAACTTTGAAAGTAAAGCTAAAGCTGGAAACGACTCTATAGGGACACAAGATGATTTCAGGCACCTGCGCAGGTAGGTCCTCCACAGCTCAGTGTGCTTCTCTGGGCCCGACCTCTTCATTACCCTACTGAGATACTGAGCTGCGTCTGAGCCGTCTGCCGACTGAGCTCCCTCCAGCTCTGACTTTAGATCCAAAGCACTGAAGAAACCAGGATTCATCTACAGACATAAACACATGCTTAGGCAAATTAACACTAGTTCTACTCCAAGACAAACCAAACACACAACAGTTTCTGTGCACTCCAATGTGTTTCAGTTCAGTCTTGTATATGAACCAGAGCGAGAGACAGGAAGAGAGAGAGAGAGCTGAGCTAAGCCGTCAGGAGAACTAGAGCGAGTTTTCTATTTAAATCATCAAGGTAATGGTACATGCACACCATTTATACTAGTCATAGAAGATATATGATTAAAACAATGTCCATTTTAATCCCCACAAAAACATACAACATTTAAATATCTGTTCGGCACCATTTCGTCTTTTTAAAAAATGAGGGTGACATTTGCTCTTTTTTTCTCGGCGCTGACTTTTTAATCAAATAATTTACAAAGTCCATAAATAAAGATAGAGCAGATGGAGGAGAAAAAGAAGAAAGCCAGAGAAAAAAAATGCACGGAGAGTTCAAAACAGCTCATCAAAAAACAAACATCTCTATATATCTGCCGTGGCAACCGGCTCCTGCTTCATTATATTAATTTGCGAGCGGCGGACTGAAATTACACTGTATGAAAAATGGCTGGAAAATTTAAATGATACAAACTCATCCTATTAGCGCTGAAACATTAAAAAACAAACAGCCCCCTCTGCATCCTGCTAATTTGTCTTGGGATGAAAAGCGTTTGATGGATGAATCTTACCTTATTCATAAGTGAGGATAAAAGAGATGTATTTCCCGGCGCAGGGTGTCCGTTTGATTCAGCGCTAGAACATGCAAAATGAACAGTGTTTAGGCAGGATTTGCATGAGAACAGTAAATATTATAATTTATCCGAGATTGTGAATATACAATGAAGAAAAAAAGGGAAGGAGGCTGGAAATTAGGGTTTATGCGAACACACTTTCATCTAAATGAATGTGCAAACATGTCATGCCTCATACTTGACGTGCATTATGAAAAGAGGGTATTATGGGAGAATTTTTGCATTCGTATGATGGATTTCCTCAAAGGAGGCCTCGTGGTGGGAGAAGGAGGGAGCGTGTAAATCTCGTCCTCCTTGATCACTCCACAGACCCACCTTGTGAAGGGGGTTTTAACAAGAGCACTCACACTAATTAACACAATACGGCATTATTCGAGAGATAAATCACAGCGGGGCGGGGTGGGGCTGGGCGCGAGCCGAGAGGGGGAGGATGATGGGATACCTGTGCTCTTTCTTGCTCAGGTCCAGGCTGTGCTCCTGGACAGAGTCTTGGGGGGCCGCGGAGGCGCTGTCCACTGGCTCCTGCTTCACCTCGACCGGGTTAAACCGGCCTGCTTGAGCCGACTGCCCCATCCCTGAGGAGAGAGAAGGAGAAAAACAAAGTTATTGTTGGTCAGCATTATTCTGCTGTGATGAGATCCAATCTGACTTCTGTCCCGGCCAAGGAGAAGACCAGGAGTGATAATTATTGCGGAATTATGTCAGGCCGTCAAGGCGTTTAAATGTTGATTGAGAGGCAGCAGGAATGAGGGAAAAAGACTCCGTTTTCAGCAGCGCTTGTCACAATTCATTTGCGGGCCTGCCTCTTAACTGGTCATTAAGAGGCATGCTAATGCTGAGGGAAAGTGGCAGATTCAGACTGCCCGCCCCTCCCTGCCGTCGCAGTGTGTCCTTGTTGGCCCGGCGACGGATGCCACTGAGCATGCCCAAAAGGAACATCTGCTTGTCCGTCAGATTAGAGGTGACAGCCAATCAGATCGGTTCAAATAGCGTGACCTCTCGATCGCATTTTCAAAATAGGTATGCAGACGACGTGGAGAGGAGGAAGGAGGCGGGAGGGACGCTGACGGGAATGCGACCTGGCTTTTCCTCCAATCCCCAAATGATTGAAATATTAATTTGTCCTCAGGCTATACAGAGAAAGCCGGGCTTTTGGTAGCCAGTAAGTGGTATTTTATTAAAAAACGGCTAGGAGTTCAAGGCACAAAGATGGAGCGATGAGTGCATCAGCAGTGATTGCGAGGTCGGGTGAATGTTGTTTAAGACACCAGGCCCGCTGAGGAAAAGTGACAGCTAGTGCCCACCCTGCCCTTGGCCTTCAGTTCAGAGGGCATTTAACCATGTGCAAAGAGAAGCGAGCCACTCCTCTGGGTCACAAACACAAACGCCCACATACAAACACAAGTTTATCAGATGTGTCACTCTGACTTTCCTGACGCATGTGCTTTGACTCTATGTGTTGGTTATGGAGGTTAACTAGTGACTCATTGTGATGTGTCTGCTTTAGGCACATCACATCCCAATAAAGTCGGTACTGTAGCTTATCCCAACCCTATTTTCAGTCTTCTGCTGTGTGTAACGCTCAGTTGACTAATTACTGCCTGTCTTTGTGCCTAAAACTAGCCTAGATCATCTACCTCCAATCCATCCAAATCTGTGTGAGATCAGTACGTCGTACTGATATTAACCTCCCCGCCTGTCCGTAAATGACTGTGCCCTACATCAGCCCTCTACAAAGCTCTCACTCTCATTTTTTTTCTGGATATAAACTGTCTGACGTTAACAAGGGACATTTAAATAACGACCACGTGAGGAGAGAGTCATTAAACCTTCAGCTTTGCAGTTTCTATGACAAAAATCGGCAATGATCTAAGAGAGCAAGGAGGGGGAAAAAGAGCACGTGCTCACAACGCTGTGTTTTTCTGGAAATTATCCAAGAATAATGTTGTACTGTGTAATTACCTCAACGAAGTTACTGAACTCATGAAAGATCATTTGTACTGGGTGTCTAATTAGCGAACCCCTCAGATTTCAAGATCCTCCAAAACACTCTGGGGGTGAACGCGGATTAAAAAAAAGTGAGTATTCAACTAGGAAATAACGCCACCTGAACAAATGAGCAAGTGCCTCTGCTTACACAGTAAGACTGAGATGTGTTTTTTGCAAACTGGCCCTTGACTAAAAAAAAGTTTGAAGAAAAAAACAACAAAGCTGTTTGAAAATAGTCACAGTAAACATCATTCTCTCTTTTCTAACGCTGAGCTCTGACCACATCCTCTTCATATTTTACCCAAATGTCCTGTTCACACGTCTTTTCTGAGCAAACGTGTAAAATTAGCAATGCCACATTATGATCTGCACTCTCAATTCTATCTAGTAGGGGATTTTTTTTCTCTACTTTTCTCGAAGTTACCAAAACTAAATGCAAGGTGTTCACACATGAGAGAGCATGCTAATTTTGTTTTGCCTTCTTGTAGGGCAGCAGGACTTTTATGAGAAGATCTGATCTTCTGAAGTCTACACCTGCAAAGAGACAAGGAGTAAAGGATATGACGGCCTTATACTTCCCATACCTCACAAAAAAAGTCATTGTCATACCAAGATTTTTTGTATTTGAAGTCCCATGCAGTACCATGTACAGGAAAAAGCATGTTACATGAATATGATAAGCAATCAGTACCGCAAAATATATAAAGAGCAGTACCATAACACCCTCACAATACAGTATTTTTTTTTTGTAAGGAAACCCACTTACTTGCTAGCCTAAAAATGCCCAGAGAGTAAAGGACTTCACAGACTCCACATTGGTGTTTTCATACTGAAACAAGTAGTGCCTTTATATACACACCAACACATACACACACAGTCCTCTCTGGAGCGCTGAGTCATTTCTGCTTCACCAGTTTCTGATATTTCTTCCTCTATATCAGAGTGCATATAAAAAGCTGCTTTGTACCTCCAATTTCTCAACTTAATATTATTCAGGCTCCATTTGGTTGGAACGAGTGCACGCTCAGATAAGAGGCCGGTGATGAGGAAGCATGTAGAACACAGGCCCTGGGATCCTCCTGAGAATGCTATTAGAGGCAGCTTTACAGAGCCCACTCACTAGTTCAGCACTTATCTGCTAATGGATTGTGGGTATCATGACAATGATCGCTGCAATAACAAGACTAGAGCAGCAAACCAGCCCTTTAATATTTTGCCTTAATCCTGAAATCAGAGTTTGTGTAGCATCTGTGGATAGCATGAGCAGATGACCTGAAAGTGCCCTTTCACTGTGATGGGTATAGGAACAGAGAAAGAGGAACACATGGGCAGAGTGACCCAAAGAACTGATGCTCTCATGATTAAACACAGTGAGGAAAGCTGATCCTTTGACAGAGCATCTTTTTTGCACCTGTTCTAGACATAAACATTGGGAATATCTAATTCAGTGATTCTCAAATGGTTTTATTTTTAATTTATTTAGACAAAATAATGTAGGATTTTAATATCGGACATTTATTGGTTACCAGCCATAATAAGAAAATAATTATCCATTTATCGGTATTCACCAGAATTTTAAATTCTAAAAATTAATTTGTATGGATTTTAAAATCAAAATTAATATAAATAGTTTAATTATTATGAAATGTAATTATTTTACTATTTAATATTAATAACTAATATTTAAATTAATATATAGATATTAATACATTTTAGAATTACTGTGTACAACCCACCAGCTGAAAATCACTGATCTGGATGATCATAAGTTGATAATATGCGGAAAGATGAAACAAACCTGCATCCGGGTTACTGGAGGGCTTCAGAGCAGCGGCTGCCAGTCGGGCCATCATGGGCGATATCAGACCCTTGCTGGCCGACATCTTCTCCATAATGGATGATGCAGCGAATGAAGTCGGAGTGGAAGCTACAGTAGCAGCAGCAGGGTCCCCAGTCGGGGTAGAGGTCTGGGGTAGAGAATCGCTGGGCATGGAGTGAGCCACAGAGGTGGCGATGGATATCAGGCCAGCGGCAGAGGGTGTAAGCGGCATGGGCATTCTGGGAATGATGGGGAAGAAGGGGTTGGAAGCACCTGCCAGTGCACTGTTGGAAAGTGCCAGGGCCATGGGTACATTGCTCGGCAGAGCCTGGGACAGCAGGGTTGAAATGCGGCTGGCCGGAGGCAGAGCGGCGGTGGGCTTGACGCTGTGGCTGGAGGACATGGTGGTGGTGGGAGTGGACAGCAGATGCGGTACAGTGGAGGACTGCTGGGTCGTTGGAGAAGCACTTAAGCTGGAGTTCTTGCTGCTAATGGCGGAGTAGTCCATAAGGTCATCATTGCTGGACTCTTCCTGCTCCTCTTTGGGCAGCAGGAAGGAGGAAGTGAGGCCCAGCACACCCGAGGAGCGAATGTGGCGGCGCTCGTGTTTGCGCTTATGTGAGGTCATCTGGCTGGTAGAGGTAAAGGTGAAGCCGCAGCCTTGACGTATGCAGTGGAAATGGTTGGTGGCCTTGCTGTAGACGCAGCCTTCGTACTTGCACTCCTCGTATTTGTAAAATTTCTTGAAGCCATCCTTGGCGTAAGCGTCATCTTTGATGTGATAGCTCTTGTGCTTCTCAATGTCACACTTGTTCTTGAAGGTGAAGGTACAGCCTGGGCGCCTAAGAGGCGGAAAAGAAGACTTAACCTCTAAAATGGCATTTAACACACATTAAGTTGAGCTTGAGCGGCCATCTTACCTGCAGTGGAAGTGGGTGGTCTTCTGCCCGTAGAACTGACACCCGACCGTCCCACAATCCTCGGTGGCGCGGAACCTCTGGAAGCCATCGTTGATCAGCTGTGCATTTTTCTTATGGAAGTTCTCATGAGTCATGACATCAGAGGTGCTCGTGTACACCTTGTTGCAGCCCACCTGACAGACAGGAAATAAAAAAATGCTTTCATGAGACAAAGCGTGAGCATGGTTTAGAAATAAACACCATGTGTGAGTTTCAGTTTGTTGCACTGGATGAAAAATGCTCAGAAAACAGTGGTTTGGCGCTTGAGCTCTTGTAGTCTGCAGGGACATGAAAACAACAACTCGAGATGTGACACAAAAATAGCTCAGTTTGGCGATGAACTCAATGTGGGGAGCAAAGAAACAGGTGACCTAAAAAAATGAACAGGAAACATTTTCTCAAGATCTAAGCTTTGTTAAAAATGTACTCTTGAGACAACACTCATGAAATATGAAAAGCAAACCCTTTACCCGAAAAAACAGGTGTGCGTTTCATGAAAACAGCTTCAAAGAGATAAAAGGCAGGACTTTTTTTTGTGATTTGCAATATGTGGCATGCAAAAGCAGCATGGCGAGGTGGCGTGTGGTTGAAACCTTCTTCCATTTAAGGTTTTAAGTCTATATTAGATGTCTACGCTTTAGTAGAAGAGTCAGGGGGGTTGTTCGGGAAGACTGTCACTTACTTCGGTTTGAAAGGCTCTGTTACTCAACAGCAGCACTCAGGAGCCCTCTGGGCAGCAGATGAACGTGAACTAATGTTTAAATTAAAACCAGCAATTGTATATCATCTCTGGCACTTTTCGCCCGTGCAAACAGGGTAACTTGGCCATATTCAGTCAAACAATGAAAAAAATGCCACTCTGTTTTTTCTCCGTAAATCAGGAGAACGGGTGCCAACATCTGCCTGTTCTCACTGCTGTTAAAACAAGAGCTGAAATGTCTAATAACAATTACACCGTTAGGGAGGCTAAAAAAAAAAAAAAAAAGAGAATATATCTTAAGTCTTGGGCCACTGTTGCCTGTGGTGAAAAAGAGCTCGGCTCGAAAGTGACACTTTGAAAATAAGCAGATGTAAAGAATTAAACAGATCTGGTGGGAAATAATCTTTAACTTGCCACTTGGTACTAAAAGATGAAAAATGTTGAGTTCATATAAACAGCTCACAGAGTTTGATCCATGCCAACTAAGGAGTGAGGGAGAGATGTGGTGAGGGGAGAGGAGGGCCACATCTTGTTCATCCTTTTAATTTAAATTTATTTATTCTGACACTTACTGTTTTATGAACAAAACTGATCTTAAATGGTCATATAGGCCTCGAGGAAAAAGCTGAAAAACTTTAATGTCATTATAGACTGGAACTTATAAAAGTCTGTGCTATTTGCCTGCTGCTATTAAGGTTATTACCGTGCAAGGAAAGTAGATTTTGTTCAATTTTTCAAGAAGGCATCTCAAGTAAATGTATCTGAAACCCTGAAATATATATATATATATATATATATATATATATATATATATACACGTATATCTCCAAATCCTGTACAAGCAGGGTACTGATATTTGCATGTGTCTGTATAAGGGTGAATGTGCATTTTTTTCTTTTTTTGCAAACTAGGGGTTTTTGCTGTGGTTTACCTGCATGCAGTGGTAGTGGGTACTCTTGCCGTTGAGATGGCAGCCGTGGTAGTACACACTGCAGTCATCCAAAGGGCTGAAACGCATGAATCCGTGCTGTAGAGAGTTGTCCCTCTTCTTATGCATGTTATAATGCCTTATCACATCCTGCTTACTGGTGAATCTCTGTAAACAACAGATATACAGAGTTTGTAAGGTGGGGGAGGTGTTGTGTAGGTTCCGAAGGAAACCAGCAATGAGTTATTTTATTACTCATGCAACAGCTGCAGAGCATTGCAGCAAATTGCAGCCAGGTGGGTGAATGGTGCATATCACTAGCGGTCATAATAGCAGGTATAAGGTGAATTCACTTTTCCCTACCTGCATTGCAGAACAGAACACTTAAAAGTGAGTACTTTGAAGGGTGTATTTTATTTGGAGTTTGCCTCACAGACTCCCTATAAATTCATATCTATACGCACCCAAAGCATAGCATTATGACTCAAATATGACTTTGTAGTATTTCCTAACCTCAGCTGATGTTTGAATCTGTGCGTAATGTACTGCTTAAAAAGGTTCCTGAGCTAGCCTGTTTATTACATTTTATTTCACCATTTTTAATTAAGATGGATCACTTGACACGCGAGATCACAGTTGTGATATTCTCTGCTTCTGAAAAATCATGTTCCATGCAGATGGTTTTGGAACGTGCACGGGGAAAAGACAACAAACAAACAAACAAGGCAACCAAAAAATGTTTCTCTTTTAATTCCCGTCTGAGATATGATTCCATTTTTAATTAAAGTATTAAAGCACAGTTTTGTGCAGGGTTTGACAATAATAATGAGAAAATATGCTAAAATACCCCTCCTCAAAATTAAAATCTCCTACACCACGGAGCAGTCTGAGGAAAAAAACGAAGCGATCTAGGGGAAAAAACCTCACTCTTGAGAGATCAGGGCAACCAAATCTGCAGTAATTGGGCTAGAGCTAATATTACAGGAACTGAAACAAGAGTAGCTGAAATCAATGAGCCTCTTCCAACGTAAATCCATATTTTCTACATAAATGAGCAGAAGGAGAAAAAAAATATGACAGAAACATCCACAAAACCTCATTGTCCATCTATGAAGCTTATCTTACAGGCAAATAAAAAATAAATAAAGATATATAAATACGCAAAGATAAATACTTAAATCTTGGCTATATATAGTGTTACATTTCCATCCCTATTTCAAAAGAAGAGAACTGTATTTATATGATATATGAGCCAATGTCCAACAAACGGTGATGACAGGAATTTGGGATGTCGACAAACAAATAAAAAGAGATACTGATCTAGATCCGGCTACACTGAGCGGAACTGTGGAAAACAGCAGGAAATTGTATCAGTTGGGCTTCTGTACTTAGCAGAGTGGCCACACGGTCGTGTGGACATTTATTTTAGGATTCCCATCGCATTGCAGGATGGCCATGAAAGGAGAGGCAGGGCCGGTATGGAGTGGAGCAAAGGCTGGCAACCGCAGGATAATATTCCACCACTGTGTCATGTAACATTTTAATGACTTATCAATTCCAAAAACAAGTTCATCTGAGCCTCACCTTTCAGCTGGGGTACGCACAGCCACCTGTCTGTCATTTCTAAACTGCCAAGATTCACTGACGCCTTTACATGCACAGGAATATTCAAATATTAATCCGAATTTGGTCATATTCTAATTCTGTAAGCATCATGTACAGTATCTCATAGAAGTGAGTACACTCCTCACATTTTTGTAAATATTTTATTATATCTTTTCATGTGACAACACTGAAATAATTACACTTTGCTACAATGTAAAGTAGTGAGTGTACAGCTTGTATAACAGTGTAAATTTGCTGTCCCCTCAAAATAACTCAACACACAACCATTAATGTCTAAACTGCTGGCCATAAAAATGAGTACACCCCCAAGTGAAAATATCCAAATTGGGCCCAATTAGCCATTTTCTCTCCCCGGTGTAATGTGACTCGTTAGTCTCAGTTGTGAATGGGGAGCAGGTGTGTTAAATTTGGTGTTATCGCTCTCACTCTCTCAGACTGGTCACTGGAAGTTCAACATGGCACCTCATGGCAAAGAACTCTCTGAAGATCTGAAAAAAAAAAATTGCTCTACATAAAGATGGTGTAGGAAATAAGAAGATTGCCAAGACCCTGATACTGAGCTGCAGCACGGTGGCCAAGACCATACAGCGGTTTAACAGGACAGGTTCCACTCAGAACAGGCCTCCCATGGTCGATCAAAGAAGTTGAGTGCACGTGCTCAGCGTCATATGCAGAGGTTGTGTTTGGGAAATAGACGTATGAGTGCTGCCAGAATTGCTGCAGAGGTTGAAGGGGTGGGGTGTCAGCCTGTCAGTGCTTAGACCATAAGCCGCACACTGCATCAAATTGGTCTGCATGGGTGTCATCCCAGAAGGAAGCCTCTTCTAAAGATGATGCACAAGAAAGCCCGCAAACAGTTTGCTGAAGACAAGCAGACTAAGGACATGGATTACTGGAACCATGTCCTGTGGTCTGATGAGACCAAGATAAACTTATTTGGTTCAGATGGTGTCAAGTGTGTGTGGCGGCAACCAGATGAGGAGTACAAAGACAAGTGTGTCTTGCCTACAGTCAAGCATGGTGGTGGGAGTGTCATGGTCTGGGGCTGCATGAGTGCTGCCAGCACTGGGGAGCTACAGTTCATTGAGGGAACCATGAATGAGCAGAGCATGATCCCCTCCCTTCGGAGACTGGGCCACAGGGCAGTATTCCAACACGAAAACACCTCCAAGATGACCACTGCTTTGCTAAAGAAGCTGAGGGTAAAGGTGATGGACTGGCCAAGCATGTCTGCAGACCTAAACCCTATTGAGCATCTGGAGGAGCGTAAGGTCTCTAACATCCACCAGCTCCATGATGTCGTCATGGAGGAGTGGAAGAGGACTCCAGTGGCAACCTGTGAAGCTCTGGTGAACTCCATGCCCAAGAGGGTTAAGGCAGTGCTGGAAAATAATGGTGGCCACACAAAATATTGACACTTTGGGCCAAATTTGGACATTTTCACATAGGTGTGTACTCACTTTTGTGGCCAGCGGTTGAGACATTAATGGCTGTGTGTTGAGCTATTTTGAGGGGACAGCAAATTTACACTGTTATACAAGCAGTACACTCACTACTTTACATTGTAGCAAAGTGTCGTTTCTTCAGTGTTGTCACATGAAAAGATGTAACAAAATATTTACAAAAATGTGAGGGCTGACCTCACTTCTGTAAAATATTGTAAATTCAATAATCTGATTGCCACAACCAGATTAAGCCAAAGTTCTGGGTTTATAGAAATAAGATTGCCAGTACCATGCTCTACTGTTTAAGCTGCAGGAATTCTTATGCTTGTATTGATCAGAATTGAATATTAGATTTGCACACTAACCTTTCACAAACATTAAAACAAACTCCATGGAATACATTGGAAATAAGTAGATAAAAAAACAAAAAAAACAAAAAAAAACCCCTCAAATTCTAAGAGTAACAATATTCTGAAAATTGACCTTAATCAGAAAATGATGTGCATGTACAAAAATGTCAATGAATTCTTAAGCAATGCAAGTTTCAAAAACGGACAGCTTCAAAGGGACTTTTCAACCAGCTCTGCTTACAGTTTCAGCAATTGTACTTGAATATCAAGAGGCAGCCTGCTGGGCTGAATAAGTCTCTTTTAGATGCAACAGCTGCCCTGTTGTCTTCAGCAGGATTCCTGGATGTTTATAATGAAAAATGTAATCAGATGATTAAAAATGAAGTGGGAGATTATGACTAGAGAGGACTTGATAAAGAAAAGACTGAGCGGCTTTCGTTGCAGGAGGATTTTTGATGTCTTCGACAAATGTGCCAGTCTTTGCCTGCTCTTTTCCACCATATGCGCATGAGCCGCTGCTGTCTGTGTTCTGATCTGCTTAATGCTGATTTTGCTGTGCTGAACATGACAACTCTGGGGACATGGATCAGATTAATAATGTGAAAGGGGATTATGAGTGGCCCAAGAGTATTAGCAGATGTCCTTAGGAAAAAAGGAGGCATCTTTTGAAAGTATTTACCATTAACTATGAAAAAAAGGAAGGCCATTGTCAGTCTGATTGGGTTTTGAGAAATAGCCCTCATCTATCTAAACCTGTTAAGCCAGTATGATGCCAAGATAAAAGCCTTGTCCGTAAGGTTTTGTTTGGCTGTTTCCTTGTGTGTACCCTGGCACACTTCAATCATTCCCTCTAACGGTTATCTTCCTCTCCTGTCAGGGAGTGATGGGAAAAGTGTGAAGGTGAGCTTTAAAATGGTGTTGTGACACTCTCTGCATTATGCGGTTGTCTTACAGAAGGAAGGTGCTTAGATTTTCAGCAGTAAGAGATGAATGTTAAAGTGCGTTGAACCGTGCCCGAAAATTACCCAGCTGACATAATCTCATTTATCATCAAAAAGAAGGAAAGGACACCCACTAAAGAAAAAAAAAAAAAAAAAAAACTTACTAAAACATTTAGAGCCACTTTATTCGCATCTGTATGCAAGATAAAATTCCAATAAATAAAGATTAAATAAAAATAAAACTCCAAAACTAGAGTTTTGCAACACTGGCTACTCGTGGGTGAGTTACAGGCGATGTTACTTGTGTTTAGTGCTTGTTTAGTGTTTATTTGGAACCCTGCTTGTAGCTGTTGTACTCACCTGATAGTTACATTCGGGGTCCATGCAGTGATAATGCTCTCTGTACTGGTAAGCACAGTGCACATGGCCACAGTGCTGGCTCCCTGAAAACCTACAATCAGACAGAAATATCTGTAAAACACTGTAATTGTTAGTGTTTTAGCCAAGTATTCTGAATCCAAACATTATTATCATATTGAGCTAAAGATAAACACGATTTCAGAAACAGCAATAAGATAAAGAGATAATTTTCCAAGTGAGAAAAATCAGCACATACTGAAAAGGAGTTGCATTTCGCTATTTCTATTCCATATATGAAACCTCTAACAATGTGGGGGCTGATCTTGAAAGGGCAATTTAGCCTTTTATCTCCGCTTGATAGATGCCCTAACACTGACAGAGTCATCTTCACGGAGCTCAGAGTCATTACCAGGAACTATAAACACATAGAGAAAACAGGCCTACGCTTCCTCGACCATACGATTGCAATTCACTCTCCAGCCACAGCAATCTCCACCAAATTAGTTCCATTGCCTTCAAAGGCAGTAGGTAGACTCTTATTAAACTGTAACCCCCGACATAATTCACTCATTTGCTCGTGCTTTAAGCCCTGCCAAATCAGCGTTCGGCTCTCCAGGTTAACAGCCTATGCTTTAATCAGGGAAAGGTTAGGCCTAATAGAAAGGTTTGAGTGTGTCTCCGTGTGGCTTCCTCCTCTTCACTCTCGCCGACTGACTCGCCCGGTCTTTCGCGGATTGGCGGTGCTTTAAAGAGGCACATTTCCTGAGTGTTTACAGGCTGATTATAACCCTGACGATGATGACTGTTAAAAACCTCCAATTACAGCTCAAAACACACAAATAAACATTCGCACCGCCGCTGCCAAGAGCACCATCTGCTGAAGTAGAGAAAAAGCTAAGTAATTTTTTTTCCCCTACTGCCTGGATTATCCCTAGACTGCTTTTACAAATCACTTTGCTAAGTTCATTAAGCTAATTGAATGGTGAATCCACTACCTGCTAAACGTGGGTGGTGTTCTGAAGGGCTGGGGAAGTGGCAG
The DNA here is from genome assembly GCA_037950675.1 of Hypophthalmichthys molitrix. Taxonomy (NCBI): domain Eukaryota; kingdom Metazoa; phylum Chordata; class Actinopteri; order Cypriniformes; family Xenocyprididae; genus Hypophthalmichthys; species Hypophthalmichthys molitrix. The sequence continues at coordinate 14,607,805 of CM075513.1, read as the reverse complement.
GCGCTTAAGGTGGTTTTGTTTCCGTCTTAAAGGAACAGTTCAGCCAAACACTCACCTACATGTCGTACCAAACCTCTGATATTAGGAACATAAAAAGGCATGCACTGGTGTTTTTTTCAATGCAATTACAGCCAATGAGGACACCATAAATGCATCATAAAAATAGTCTATATGACTATATTCCAAGTCTTCTGAAGCCATTCTTAAAGTTGCACTCAAGAATCATCTTTGATGAGTACAACTCAATGGCTCACTGACATCATCACAGCAGCTTGCTGAAGAGAAAAGTGATTAATGAAATGTTCATGCGTTTCTCACACAAAGCGAGTGTTTGGATTCAAAAGTTAAAAAATATAGTCATATAAAGCACTTTAATGGTATTTTTATTTTCCATTCATTTTTTGAAACTTGAAATCCTCAGTCCCCATTTCATAGTAATTGCATGGAAAAAACAACCAGTACAATATTTAAAAATGTCTCCTTTTACATTCCAGTAACAGTATTTTCATTTTTGGGTGAACTATTCCTTTACAAAAGAGATTACAACACAGGCTACAGTACACACTGTATGTGTCACTCTCGCACCGGCAGAGATGCACGCGTTAAACTCGCCCACCATTAGCAGCCCCTCTGCGTCGCACTCAAACATTCCCGGCCCTGTGTACACAGAACCCCCCGGGATGGCAGCCCACCCCGGCTGTATCACTTTGCCTCTGGACAATTCCCACTTGCCGCGTCAGGGGGCTAATGGGCCACGCTGCTATTCAGTGGTGGATTAAATATTAATATCGCCACGAAACAGAGATTGCCGCACATCTCCCGTTACAATAGAGACATGCCGATCAAAGTTTGGTGCAATGCTGGGTACATAAAAGCATTTAGGAGGGAAAACAGTGACTAAACACTACCAGGGAAGCTCTTTAAACATCAAACCGCGGCAGTGCGAGGAGATAAAGAACTTTTTCCCCTTTTGTGGGGGGGAAGGTGGGTGTAGACAAGTTTACAAAGCTGCTTTTTAGCACGACTGTTCTCTCATTAGCGTGGATGATTCCCTCCCCCCCCACCCCTATCCTTCAACAACCCCCCAATACACCAGGCTGCATTTGCCCTTTTTATGAGTCCTCATTTTTCTTTTTTCCCCTCCTCTCTTTCCTTTCTTTTTTTCCCAACACGGAAATTGAAACTGTATCTGGGCTTATCTACTGCCTCCCCGCGCATCAACTGCCGAGATGTTTAGACAAATTTTATGCATTATGCAGTGCAAATATCAAAACAGTTCTTGGCAGTGCCAGCAGAAGCCTCATTAAAAATTCCTTAATTAAATCTTCTTGCAAAATGTAATCAGTCCAAGGAGGGTTTTTGTGTGTGCACAAGGATGTGTGTGTGTCTGTTAGTGCCAGGGCTTTGATTTGTGGCCTTCATGTTACAGCTTGGGAGAGTAATCATTAACGCCAAAGCCACTTTGCCTTTTGAAATGCGCCTTTTTCTCTCTTTAAGGCTAGAATAAATAAACAAATGATAATCACCTTTCTACTGGTGTGACAAAAGGAAACAGAAGCCGATATTAGAGTGCGTCGCATCTATCTCTGCGCTTTGTCTGCATTTGCGAGTGCCTGTCATTTAGTTGATTCAGTATCTTCATTTGAAGTGCAGATATTAGAAATGAAAGTCTCAACTATCTGAGCAGTCACGCCCAATGACACACAGGCACATGCAGGGCAGTCTAATGTGTCCGATGTTTTTGCAAACATTTCAAGCTGTTTGCTTAAGATTTTACAGAGTTCAGCTGGCAGGGAAACTGACACTGAGAAAAAATTACTCACTTTCCAGCCTTTAATTCAATTAATTTTCCTTAGTCCATAAACCTGGCGTGCTTACGCGTAATTTATCGTCCGCACAGAAAGTGTATTTTCGCAAATCTACATCCTGCTTTATTAAAGCGTAAAATATGTCATCGATTAAAGAATGTTGTCGTGAAGTTTTGTGAGGGTGAGGATTTGCATACCTGGCGATATATTTCTGGTACACATTGACGTCCTCTGTGGCAGGTTTCTCGGGTGGCAGGCCATTCCTATCATAGCATGGGAAAAAAAAAAGAGAAAAGGATTAATGGTATGTATTCCATCAGTAATAAAAACAAACTGACGCAGTATTTACTTATGAGCCATTTCAAAGTTTGGGCTATCAATATACATTTTCTTCGATGGAGTAGCGATTTGGTTTGGGAATGAATTAGGGAGGTATGTAGGCATGCTTTGATGCATGGCCTCCCAACAATGAAAGCACAGAGAGAAAAAAAATGTTGTTGAATGCATAAATTATTTATGTGTGTTTTTGGAGAGAGCACAAATGCAAAGTGTCAGAAAGCCAGAAAATGGCTGCATGCGTTTTATTTTGTTTGATTGGCCCATGTATGAGGGATGACTATGGCTTTTAGGACATCCTGTTTCAGAAACAATCCTCATCGATTTAACAGTTACCTAAAAGTCTGGGTTTGGTGGCAGCATTTGACTTAGCATCCCACCTTCATTGAATAAGCACTTAAAAGGAGGAATTTCTAATGTAACATATTATAGTATGGGTGAAGCATTTTGTATTCAAGGTGGCAACAGTTCAGCAGCACTAACTCAGGACTAAAAACATGAGCAGCTCCAGCAGGGGATGACCTGGGGGTTAATCTGCCTCTTTAGGGCTGGTTCTGACAACAAATCACTGTATGTGTGTGTGTGTGTGTGTGTGTTTGCACATAGCCACACTGCTGGCTGTCCCAGGGACTGCTGGAGAACAGCTTTAAGGTTCTTGCTAACCTGAACTATTGACAAGGTCAAGACAACTCATAGAAAGAGTGCCAACCAAACCCCTTCAAACTTGCAATCTAACTTTAAAGCCACCTGAGGTCTTCTGACCTCCCAAAAGTCTCAGGACCCCTATGCGGGTTATCGTTAAAATAACTGTCATTTCCTGTCAACTTATTGTCCAAACAGTTAATTTCATTTTCAAACATGGCCTTACTTGACAGAAGAGACGGTTCCAGTAGTGATGGAGTCAGTTTTGGAGAAGCTGGACTTCATGTAGTCAGTGTTAAAGCCGAGGTGGCCCGCCTGGTCTACAGGCAACCCGGGAGGGCCCACGACCCCAGCAGGAGCAGCTGTATTGATGACTGGCGTTCCTGGGGTCCCTGCCGTAGCCGGGAGAACGCTCGGCATTATCGTCGGATCAACCTTCCCAGGGATGAACTTCTGGATGTTTCGAATATCGTACTTTGACGGCCTGCCGACCTTGCCGGTCTTAAAAGCGATGGCGCCGCCCATGTCAGGGTTGCCCTCTCCAGGTTTAAAGAGGTGCAGGAACTTGACGTTCTCCAAATCGTACTTGGAGGGCCGCTTGTAGGAATTGCCATTTTGCTGTCTGAGACTCTCGCCCATCTTCAGCTTCTGGATGAAGTAATCATACTTAGATGCACGGGATGCCAGGTTCTGGATGTGTGAGGGGTTGGTTGGGGGTGGATTGAGTGAGCTTTGTTTGTGGTCCATTCCGGGTGGAAAAATCTGTCCCTCTGACCCCGCAAGGGCCGGCTGGATGAGGGCAGCACTCTTTTCCGGTGCCATTTTGGAGTTAAGCTCTTCGGACTTGGGGTGTATAGGCCAGGGCAGGGTCTCCCCGGCTTTCAGCTTACGGATGTACTCCTCGTACTTGGAGAAGCGAGCTCGACGGGTGGCCTCCTCGCTGCTCAGGGAGGAGGGATCTGAGGTAGCTGCTTTCAGCTTCTCAAAGCTGATCTTCTTGGCCAGCTCATCCTGAACCTTCTGGTCATCATAGCCAAACATGTGTAAGAACTCACTCATGGTGTTGGCGGCGTAATCGCGTAGTGCGGAGGCCTCTCCTATACAAAAAAAACAAAGATAAACAGTTGATTTAGATAACACCTCAGAACTGAATTGATGACAAAACTGGATCTGAAAGTATTAAGAGAATGAGCACTTTTCATTTTTGTAAGAATGTTTTAGCTAATAAAAATAAAATGAAATTACAGGTGTAGTTTTAATTCTGGACCATTCACTTTCATATAGGTCTGAATGGAGGTCAGATAGACCAGCAAAATGAAACAATTTGGGTTGAAAGATTCCCCTGCTGCTTAACCAGTTCATATAAAGGCCAAATTAATGCTCTTTTAAAGTATCTTTGTGTATGTGTGTGAGCGAGGGACACAAACCCCTCTGGCACATGTGCACTTAGTGCTTGGCTCTGATATAGTGTTTACCACAGCAGATGAATGCAAAAAATCCCATCTTGTCTTATTTTGTCTGCCAGGAGAGCTACCCTGGTACAAGAACACGGCTCCAGATGACAACTTCACAGAAGTGTCAGATAAACTCCCTCTCCAACCTGCCAGGACCCCAGCCCTCCACCAGACCTTTTCTCCATTTATTTGATTGCCTTTTTCATTGCTGAGCAAATGAGATGGTTAGAGGTAACATTAGCCACGGCCATGCTAATTAATACTAAAATATTTCAGCTTTGGTCTCATATTTCTATGTTATTGCTAAATCGGTCTCTCGCCCGTGCTTTTCACATCTCCTTCTCAGCATGTAAAATAATCCCCAAATTTCCATTGCTGCATTGGGGCTAGTCCTAGCCGTGCTACATCAGTATGAAAGGTGATCTGGGAGATCGAAAGGGCATGAAAAATTTAAGAGAAATGTATCAGGTATTTGATAGGAAACTCCCTACACTTTGCTATGCATCATTTTAGCAGCTATAGTGTGTTTGAGTACATACAGTAATTTCATCACTTGCTCAAAGGTTAGGGCGTCATGACAGTCCTTACAGCTCTCCACACATACTCATTTTCTCAACTCGGTGCTGCCTTGGAGTATTACTGTCACATTTACCAAAAGAAGGAACTGAAAATTAATATTTGTATTTTACGGTAGGTGTGAAAGTTGCGGATAGCTCATGTTATAATTATATATTAAATATATTTATAAATATATTATTTAAATATATATAAAATAAACAGTATGATATAGATATAGATGATATAGATTATATTAGATTTTAGGGGTATTTATATATATGAGTAGACAAAATTACCAGAAAATGTGCTAAAAATGTGCACATGGGATTTGTGCCTTTAATGCTTTAAAAAAGTCATTAGACACCAAAGTGTACTGCATTTGTTAAAGTGCCTGCTTTTTTTATCACATTTTGACAAAGTACACTCATTTATTGTTAATTAGCCTCAATTTAATCACTGCTGAATCGGCCACAACAAAAACAATAAAAAATAATGAGCTATTATTTCATAATGAAGGATATTTAGTGCTACTGTATGCATCCCCAGAACTTCAGTTTGGCAGAGCAAGGCTTCAGTCATAAATCTGGCATCCAGTGACTATATTTTTGTATAGGTCATGACTGCTTAAAGGGGTTTTGTCAGGTCATGTGATTTTACACAGCTTTAAAGTCAAGACAGGCTCTTTAATCTCTGTCCCTGAACATTTTCCAAGGGCAGCAATCAAAGACACTTCTGCTTTGGGTAATTGGACATATTCCATCTGTAGCTTTTATTTTCAAACAGTTGGGAAACTCCCTTCATTTTCTGACAGAAATCCCCGTCTCATTCTTTGAGTGTTATCGGTCTATCATTAGCATTATTATTAGTGTCAAAAGTCACCTATGGGATATGCAGCCACTCTTCTCTTCACACTATACTATTAAAGTGATAGTTCACCCAAAATTATCCACTCAACTTCATGCTGTTTCAAACCTGTATGATATTTCTGTTTCCGTGGAGTGAAAAACAAAGTTATTTAGCAGATTTTTTTTATGTTCCATGGGAAAAAAAAACAGGTTTTGAACAACATGAAGGTGACCAGATGTCAACGTAATGGCATTTTTTGGGTGAATTTTCCCTTTAACAGCTTTCATTTTTGAGTGAGCCGTCTCTTTAAGATCAAACTGTTGGTATTAGAAGAGATGTTGGTTGTACTACACAAGAAAAGTAATAGCTGTAGCAACAGTAGTAGCAGGTGGTAACAGTAGAAGGGACTAGAAGTCTAGCATGCCAGTGGGCGGCTCTGTATGCGTTTAATAGACTATCAGTGTCAGGAGAACGATTGGACTTAAACTGCACACATTATGCCAGGACCTAAGAGGAGATAACCTTTTAAAACAGCATGTAAATGAGTCCCCCCCCCTCATCCTTATCTCACACGCTCCAAATGATGTCATGTGCATGTGGTTGGAAAGCCATGGCTTTGGGGGAAAGGTACGATTTGCCTGGCTGAACTCCCAGCACTCTCTCTCTCTCTTCCTCATGCCACTGGAGAGTACAAAAAGAAGTGCTCCTAATCTCGCCACTTCATACTGGCAAATTCCAGCCCGTGACAAAGCCCTTGTCTATGTTTGAGGCAATTAAGGTACGTTTTTCCCTCCGTGGTGTGATAACAAATGGACATTATATCTCCTTTCTGTTGACCAAACATGGCCATCAGAAGCAGGCTGATTGGGTCTTCATGCACTCCAGAGGGGGTGATGATAAGGACATACATGTAAGGATATATATATATATATATATATATATATATATATATATATATATATATATATATATATATATATGGACTTATCAAGGGTCCACTGACAACACTTTCAAAGCTGTGATCATAAACAGAATTTTCTGATGATAATTTTTAAATAAACTTCAGAAAACAGCACATCAAATTTGCTGCCATATCTAGAAACCACTCATTAAACACCAATATATTTGAACCGTGTATGATATTAGCTTCTGGTGAAGCTAAATGTGACGTGTATTGTTCATAAAGGCTGAATTTGAAGAGAATCTCAAGCCGTGTTAGCACTTCTAGCTGCAATAAATTCTATTAGAATTTTGTTCTATTAGAATTCTTCTAAACTACAATAAAAAACAAAAATAAAAAATAAAAAAAGGTAAGAAAATAGTGTGTATATATATAGCTTTTTTTTTTTGTTTTTCCTTCCACTTCCAGAGTTTTAATTTTATATGTAATTTTTTCATTTCCATTATAAATAAATAAATAAATGAAAACTTTTTTCGTAAATGACATATATGATTAAAAAAACTGGGAGAAATAGCAAAATAGCAAATAGCAAATATGCCAAAAGGAAACAAATCTCACATAGAGCTAAAATATGTAATATATAATAAATAAAAAATATACAATTTATATACTTCAAAAAGAAATTGATATTTTGATATGATCTTTTGCTTAGCCTGGTTGAGAAGCATGCATTTGGCGTGCATTTGTCTGCTATGGGAAAGGCATTCTGTGATTTTATGCTGATAGGGATTCTGCTCAGTCCCCTGATGTGAGGAGTTAAATGTTTTGAAGGTCGCAGTTTCTCTCATTGATCTTGCGATGTTTGTTAATTACATTGTCACTGATGTTGTGAGAGATAATTAAGCCACTATGTTTATATGCATAATTATGTGCGCTCTGCATCAGCCTTTGAAAGACAGCAGCACGAGAGAAGAAAAAATATTTTAATTGTGAGCCGCTCAGTAACATGGCAGTATAGATGCCCTAGTTACAATCAACAAAAGAGAGAGAGGAGGGAAAAACAACTCAAGACAAGAGTGGTGACTAATGTCTGCTCACTGCAGTCTTCAAATGCTTTTTCTTCATTTTGAGATGCAGAAGCAGCCGGGGCCCAATGGAAGCAAAGGTGTACAACACAAACACATATTTACAGACAGCTTTCTTTATGACCATGAAATAAACACAAAATGACTGATTAAAACCACAAAGCACTCATGTTTGCCGGAAAATACTTGATTTTCTGAGAAGCTCTTGGCCCCACTTCTGCGATAGAGGCCACAAGCTTATAGGTGCTTCTACCGTAAGAATGAGAGAAGAAAAAAAAACATGAAGCAGAAATAAAACTGAAAGAAGAAAGCATTTAACAAAAAAGCACCAGCTTAACCTGATTTTGTTAGAGAAAAGAAACCTCTTTTCACTAAAGTGATTTTTCTTATCTCTTGTTGTTATCTAGCATAGTTTCTGTCTTGTTTTGTGTTAAGTACCTTTGTCAAGTACTGCAGTCTTCCTGAGGCAGTCAGAGGTGAAAGTTCAGATTGGTTATAAAATGAGATTGTGTCGGTTTCTGCAGATTCTGCTTGTTTATCACTTTGTGAAAGATGGCAACACGCGCCACGTTATCTAGATGAATGTGTTGCAAATACAGAAAAAAACGCAGTTTTCGTTTCTTCCCACACTGATTTAAGAGCCACTCGTTAGGCTTTTGCTTTACTCAAGACTCTCTGAATCTCTAGGATTTAATCTCTTGAACTACTAGAGGACCTGGAGTCTTGGCAGAGCGGGTCTACTATGTAATTGGGTCCGGGTGGTAGCTACATTTTGTGAGCTTATAGAAAATCAAAGAGTCAGAGTGTAATCCTGGGTGTAATATGAAGCTTAGCCGGCCTGCCAACACTCTCGGCCCCTCGGCTGCTACTGCTACACACACACGCGTGACACTCTCTATAAGTCTCTTCTAAAAATTCATTTCTTCTTTTAGTTCCTGTTTCTCCCCAATGCAGATTGTTTGTACATGTTTGCGGGTGGCAACAGAGTCACTCTTTCATGTTATAACTATAGATCTCTCTTTCCAAGAACGGCACTTAGGTAGTTGTGGCCCTGTCAAATTGAGCACAGGTAAAGTAAGATCTGTGAAAAGTGAGAAGAGATTTTATCTTGATTATGTGCACTTTGTTTTGGCTATACACAGACAAATACTGATCAATGTGATCTTTTAGTATTCATAAGTATTTTTACAGTACGTCAAGTGCAGTCAAGTTTAGACATTACGTATCATCAACTTTGGAAATGTACTGGGAGTCATAGAATAATGAATTCACGAAATTCGAAAGGTTGGTTTTATTTTATTTTATTATTAAATTAGATTAATTAAATATGTTTCAAATTAAATATTTTTAATGCCGACAAATTTATTTAACAATTTTCAACAGCATTTTATTGTTTATTTTTTAAAGATGTAATTTTATTAATAGTTTATTACTACACATTTGTATTTATTTATGTATTTATTTATCCATCTGGATTTCATTTATAAATACATTATATAAGAATTTTCTCAGATAAAGTCTCTTCATCCTGCTAAGAGATTGTAAGTATTGAACTTATTCACCAGGAGGCCCTCGGATAGTTTTGGAAATATTTGTCTCAAAAGTTGTACATATATAAAAAATAAGTTTAGATGCTGTCAAAATGATGAAATTGTCAGTTTTTATTTGAACATACAAAAGTGTGTCTGTAAATGTTATGTTCGAATACCTATGAATACTAATGACATCATCCTAAAAGAAAGAGGTTATACCTGGTGAGGAGAAGGAAGCTTGGCGGGGGGGTGCTTCACTGGTGGGCTGGTAGCTGTCGTCCTTGTGCGGGCTTCCCACCGAGTCCTTGTCCTCTTGATAACTGCCCTCGTGAGAGCCGGGCATGGTGTCAGCATCTTCTGCGTTGTCTTCTTCATCACTGCAGCCTTTGGGCTGTACCATGTACACGCCTTCAGGGGGATCGTCGTTTACATTGTTGGGTTTGAGTCCCCTGTGCTCAGCCCCTTCAAAGGACTGTGGATCGTCGGCATACTCGCCGTTCACCCACTTCTCAATGGCCTCGCGCCGTTTCTGGTCCTCCTCAAGGCTCTGGCCCAGGGTCAGGGCCTCTGGGAAGTCGCTTTCAGGCCGGTCGCCCTCATCGTAGAGCAAGCTGCCCCGCTCGCTGTTGTCCACTAGGTCTGAGTCTCCCTCTGCATTCTGGGAACTGCCGTCGTACACCACCTGCCGGCTAAGCTTGGCACAGATCGCATTCAGTTTTAGGCCACCTTTCCTTTTGGCGGCCATCGTGGATTTTCCTGAGGTCTTTTCAGTGCATAAACTCCTCTCAGCTGTTAACGAAAAAAAAAAAAATTCTTATTGAAATTTTCTCTAGTTTTTATGTTTTACTTTTATATAATCATTTATTTAACAATTTAACACCATTGTACTGTTTTTTAAAATTTGTAAAAATATTTAATTTTATTTATATTATATTACTACACATTTGTATTTAATTATATATCTGGATTTCATTTATAATATATATATATATATATATATATATATATATATATATATATACACATTTTAAAAAAGAAAAAGGAACATTTTAGTGGTTAAAACAAAAGATTTATGGTCATCATTCACAGTTAAAACAGCTGCACCATCCTTGAACACTGCAAGCAAACCACAATGCTTCTCGCTAAAAACCACAAACCTGTTTAACTAAGTGCATTTTAAATAAGTTTATGTTTGCTGTTATTCACTGACACAACGATACAAAGCTAAATAGAAAAAGTCACGTGTGTCTGTAAGTTGCAGATGTCATTCACGCCTTGGAGAGAAGGTGAGAAAGGAAATGAGAGAAATATCTCTACCTATATACCCAGAACAAAAACTAGATCGCAATCATACCCCCAACGGTGTGTCAATCCACCACTACAGTGAGATTTAATCCTGAACATGACAGCAGAATAGACACTGAAGACTCTCTTCACCTAAAGAGTCCCACCATCCTGCCAAGGCGAGCCTTAGCTCTGACAACATGAGGATGAGAGCACAGAAGACTATAAGAAAGAACAAAAAGTGCATATGGAAGTAGAGAGAAAGAGACAGAGTGCATAAAAGAGATAAACACAGAGAAAAAAGTAGCTGCCATCCCCTCACCTCACAACACCTCGCTCACCCTGCTTTAGTCTCCACTGCTTTCACTCAAATTCACTGTCAGTCACCTAAAACTGCTCTTACAGTGCAGAAGACCACCACGCCAAGTACGTACCACAAAAACAACTTTTCTCATTTCAATAGACATTTCAGCGATCACAACAGTGGTTTGAGAGTCTGACACACACACTTCCTGTGAATATAATCAGTTGAGAGTGTACTGGAGCTGATCATTCACACACAATAAAGGGATTTGGTCATAACGTGGCGTGATAGACTCACCACATATAACCTGCTGCACTCCATATTACCTTACAGCTTAGGGCAGCATGAATTTCCACACTTCGACGTTCCAATAATTCTCAGAAAATCTGCATGTGAAGATTCCGCATGGGCCTGGTCATTTTGCTATTTCACCCCAATGTGCTATCTATAATATCTATCCCTGTGTCAACTCCCCCCCTGCAGCTGTTCTCGGTCCGTCCATATCCAGAGATGCCTATTTAAGGGCAGAATTCTCTCACTGCTAAGTCACCCTTTCGCCACAAATCTGATGCAAAGATTTAGCAAAGTTCACTTTTAATAGGTTTTCCAGGCTTAAAATCGAGCCCGCTCGTAACAGTAAGATGTTTATCATGCAGTAAATAAAGAATGGGAAACCTGCGGGACGTAAAATGGTCTGTGGAACGCTTTAGCTGGTAGTTAGACGCTGTGTTGAGATGAGCTATTTCTAACCATCCCATGAAGCTGTCAATACAAAAGCTGTTTTGATTCAAATGGATGCTTTAACAAGAAAATCTCACTTTGTTTTTGAAGGGAAAATGTGTAGAATTGAAACTAACTTTTTTCTGCATAATGAGCATTTTAAGGGACTCAAGGTTACATTCTAGATGTGCCGTGCACCCTCTGGCCCCGGCACATGCTTTCTCAGTTACTGTATTTACACTCAACACTTCCTCTCTGAAACAATGAGCTGAGGAATTATGCACGCTCCGCGCTGCACCAGATGCATCTGAACGCCTCAGAAGTGCACATTTTTACCTTAGACAATTGCAAGGACCGGGTTGAAGAGGTCACCCAGTTGGGGACGGCAATTTTGATCCCAAAAAAGAAAAAAAAAAATCAGCTGCAAAAACTATTAGGAAGTGGAAACATAAATTCTGAAGTATTTTTTCAGAACACCTCGAAAGGAAGATTGAGGTCATTTGGGTGTAACAGTAAAGGTCATTTACTGTTTACCCTGCTCAGTATTTCACGCTTTAACTAGTGATTTCCTTTGCATTGCAATCTCGCTTTTCCTTGTAGGAAATGACCCCTGAGAAGCGATCTCATTCCATTACCCAGAATTTATGTGCCTTTTTCCCAGCATCTAAAATTAACACTCGCCAAGTTGCAAAAGCAAGTAAAATTTTTCTTTGGTCAGTAAATGCAACTACTTGTCAGTTGCAACTATATATATATATATATATATACTGTATATAAATATAAACACTAAAAAAAGAACTAGAAACTTTAAGCACCTTTGTCTATAAAAAAAATGAAGGCTGTGCACTCGAAATACATCTTTTTTTAGAGGTGAGATCTGAGGTTTTAAATGAAAGAGAATCAGGGCACAAATGAGACGCTCCTTAGCTCAAAAAAGATCACGGAAAACCAGTTAGTAACTGCTGCATTAAATACATGCCCGGCAAAAGATATGCTTCGGCTCTGGCCAACAATGGGGATCGCTATGGTAACACCGCTGTTTACTCCAAGTCGTTTGTTCATGATAGCATGCAGTGCGATAAAATCAGTAGGGACGCAGATAAAAGAACAGTCTCTCCTCTGGGATCCCTCCCACCACTCTGGGGACTGGCACTCATGTTAAGAAAAATAGGTGTTACAAACAGCAAACCTCAATGATTTGATGCGTCCAAACGTGTTTCGGTGAAATGCTATTATTTCAGGCCCTCGAAGACGCCTGTCAGTGCTGAATAATAAACGAACGGTGGGGATGATCACAGCTAAAGCTTGTTTTCTTTAAGAGGTCCTGTTTATTTTAATGCTGACAATATTTTTACTGGAAATAGTGCAGAGCTGGAATTGCCATAATGGTTTTACTGTATAAGGAGAAAACCTTTGCGAAAAAGTCAAGAAACTATTCTAAACAGATTCAACAATGAGAGTGAGAGAGCTTCTCCTTTTTATCTGCTCGCACATCAAAGGCCCCACAAGCCCTGTTTCTTTTCAGAACCGTGAGGCGGAGGACGCCGGGAATGACAGAAAATCTGCCTTGAACGTGGCTCTCCAGGCCCTGCATGTCTCGTTTAATGCAGAGCTTCTGTTTATGTGCCGGAATGATATCATGCCCAATCAAGTGGTGTTTCAAATCCTAATAATGCCGTTGGAAGTGCATTATTTGTACGAACGTGTGCTGACTGCAATCAGCCCACCAGAGTGAGGAAGTGGCTGTTAATGACTGCTTAGATTGGCGTGTCCTGTTCTTCCCTATCTCTCTCTCTCTCCCGTTCTGACAGGAAGAGTATGCATGCTAAAGCTGGGATATGACATACTCCTTCTCACCTGGCATCAACTGCAGCAATTGTTCTAGAAACAAACTCTGTTTACTTGGCTAAACCCTTGACTTAACAGTGATCTAACACTCTGATCTGCCCTGTCTGATTTCATGCAGACTTTCAAAATATGTTGACTAATGCAAAGACAAAACCCAGATAATACAGAGCATTCATTAACGCGACAGGCCTGGACAGCATTGGATTATTCGTCATTTTTTAAAGATCCTGTTAGAGCAGTTTCTTATTGTCTTTTAAAAGCTCTATTTTGATATTTAAAAACCTTTTGACAGATTAACTGACCTGGCATGTGTCTGAATCAACTCTTTTTTGTCCCAGGTGGGGGACCTGGGACCTCTGACTGCCAGGGGCCTCTTGCAAATGTAAAATTAATGAATGAATATGAAGTAAATATGAAATAAACAAAGAAATGAGAACTGCTACCAGTTCCTGGCCTTTCCTTAGCACTTTATTTTGCATATTTGCAATTCAGTTTGTCATTATGTGGACATGACAGCAACTGCAACAAGATGGGGCACTCAAAGAGGCAGGTTCCCAGGTATTTCCTCACCTACTAAAGCTTGAACACACACACATGCTGAAATAATCCCCTGTGTTTTTGCTAATTTACAGCTTGCAGGAAGGAGTTTGTTTCCCCCACCGCTCCGAGGGAAGGGGAGCGGAAAAGTCAGCGTCGGACCTGTTCTCCACACACCCTCGTTCCCCAGCATCTGGCCTCTCTTTCGATTTTATTACACAAGAATAACAATAAGCAGGTCTGCGACCCCGTCTACAGAATTTGCCGTATTTTTTCCAACGGTCTGTGCTGATGCTCCGAATTTCCATTTTCTGCATGCATATTTAATTGAGTTTTGTCCCAGTGGTGCGGAAATGATTTGTTTTTTGCTCTCTGTTCACTTGACTCCTCTTCGGAGTCGGTAACCCTGATTAAGACGTTCACGTTAATTTCCCAGCGCACACCTTTTTTTGTGCATTAATGGTTCTGATCGTCTAATTAAAACTTCTCAGCTTCGCTGCTGATCACCGCTCGTTGTGCCTCTGACCTGAAGTTTTAATTGCCGCGTCAGAGGCGATAATAATAATTTCTGGGTTCTGATGATTAAAAACAATGCCATTCCCAACTGCCGCTTAAAGCGGGAAAAAAATGGAAGGAAAGGCTGAGGTGAAACATAAAGGAAAAAAGAAATAGAGAGAAAAAAAGAAAGAGAATTAGAAGGTAAAATATGTTTATTTGAGGTTTTAAACAGGTTTGTTGAGTATCGCAGTATGAGAGGGGAGGAATGGCGCTCACAGGGCAGGTTTACCAGGTTTGTAGTGTAAATGAGGGCAAATATGACTAAAACAAAAACATTCTCAGAACTGCACAAGGTTATAAGAAACCACAGATTCCACATCTCTTATGATACTTACTTAAAAGTTTTGATTTTGGTTTTAGTACTGTAATATGACACTGCTACGGTATTTAAAGCAAAAAACAAGTTGTTGCATTAAGAAGCTGTGCCAAAAATAAAATGTCAGCTGACATGTGCATTAATGGCAAAACTATGATGGGGTTTTATAAACTGCTCATACTCATACACACTCTATCATTCTGCCCTTTCTTTTTTTTGTCTGATGGGCTCTAATGGATTTTTCTGATTCCCATGCAGGGATCAATTTTTTAGTGGGAGATACACATCCGGACAAAACAATTATGCTCATGAGTTTTTCTTTTTTTTCTGACTTTAAAGTTTTGTTGTTTTTTTAGAAGCAAAATATGAATGCAGAGGGCATGCATACACTCAAGTACACACACACACTCACTCAAATCTGTTGTATTATTAATCAGTCTGTTGCACATCTGCTTGCTTGCAGTGTGTGTTTTTTCCCATCAATAAAGCACTTATTGCTTTTAGTCTGGAATGTGACCTTGCATGTTGCATGCTGTCTTTGGACTGACCTTGAAGGACCTACTTTAACTTCTCCCTCTCTCTTTTTTCTCTATCTGCCAGACTGGAACCTTCTGCCACATACAATAATTCAGTTACATCCCGTCGCAGGTAACAAAAACAAACAAGCAGAGGAAAAAAAAAGGCACGCACATACTTGCCGCCGAGGACAATGGACAGAAAATGGTAGATACATATTTTGACACACAGGCGGAAAAGGAAATATTTTGTTTAGGCAGTGCAGTTAGGCAGCAACCCTTCAATTCTGAGAACAAATACATCCCTAAAGCCTAATTATAAGACAAGGCATTTAAGACGTCCCCTGAGGAAAGAAAGACTGGAATAAGGAAAAGTAAAATCTGAGGTGATGTGAACAGCTCTGCACGTGCCTTGATCACACTTGTTAAAATCTTTAAAGAAGTTGGTCTCACAGCTGGCACAATGAATGGGTCTGATTTCAACTTAAGAAGATAATTGACCAAAATATGAAAATTCTGTTATCATTTACCATGTCGCTCCAAACCTGTATGACTTTCTTTCTTTACTTTGAAAGTCATTAGACCCCATTGAAAAAAAGAAAAGAGAGAAAAAAAAAGCCATTTTTCAAAATATACTACAGTTCAAAGCTTTGGGGTCGATAAGATGTTTAAAAGAACTCTGAATTGCTCACCAAGGGAGCATTTATTTGATTCAAAAAACAGTAATACTCTCTACTGTATTTTCTACTGTATTGTATTATATATTTAAAATGACTTTTGCTTGAATACATTTTAAAATTGAATTAATTGAATATATTTTAAAATGTAATTACTTATTTCTCTGCTGGCAAAACTGAATTTTCAGTGTCACATGATCCTTCAGAAATCATTCTAATATGCTGATTTGGTGTTCAATAAACATTTCTTTTTATTATTAATGTTGAAAACAGTTGTGCTGCTTAATATTTTTGTGGAAATCATTCCCACATTTTTTTTCTTCAGGATTCTTTGATGAATAGAAAGTGTAAAATAACAGCATTTATTTGAAACATAATTTTTTTGTAATAATGTATTGTAAAAGTACTGTGACTTGATCAATTTAACATAAAATGCTGACTAAAAGTATTAATTTGCTTTAAAAAAAACAAACAAAAACAAAACAAAAAAACTTCCTGTTCACAAACTTTTGAATGGTAGTGTATTTATAGTACCTTTCAAAAAAAAGAAAAAAAGAAAGTCAAACAGGTTTGGAACAACATGAGGGTAAGTAAATGATGACAGATTTTTGGGTCAACTATTTCTTTTAAAAACATCAATGGTTGTAGATGCCCTACTTTAAAATAATCTGATTTTTACATCTAAAAATAATATAAGATGGCCTCATCACCCGTTTGCTGGAAGTTTGATTGAAGCCGGCCCTGGCACACAGAGTTAATTGACCTAGCTGCCATGTTTGAGGGGCAGCCAGTGTGCAAAGCAAGAACTGACAGAAAGCAAGGTTATGAGGAGAGGCTCCCCGTGCCACTGAAGGGCACTTGAGCTGATATCTGCACAGATTAACTGCTTGAGATGTATTTTTGTCACGAGAAGCCGTGGTTAGCATGGGGCATTGGGGAGCAGACGCTGAAGGGGCTGGGCTACTCTAGTTCCTCCAGTGCAAGGGCACAACGAGAGGTTGGTGGCCACTGGAGCCGCCCAGACCGGAGTCTGTCACTCAGAGTCATTATCTGTGGGGATATATTTAATTTAGTGGTTCCGGAGCTGCGCTGCTGAGTAAGCCAAGCCACCATTAGGGCCGTCCTCTAGGGGAAACACAGCACACGCCGCTCGATTAGTTATCAATTAAGAGTGCAGAAACCTCCACCTGCCGTGTGAGAGAGGGAAAGAGTGGCAGAGAGGAGCGGGACCCGGACGATGTCTGACTTTTTCTTCTGTTTTCCTCTGCCTCTTTCCCTCTCGGGCCTTCGAACGTCAGGTTAACCTTGATATGAAGTGCTGTCAAGCCAGATAACGTCAATCAAGGAGGGCCCTTTCAGATAACCTCAGTGTGAAACCTAAAAAGCAACCTGTTTAGATGTTTAGACATGCTCTCTCTCACCAGCATATGAATTTCATTAAAGAGAAATGAATTGTGGCACTTCTTTAACAAGACTCTTAAGACATTTTGACAGCATTTAAGACACTTTGCTGTTAAAAAAAAAATAATTAATTAATATGTCATGCTGTAAAGCCTCCGGTTAAGATAGTAAAAGAATATGGGAAATGGAAAAACATCATGTAATACAGTTTCTGTTCCTGTGTTGAAAAAGAAAGTTTGACTTTTAAAGTTTGAATTTTTTTTAATTTGACAAATGGTTTAATTTTAAAAGTCATGAACCATGATTTGCAACATGTAAATCCGTAACAGAAGAATGGGAATTCTCACTCTAAAGGGCATTTGGTGGACAAACACCTGTTGTCAAAAATCTGAGAAAGACTGTACATTTTGAATGAATAAATATAAACTATATATAAACATTTACAGTGGGTGTAGAAATACATTTTCAACCAGTTTTATTGCCATTATGTTTTTTGCAGCATGGGATAGTGGTTTGTCCTGGATGAAAATCCTTATTTTTATCATTCTTTTATACCATAGCAGAAAAAGTCATTTTGACACCCTCAGAGACCCTAAAGGGACCTTCCATCTCAGTTCCCAATATTCCAGGCCAAATCATCACCCGCCACATCCTTGCTGACGTCACAGTCTTGTTGGAATGAGGTGGCCATTCACCAACCATCCAGAAATCCATCCATCTAGACCATCCATTGTAGTATGGCATTTCGTCCCCTTGGAATTATAAGGTTCTATCTGACATTTTTGTTAAAATTGAGTTATTTACATATTCTTATTCTGTGACAACTTATTTACATTATGTGATGTTTTTGGTAATGTTGAGTAAATATAGGGACTTTTTATTTAGAAAACAAAATGGTTCTATCTACAAAGTCCAATGGAATGCAAAAACTTTGAAGCTCAATATCTCAAAACTGCTCAGAATGCAGATAGAACCTTATAATTCCAAGGGGACGATTTGTCAGTGAATAAAATGGTTTAAAATTGAATCTTCAGGTATTTCTACACACACTGTAAACATTTCTCTTTGTGAGATTTGGTTAGGGGTGGCTGAAATACAGCTTTATACAACTGCCAGCCTGCATGGAGAGGTTCTTGGGACTCCAGCAGCTTCAAATACCTGTTTGCAGTGGCATTTTTTTTTTTTTATAGCTGCCCTTTTAATACAATTAATTTGTCTGACAGAAACTTCCCTTAATTAGCCTTCATCTGACCAGGTTCTTCTGTGCTCTAAATCACAAATCTTTTGATAGTTCGATAATCTCTATTCAGTTTTCACAAAATATTAGTTGTTTCCATGCCTTTTGCAAGACATTGCACCATTTCATGCTTTTCATCTTCAGAAAGACTTTTCTTCTTCCCCATATTGCATGAGAATAGTGACTTGTGTAATAATGTGGAACAAGCTCATTAATCAGGTTTTCCATTTGGCTAAGAAGACCTGGCAAACTGTTGAACAAACCTGTTTGAGATTTATACAGTTTAGATATGAGAAATAAAACAAACACTTTCCTTGAAAATTTTAAATATATATTAAAAGTTTCTGCTTGTAGGTTGTATCTAACTGATTTACAAAAGGTTTAACTTTTTTTTTTTTTTATCAACTTTTTTAAATAAAATTCTGCTTGCGTTTTAATGCACACCATAGATCTTGGTGCACATCTCCTTCAGAAACGAGAAAAGGAGGTGACTTTAAGTCAAAAAATACTACATTTCCAGACAGGAAGCCTCGATGACAGCTTCGATCCCTGGCCACCATTAAAGCATTTGCTCTGCTTCACAGACTCTGACTTTTTTTTTTTTTTTTTACATTTTATGCACAGAGGAACAATTTGCAGGTGTCCCCTGAACTTCTTAGGTTCAGACTCTTTTAGTTCTTTAAATTCCTGTCTGCAACAATACCTCTTTAAAACCAACCTGAACTCTTTTAATCTAGGCTTTGTTACAGTGAAGTGCGGTCAGTTGACAAAAGTGAAACATGTGAATCATCTTGTGAGTGCCATAAAGCTCAATAAGTGCTGGTTAAAAACACTGTCATAACACTCAAACCTACTGTAAAACATTTAATGAATATGCACAGTGTCATTTATGTACACTACCAGTCAAATGCTTATTATTGATCTTTAATTTTATAGACAAAAACAATATTTTATTTAATAATCTTGCGTGTATTCATTTATTTGATGCATCAGACTGCCAAAGGAATTTATAGGATCTCCATATGTGCTGTACATTTTAAATGTTCAACATCCAAACTTTCATAGTGTAACTGGTTTCCGCTTTAGTATATATTTATTTCAATAGCATAGCATGATTTTATACACCTGCAAATATAGGAGTCATTCTCAAAGATGGCAAATGCTTTTAGCATTTTTTACAAGAACATGCAAACTTCAAGTTCAAAATGAGAACATTTCATAACTGTGTAAAAAAACAAAACAATTGTTTTGTGAGAGAAAAAAAGGCTGTGGTTGATCTTTTTGAAATCATCATGAGTAGAAAGAAGCTTTACAAAAGGTGAGCGTGTGTGTGTGTGCTATTTTGGTCAAAGAACACAAGAGGAAGTATTGCACACTGACTCAAACAAAGAATATGCTTTTGATAAAACCACATCAGCTTCTTGTATATTCTACACTAAAACAGGCTGGTTTCCTGATTTTTTAGATGTGATGTGCCCTCAAACGGAAGCGACACAAGTAAACAGCACAACAGCTCAGTGCACAACAAAACGAGCAGTGCACAAATGATCACAGGCATTGATAACAGTTTCTAAATGAGCAGCGAGGGCAATATCATTAACACGCCATTGTTTTTCCAATGCACTAAAAATGGCACAAATGCATTTAGAGCTTCAGCCACACACGCGTCGCAATTTTGCATTTCACCTGCATTAGCATTCGACTTATTATTATTTTAAAATGAAAACGGATACTCTGTTGAAGTGCAAATCTGATGAATTACCGTAGCAGATTGCTGTTATCAATTATTAAAGCATATTTTATAAATATTCAGGTCTGTCATGCATCTAATAATGAAGGCTTTGGAGAAGGTTACTTCCTGTGCGCATCCTAACGTGTCAGAAATATCACTTTTAATCATGACTCTGTCAGGGTTTTTGCATTTGAACTCTAAAAACCAAAAAAAAAAAAAAAAAAAAAAAAAAAAAAAACCAGCAAAGCTCACTCTCTCGCTGTCTTTCTCCTCTTCCGCTCATCCGGGATGGCCGGTTGCATGGCCACATCATTCAAAGCAAAGAACAGCCCATGCACACATGGCTGCAGTGCGCTGCGGCATTACAAGACTGATCACTTGAGAGGAGAATAATGCATTAACGTGGTTCTACCTTCTGGACACACCTAGTCCCAGAGCAAGTGCAACCATATGGTGCGATGCATATTCATATTCCTCTGTCTGCACCTCTGTAATGCTTAAACAGTACTTCATAAACTTCAAATGTGAGGAAGAGAAGATGAAAGGGAAAGACTGACAAAAAGGTAAAGAAAAAGTTTTTTCCCCTCCATGTTTCCTGTTATTTTTTGGTTTCTGCTGTGGTTTGTCTTTGGATACAGAAAACTGATCCCGGAGCAGTGTTTGTGTGTATGTAGAGTGTGTGTGTGAGCCTGAGGTGTCTGGCTGTGGGTAAACTGTGTTGTCAGGTGGGCTTGCCGCTCTCTCCCCAGCAGGGTAAATACCAGGCGAGGACGATGTGGAGATTAACGCTGTCAGATCTGCAACAGTAACCCTTCATTATCAGAGCACCAGGGCCTACACACACTCAGTCACTCACACACTGTCCTCGACTGCCTGGGCACAGAGTTAGTAATTACCAAACCAACCTCTTCCTCTCTCTCCTTTTCTCTTCCTCTGCCTCATTCTGTTACAGTATCTACCATGTTTATCTTTCTACCATCTATTTATGTCAGTCATTTTGACTGTGGTTGGCAGAAATTGACACAAAAACACAATGGTTTCAGGCTTTACGAGATTATGAAAATCATGATTTTGTCCAATAAAATCTAATTATATGACAAAATATATTTAACAATATAAAATATAATTAAGTGTGAACATCATTCTGGGATAGTGACTATAAGTAAGGTAACTATAAATAATTAAAATTATTAATAAAACATTAAAAAAAAAATAGTAAATGTCTTGTTAAATATAAAATAGATTTACACTAGAACATAAGATATGGTAATTGTGATACAAATTATAAGCTAATTCATAGTTTTTAATTCGAAAAAAATATTTATTTAATAATTATTAAATATTTTTTACAGAATCTACAGTAAAATTACATGCATTGATATAATGTAATTCATAGTTTTTAATTACAAAAACATTTAAATTATTTAATAAATAATAATAATTATTTAATATTAAATAATTTAATTATTTAATATTAAAAATTAAATGCATTGATATGTTAAATCTATACATATATGGTAATGTACAGTAAAAAAAAGTGTCTAGGGTTTAGTGCATGTTCTGACGTACTGAGTTGTGGTGCTCATGTGGATGATATATAGTCTTAAGTATATAGTCTTATTAAAATTAATTTTCATTCAAATATACAATAAGGTAATAATAATACAAATTAAAAGGTAATTCATAGTAATTCGTAAATTATTTATTTCCAGAAAAACATTTAATTTATTTAGCAATTAATAATATTTATTTAAAAATTTGATAGTATTTTACAGTAAAATGACATGCATTGATATGTTAAATATATACATATATGGTAATGTACAGTAAAAAAAAGTGGCCAAGCGGTTAGTGCATGTTCTGATATATTGAGTTGTAGTGGTCATGTGGACGACGTTTGAGTCCAGCTCATGTAATTTCCTAATAAAAAATAATACAAAAAATATTACGGCATGTTTAAATGACGGCCCAGCCTTTTGCTGGGCGGCCTGACACACTTGATGCCGTGCCAGGCACGGTCACAGTATGTGTGTGTGTTTGGTGTATTAAGTGGCGCTTTATCAAATTAGTTTGGTACCCAGCTGATGAGTAATAAAGGTACAGTGGAGCCCCCACTGACTCCCAGACATCAATCCTCTGAGCGGGAGCCAAACGCAAGGCCTGGCACTGCCTGAGGCGTACAGAGCGCCTCTCCCCACTGATCAGCTTATGGACTCTCTTCAACCAAACTAATATTAACACTGGGCATGTGGAGGGCTTCAGCTGTCTTACCACTGCGAGGAATAACGCTTAATGGTTGTTGTAACAGGTAGGTCTTTTATTCAAACCATTGCTGTGGGCTTTTGTTTTTCATCTTGTTTACCGTCTTTATCAGAGTCGATGGCCTGCCGCTGTACATTTTTCCAGACGTCGTCCTCTTAAAGCATTGGCTCTCAGGTGTCGAACAGACGGGAGACGAGAGGGGAGATGATAGTGAGATCAAACGGAGGACTGGAAGGACGGTGAGAACAGAGAAGGAGAGAGAGGGAACTACCGCCTCACGACTGTAATCTCGCTCAGAGTTGGGCTTTTACACAAATACAACTAAATGGAAAGCGCCAGAAGAAGGTGGAACGGAGGGGAGGGTGGGACATCAGAGGGCTTCAAGCCCGTCGAGGAGTTGTGTGTGTCAGTTCAGAGCAGCCGCTGGGACTAACAGTAGAGAACAGAAGGTAGCAGCAGGCGGATCACAGCCGATCAGGGGCCCTGAGAGAGATTCTGTCTCCTCCACCCCAGAACTGAGCTCGAGTCGTTCTCTGCAGTCACATATTTATCTCGCCCGACTTCACACAACACCCTCTTCAATACAATTCCCACTAATTTCACAAGCTTTCAGATGTTTTGCTTGATGCTACTCCAAAGTCACTGTGATGTTTGAACCTTTAGACCCTGTTTAATATCTTTGCTGTGGTTAGAAAGTTTTTGGCAACAGATATTGCCAAAATGATTGGGTTATCACTAAAATTGTTGAGGTCTAGGACTACATTTTTAAATGTGGGACCAATCACCCCTAGGCACAGAATAGGCCAGTGGTTCTCAGCCTTTTTGACTCCAAAGGCCCCCTTAGTCCAAGACAATATTCGAATACCTCTTTATCTAAGCTGATATGTACCTCTGGTACTTCTGGTTTGTTTAGCAGTTTAATTAAGATAATGTAAATAAAAACAAATATAAATAATTTCAAGATTTTTTGGGCCCCCCTGGAAGTTTGCTGAGTCAACCAGTCACCTGGTTGAGAGCTAAATATTTCTAAATATCCTAAAATAGTTGAAAAGAATGGTTTCAGATTGGACACTCCAGCATCTTGTTGGTGTAAAAAGTTAGTAGGGCCTGGGACAATGTTCTTGGTGTCCCCGCTGATGATGGCCTGCCAAAAAAGAAGCTTTCTTGTGCTTAAAAAAAAGCGTAAAATCATAATTACATCTATATTCCGATTGTCAGAACTCTACGGCTGGAAAAATGGCTCTGATGAGGGTTTCTCTTTTTCAAGATGGTGAGAGAGAGATCTGAAAGAGACAGCTGTCGACGTGACAGATCTGATCGAGCTGAAACAAAGACAAACAAAGCTCTCTCTGCAATATGAGTTTAGTTAGCTAGAGAATGAGTTACGGCCGGCATGCTGTTGGGGAAGGTTGTATTTATGGGGGGACTGAGTAGGTTTAAATCCCTGCTAAGAAATAAAGTCATCCCTGTGCAAACTGGGGAAACATTTCACTTAGCCTAAAACGTAGTAAAAAAAATAAAAATAACACAAGACCCTTTTTTTCCCTTCAGAGCAAAAGTTTTGCCGATGAGCTGAGATGGAAGGGATGGCAGAATATCACATTCAGGGAAGAACGAATACTTAAATTCTATCTGAATGATGCTGAATATTCCCAAGACACTGAGATATAAATGAAGTAGCTGATTTCTTTAAAATAACATGCTGTTTCAGTGGGAATTTCATTGGAATACCTGGATGAAGTTACACTTGTTTCAGCGTTATGATAACGCTAAAGACTTGTACCATGTCAAGCCTTGAAAAAGAGCCAAGAACTTCCAATTAAAGTCCTTATAAATTCAATGAAATTCCAAGTTATTCCTTTCCTCAGACTCTCTGTGTTTCCTTCACAGCGTGCTCAAATACACCTCTGGCTGAACGCCCGCACATCCCTCCCTACCCCCTGCCCAGTAATCACAATTATTACTTAAAAAGGCTCTATTTCTACATTAACTTAAAAGGCCTATATCTTTTTCTTCCCCTCTTAGTTGGTGCACCCTCACTTACTCTAAGTATCTCAATAAATCAGCAGTTACTGTTAACATGTACTCAACAATTCAGTCATCAATCTCCCCCAGCTCAGAGTGAAAACAGAGGGGAAATATCTGCTCAGTAAAATCTCCCGTGCCCATGTTTATGCACGGAAACACACACACACAGAATTGCTATCGCACAAACAAACAAACCAATCCACTGGGACATTGGAACCATTGCCAGATCACCACGGAAACGCAAGCCAAATTCAATTGTGACCTCACCTTTCACTGAGGGCTCAATTCCATCAGCAATAGAAACAAATCAACAAGAGGGTGGAAAAGAGACAAACTTCCTTCCTCTCTCTCTCTCTTCATTCGGCCTCACTCTTCAGGCCTGCACTAGGCCCGAAACAGCATGTTGCGTCCTTGGCAGTGCACTGAGCGCCATGCAAATGTGTGTTTAGATTTAAAGACGCTGTATTTTTTTATTTGTATTTGAACGCTGGAAAAGAGCGAATCTTCCAAACAGAAGCTCTGTGGAAAATCCTCCAGTTGAAAGAACAGCTGTATCTAAACAAGCGCACGAGAGCACGCTCGATACCGGCAGTCACTCGCTTAGCTGGGCAAATAATACCACTTGTCATCTAACTGAGAAATTCTGAGCAATCACTAGCTGAGGCCTTGCTAGTAATTAAGAACAGCAATTTGAGAGAAAAAGTACACAGTGACTAATCCACATCCAATATAAACAAAAATTACACGAGACTAAACGTTTGACTCAGTTAAGAAAAATAAATGATTCTATTTTAAGAACTTTGCAAGATATTTCACACCTGTGGAGAGCACGTGTGAAGTCTACAAGCTGCGTTACTTTTTTTTTTTAAATAATCAAATACATTTTATGAATAGAATTGTATCATTCTTAAGGATGTAATTCTACGTAATCTAAATAAATGAATTAATACATTAAAATTCAATTAACTTTTAAAACAATGTTTTGTAAAATTCTAAAACTTTTCTAGAATTCAAGCTCTAAAAAAAATTCTAAAAAGGTTTTGCGAAGTTTGTGAAGTTTATTTTTTCTTTAAAACTGTTTAATTTTAAATAAACAATCGAAATAAATTAAATAATTAAATAAATCCATTAATTTTTTACGAAACTAAATAATACAATGTCACTTGTGCACCTAAAAATAAAAATCACTCCTCAACTTCATATTTCCATTCAGTCATCACATCATAGTGAGGTATTACTTTACCAAAACACACAGTGAAAGTAATGAGTGCCTTTGTCATTCTACACCCTCACGCCCACCCCATCCACAGCATGCTCAAGCCAACAGCATCTCTCTCTCTCTCTCTCTCTCTCTCTCTCTCTCTCTCTGTGTGTGTGTGTGTGTGTGTGTGTGTGAGTGTGTGTGTGTGTGTGTGAGTGTGTGTGTGTGTGTGGCGCCTGGCGCGGGTCTTACCTGGCAGGAGACAGCCCTCCTCTCTCTGTCTCACCTCTCCCTGCTGCTTTGGAGAAATTCTCTCCACAAAGCAAGGCATTTTTCTCTTCTCTCCCTGTGCGCCTTTACGGCTGGGCTGCACTCGCCCTCTCTCACTCTACCCTTCTCCTCTCCCTCTCCCTCTCTCTCACTTGCTCTCTCTCTCTCGCAGCACAGATGTCAGGGCTGTGCGTGTTTACCCACTTTACCAGTAGGGGTCCTTCAACACCCTCTGCTCCCCACAGCCACTGTGGAAAAACAGGCCCATGAGAGTGAGATGGAAAGAAAGAAATAAAAGAAAGATAGAGAGCGAGAGAAAAAGGGCCACTTAAGCCGATCTCCCGCGGTACGAGGCTGAGTGAGACGGAGCGGAGGAAGTTAGACTGGTCAGTCATTGGAAGTCACAGTGAGCTCAGGCCGTTAAAGTAAGACCCGTAGAGAGAGAGAGAGAGAGAGAGAGAGAGAGCAATAGAGTGAGTGCCTGCAGCAGACAGTAATAATGTCCCACATACTCCTCTCAGTCTACTGAAACCAGATACCACACTCGTACCTTTAAAGCTGATGCCGGTCACTTTTTTCATTACTTTTTAAGACTCCAAACCAACCTGATTAGCTCAACCAATAGCGTGAGTTTGTGGCGGGGCTATGTGTTTAGCTAATAAATGGCAGGCGAGGAGTGAAAACCTGTTTGAAAACAATCATTTTTTTGCTTTTCTTTGCATTGTATTGCAATTTTAGGAGCTGTCACTATCAATTGATTTGATAAAAATAATAAATATAAACAAATTATATATATATATATATATATATATATATATATATATATATAAAAAGACAAGAGGAAGGGAAAAAGGTTTTAGAAATCTCTCACAGAGTAATTGACACAATTCTGCCAGATTTGTCAGCTTTGGGCTATTCTTCAGCGAGGAATTTCAAGTTTTACTTCTACTTGTGGGGCACTTTTCACATTGCAGTATTAATGCCATGGCTGTTGCCCGCCCGGACCCTCTGTCATGTATAATGACAACCCTCTCTCTCTCTCCCTAAGACGAGTCACTCAGATAGAAGAATTTGAGACTAAGCATCAAATTAATATCATGGGCCGGACAGCCTCAAACTGCACATTATGGTAAGTGGAAGGTTTCAAGGGTGAGCTAAAAAACAATCATTCTTTAAATACGAGGTGTGTCGACGGAACAGGGGAAATAATGTGGAATGAGAGCAGGGACCTGCTACTGGACTCAAATGGGAGGATGAGCCATGTGTGTGTGTGTTTGTGTATGTGTGCTAAGGATACTCATACCCTCCACCATGCAAATGAGAGGTGGCGTGTGTTGCCTCTCAATTCATTCATGCATAGATTGATTGATCAACACAGAAGCATTGACCTGCTGAATATGGAATATGTCCAGTGTTATAAAGTTGACACAAAATCAAAATTGAGCCTATTCATTTTTGCATTTTACTTTGCATATTGTTATAAAAAAAAAAATGTGTCTTTGTAATATTTAATCAAAATGTAATTACTTACTATGAAATGGATTATGTTAACCAATAGCCAAATGACTACTTAGGCAATGTTTCGCACTGTACTAAATAATGCTCCAGTTTGTGTGTTAATAACAGCAAACTATGCTTCTCTATCTAGCATAACAATCAGGATATAAAAGTCTTAATTTGGCCTAATTTGCTTACAGCTGTGAGCAGGATAAGAAACGCTCATGTAGCCGGACATGTTATCCTGGACCAACCACTAATAGCGTTAGCACGAAAGCAAATTGACAGTGTTTGAGCGAAATTAAACAAACAGTGAAAGAAATTGTTCAAACAAAACACTGATCTGTTAAAGGCAAGTTTAACAAGTTTGTCACTTTTCGCAACACTAGCATGATATGTTACATAAAGATTGTTTTGGTTTTTAGCCCAATTAAAAATGATGACAGAAAACATGCAAACTTATCAAAGTTGCTACTGCTTGGATAAGCTTACTTGGTGGAAGAATTGTTTAAAAAATGGTCAACCCTTCATTAAACGTGTTTTATGAACGTGCCAGCATTTTATAAAAGAAAAAAAAAAACATGTGAGGACATCCGTAACAATGATTTTAGCACATACAAAAAAGGTTTTAGGCATTTTTGTGGTAAAATTACTATAACGCACAGCCTTGCAAGGCTCACAGCTTTATTATTTCCAAAACTAGATGTTCCAACTATATTTTATACAAAAGTTACTTAGGCGACAACCTCAGATCATGGCACTTGCTCTTGCCGACAGTGTCTGTTTTTCTTGTCATTTTCTTTTTAACAGGCACTTCTGCTGTCATTGCGCTGGGACGTACGTGTTCCCTCTAAATGGCTTTTCTGACAACTGATCTGTAAATACAGCCAGATCTGCAAGTCTCTCCTTCTCTCTCTTTCTAGCATCAGCAACCCCAACCCTACAGCAACACACACACACAGACACACACACTGCCCCCATCGCAGCCCCACGGCGCGTCCCCCCCCCACCCCCGACAGCCCCCTGCCCTCCTCCCCATCTCCATTCCCTCAGCCACTATAAAAACACAAATATGCCATAACTCAGCTTGCCCTGCCACACTGCCTCCATCTTGCCCTGTACCAGGGGGCCCCTCAGGAAGGTCACCAACAAATGGCTTTCCGATTCACTGCCCCTGAAATAATTTTGTGTATTAAAACCTGAATCTGCACTTTCTGGCATGAAAGCTTTTCTAATTATTCTGCCGTCCTTGGGATAGACACAGATCCTTCACACGGGGGGAAACAAGCGACGGACCTGCCTGTTCAGCCGCCACAAACATCCGCTCTCTGTCTTTTTTCCTCTCTCTCTCTTTCTCTCTCTCTCTCCTGCCCCCCTCCTCCTGCCCTCCTCTCATCTGCTCCCCTCTCGCCGCTATATAGCTACCCCCCAATCTGTTTTCAAAGCGTGCCTGTCCTTTATTAAATTGTTTTCTTTTCCACATTATCAGTTGCCATGGAGACCTCATCTCTCGGATTATTTGAATTTCATTATATCTATTGATTTGGGAGCATTTCATCTTTTTTATTGTTTTTCTGTCAATTTTCGAAACGAATAACCATCTAATTTGCGTCAGTGCTGATTACGTTCGTCCCTCAATAGAGGTCGGCAGCTGCGCCGGGGAAACAAATCAATGAAAAACATCATAAAATTCGAAAGTACAATCAACCAGGATATGGGTGACATTCCATGGTTGCTGAAACTAAGTCATCAAAAAATATATACTTTTTTGCGCCTCTGCATGCGAGCGTGTGCTTGCGCGTGTGTGCGTGCGATATGTATGCATCCGTGCAGGCATATGACTCAATATCTGGGGATGCTATAGTAAACTCAATCTACTCTTCAATGCCCCCCAGACCAAAACAAAAAATGCTTACTTTGTGTTTAAATAATTTATGCAATTTTAGCATTTATATATAAATTTTTTAATAAGCCGCTTGGAGCAAAGTGGCCATTAACAAAATACACAGCTGTCCAGTGGGCCGAGCACTCCAGATCAATTGCACTTTTTTATGACATGATAAAATGCTTTTAAAGCAATTTACACAAATATGGAAAAAAAAACCTGCACCCGGGCTTCATTTATTCATAAGCCGGGGTATTAAAAAATGTCGTGCAAAAAAGCCAGCATGAGAAGATGGTCCCAGGCCTAACCGAATCGGACTAGCTGTCCTTTCTGCAAGGACATAAAGTTTCATTACCGATGCACGCAGTCAAAGGCAATTTAGAAAACACAATGTGCAAAAGAAAAACATCAGCATATTGGAGGTGTTTGCGTATTAAGGGGCGCCAGCGCTTTGTTTCCCAATTTTATGTTCATTATTTATTTTTGCTCAGGACGGTCTGCCATTGACACCCCACCCTCGAGGGAAAGAGCGAGGGAGGGATGGATGGATGGATAGATGGGGGCATGTCCAAGGTGAGAGAGATTGTTGGGAAATAATAAGAGGTCCTGACAGGAGTCCACACCTCAGCGGTACACACATACACGTGGCAGACGGGTGTCACTGGGGAGGCCAACGCCGGTGTGTTTTCACGTGTGTGTGTGTGTAAGGTGGCGAAGGCAGGTGTGTGGCACCGGACCAACACTATCCATCAGCCACTCTACAAACAGTCCCGGGTCTAATGCTGACATTCTAATCCGTTTCATAACGCTGGTTTTGTCACAAACACAATTATGTTACGTACTTCATGCTATTATTTTTAACAAGAGTTTTGGGACGACTTAATTTCCTTTGTTTCATTTCAATGATGCTGTTTAAAATTGAAATTTTAAAGACAAAAGACATCATGAAAATCAAATTTGAGTTCTGGTTTTTAAGTCCATGTTTTAGAGACGCTCCAGGCTAACATCTACATGCTAGTGTACTCCTAATAGTTGAAAAAATCACTTAATTTTTATTAATAAATACTAAATATATATTATATTTATATATAATGTTTATCTATACATAGATAGACACTACCATTCAAAATTTTGGGGTCGGTAAGATTTTTTTTTGTTCGTTTGTTTTTAAAAGAAGTCTTCTGTTCACCAAAGTTGCATTTATTTGATCAAAAATACAGTAAAATATATATATATATATATATATATATATATATATATATATATATATATATATATATATTTGTGAAACATTATTAACTTTTTTCTATTTTATAATGTAATTTTCCAGTCAATGTCACATCAGAAATCATTTAAATATGCTGATTTGCTGCTCAAGATTTCATTTTATTATCAGTGGAAACTGTTATATGTTTTTTTCAGGATTCTTTGATTAATAGAATTCATGATGAATAGTATTCAAAAGAATAGCAAATCTTTGGTAAATCTTTCATAATATTATAAATTGTCACTAATATGATGTATTGTCACTTTTGATCAATTTAATGAATCCTTGCTGAATGAAAGTATAAAAAAAGATCCCAAACTTTTGAATGGATTTGATGTATACAAATTTAAGACCAAAAGTATTGATGACTTTCTGTCCAATCAAATCTCTCTAGAATGAGAATGCCCTAAACTCTAATACCTTGTGCGTCTGACTAACAATTGTAAGAAGCAAATAATGCTACATGACAGTGACATAACAGCAGAAAGAAAAACCTTTGATTATGTCGTTCCTAAACTTTAAAGGAAATACATCAAAAGACAAGAACAAAAACTGCACCAGTTAAACAATTTCACAGGGGCTTGAAGAAATTGAAACCAAAGCACATTTTGCTGTAGTACGAGGTGTCTGTACCTCAGCTGGTTTAGAGTCTATGTACATGTGTATGTTGTAGAGACATACATCTACCATTAGGTTCATGACTGCAGGAGCTGAGCAGCAGGCTAATCTCATTTCAAAGCTTCTCTTCTCCTCCTCATGTGCTGACAGTCCTGGCCGCCTGCGCTCTTTATAAATGCTCTGCTAAGGGCTCCATGTTTGCGACACGTGTCAACATTTGACAAAGCATTACTTTTCGTACACAATATCCCGCGCCCGGGTCTCTGAAATGAGGTAGCTAACAAATTAGCTTTTTATGTTTATTTGCGTGTGGGTGTGTTTGAGGAGAGGATGGACGGAGGGGGGAGGCTTGGGGAAAAAAGCGAAGGACATTTAAGTTGACGTTTCTGTTGCGCTGAATGCTTTCTTACCAAATCAGCTTACTACCCTTATAAAAAAAGTATTGTTGTGGTACCATGTTAAAGTGATGATGTTCTTTGATATATATCAAGGTACTGAATAATTGGCATATACTATTGTATTCACAAAATCATGGTATTTTCATGGTGCATGTAATAGTAAGTGTCCAAAAAACTATAATATGTTTTGCTACTTAGGTTAAAAAAAAAGTATATTATGTTACAATTAGTGAAGCATAAGACCAAGAAGGTGCTAAATTCACGACTCCCACTGTCTATTGGCCAAACACATTTCTCTAGCCTAGATGACTTGATAAATACTATTTTATGTATCACTATATGAATTCAGAGACAGTAATTACACCATTCTCTTTAGCTCCCACACAACAGCGGTGGATCTGAGCTGTGAAGGCATAAAAGTGCAGTTCAGTGTCCTGTACAATCGTAGGTGTACAAGTCACTTGACAGCTCTAGTTCTTGACAAATGAACACCACGGCACAAGGGAATGAAGGATCCAGTTTTCAAATGTTATATTAATAAGCTGTAAACACTGGGTTAAAACCACTTGATGTTAAGGAAATGACAGGTACTGATAGGATTGCTCTTTCCTGTCAGCCATGGGTAAGGTAAGGTAAGCAAAGCAGTTTTGAAAGCGTTTTCAATATTTGCCACCCCAGCGGCTCGCTTCTCCTCTCTTATCTATGTGGTAACAATAACATGCTTGTGTTTCAAACCAAACATTCCCACACTGAATAATAGGCGATGTCTGAGTCCAGCCACCAGCAGCAATTTGTTTACACTGGGCTGATCATAAACTACAACTTCCTACTGAAAAGCCATTTCTGCTTGACTTGATGCTCACAACAGCATATATCAATACAGAGAGATTCATTCAGTTTTTCATTTTAATGTGTGAATTGACCATTGTTAATAATAATGTGTTTCTATATAACCAATAGATTATATTTTATTCATATTTAATTGTGAATAAATTAATAATATTTAGATTTATTTTGAGAAACATTTAGGACAATGATAATGGATGTTTAGCTGTTTGAAATGCTTCCATTTTTCTTTTGAAATAAGGCTTTATGTTTGTCTTTAACAAGGTCACTGTGACCACAGTATTTGTTGGATATCCCTGTCTCTGCGCCCAGAGCCATCATGTCAATCAATGCATCTTCTAATTAAAATGATCTGTTGCCTAAAAGTGACGCACTTACACAAATAAGCACACAAACCAGGCTCACAGTAATGTACATGGTTTCACAACTTCAGACCAATGAATTTACATAACTTCCCCAGTTTGTGATTACTGAATGAGACAATAAAATAAATAAAAAAATCTATATTATTTATAAAATTACAAAAACATACAAATAATATAATGTAATAGTAATAATATGAAGTAATTAATAAGATAAAAATTACACTCACAAAAAGCAATTTCTAGCCAATGCAATGTTTTACAGCTAAACATAATTTATAATATATATATAAACATATAATTATGTTTAGCTCAACAATGACTTTATCAGTTTGTGATAACTGTATTAAATTATAAAATGTAAAAATATATTATTTATAAAATTATTTTAAAAAGAAAAATCAATTTAATTTAATTAAATATAAAGAAATAATGTTATTTAAAAAAAGAAAAAACAAATAAAAATATTTTATAGAAACTGTATTTATAAAAAGCATTTACAGACAATGGGACATTTAATGATTAAACATAACTAGAAAAAAAATCCATGCTGTACATTAAGAAAAAAGAAAAAAAAAAAGAAAACATGGTATTACAGCCCAGTGAAATAGAGACGGGCTTATGGAAGGATAGAGGCCTGGTCAAAGCTTACCCAGACTAACAGAGTAATAAAGCATTGTGTCCATGCACAGAGGTTTTAAAAAGCACAATTAAAGAAGGACCCAGTTTAATAATTAAAATGCATAATTATTGACCCCTATTTTCAATTCCTCGTAAAGTACATTAGATCAGGAAAACAGAGAGGACAGAAGGGAGGTGTATTAATGCACTCTTTCCTGCTTGAACTTCCTTTACATCCTAAAGTGCCAGCCCGCTATTGAGATTTGCACTTAATGAGGGTCCGTCACAAATAAAAAAAAATCTCTGAGACTATCAACAAGCATTACAATCACCCCCAACCACTCTCAGTGCCAATGCCCACCCGGAGAGCCAGGCCAGACAGGGGAAATTTGAGGGTTAACTGTCCCTTAGGGGGCTATCAATGCACGGAGAAACCGTCACTGCTGGTGCCCCCCATTCTCATTTGACAACCAGGCCCTAACAGATTAACATGCAGTCAAGAGTGATATATTTCCTGCCAAGTAGTCAAATCACTGCTGTATAATGATTTTGTGTGTGGGAAGACACAAGAGAGACACTCTTAATTAAGAGGAAATATTTGTTTTGGGGTTATGAATCCGGCTGATTCTGATTGGTCCACTTGCAGCGGCACTGTTTAAATAGGTCAGTTGGGTGATAAATTGTCATTTTGACACATTAAATCTGTGACGTCAAGAGGCTGGAGGAGAAAGAAGGGATCAGCCGAAGAGGTCAGAATGAAATGGCCCAGTTCAAATGGAGGCCACTGAAATTACCAGGAGAGTTCTTCAAAATCCTGAATGCCAAGGACAGGTGGATTAAGGTATTAAAACAATCGCATTTCAGTCTTGAAATAGTCCTGCACACGACTCAGCATCAAGCCTATCTGTTCAAGATCAGGTGCGAGCAAATTCGCACCATGCGCAAAATCTGCTGTAAACATCAGCGAAAGCTAATACGAGCAATGATTATGGCAAGTGTTCCTGAAACAATCCCATCATGGAAATTTTTTTTTTTTGTAAATGTACCCAGATGGTGAGCTGCCGGTGGCATGTTAACATGCACGATTGAAAAAGCTGCCAGAATTCAACCAAATATAACAATGATCTTTTTAGTGTATTTTTCCCCACCTCTAATTAATATCAGAGAGCTGACTGGAAGGGAGACGAAAAGACAAGGATTTCGCTAAAGTTCAGTCCTGAATCTATTTACAGTGCTGAATTAATAAGAACCCGAGGTGATAATAGTGCCAACGCACTCAAACATTTGGGTGAGTGATTTTAATTTAATCAAAGCTGTTTAGTATAAGTCTATTCTTTAGTGCTACAGCTATGAAGCAGGGAAAAAAAACTCTCCTTTTCTCTCACTTTCCGTCTATCCGAGTGGATGGAAACCCATAATTTCTTCATAAACCGCTATATAAACTAATGTGGTGTTGATGGTCAAGCCTTGAAGTGTATGTGCTCATTTACGGCTGTTCCCTGTGAATGAGGAAATGGTTGAGAGTAAAGACTCTTAATACTTTAAAAATTCCATTAGTGAACTCACTGCCATCATCTGTCTCCGACAGAGGCACTTTCTTCACAAGAACAAGAGTTATGTCTTACATATCTGTCAAATGGACAGTTCTGCGAACTTAAATACTCCCATTCAATGATTTCACCCTTAGATGATAAAGCTTGTGATAAAACTCATACTACCTAAATAGCACTTTTTTCTATGTCTTCTTAGGACAATGGAATTAATTATTTCTTTAAAAATCAACAAGAATTCAAAATTCCTCAATTAAATAAAATAAATAAAGGTTTAACATGGGGGGGGGGGGGGGGGGGGGGGTACAAACTGCGCTGCTTGTAATGCTGATAATAAAGGTGAGCCGTGATGAAATTTAAGCCTCTTAGTGGAACACGAACCATCTGGGATATTGCTACCTGAAAAAGAGCTGTGAATGTACAGCCCATGTGCATCCATAGTCATAATGTACCCATGGAATTTGCAGAAAATGACAGACAGAAAACAAGGAAGCCAGATAGGGAGAGAGAGAGAGAGAGAGCAACCTGTGCCCTTCAGTCTCAGTTAAGGCACAGCTAACCAAGTCTGACAGCTGCCGGCTCCTTGACAATTGGGGTCAGTTAGAGGAAAAGTAGCTCAAGTTTTCATGGCTTTGCAGGAGATGTTCAGGAGCAACTGCCCACCGCAGCATCAAAGGGGATTAGAGGCCGCAGCCATCTGCTGCCAGGACAGGCCATGGGCCTTTCATGTCCTTCTTGGAGAGAAAGGCAATCCTTCCATCACATAGTTTTAAGTCCCACCGTAGGGGAGGAAGGGTGTAATACGGGGGGACATAGCCAATTAGGCCCAAATCAAGAAGAAAAAAGTACACTATTAATAGCAGAAGGATTGTGTTGGCGTCTGCTTATATGGATAAAGTCAAAAGGACAAAAAATGTGCACACATGAACACAAATACACACAATAACACCTAATCTATGACATCACAATGATATTACACACAATTGTTTACATCCTCATCTTAAGTTAGTGGTACTTACTAAGAGAAACATCACTTTTCTATAATTTCTCTTTGAACAAACCTCAAACCCTAAAGATGATGATACATGGGGCAACTTTTTGAGCAATGTTGCTGGGCAATGTCACCAAGCGATGTTGCTTGGGCACTTTTCCATTGAGAATGAGCAACAAATTTCGATCTAAAGTATTCAGATATTCTCAATGGGAAAGTGCCTAAGCAACATCGTTCGGCAACATTGCTCAAAAAGTTGCCCCGTGTATCATCACCTTAAGTATTAAACGTCAACGCATAACTACGACACATCCTTAGTGCTACAACCATGAATGATACCTAAAACCATCTAGCTTTTATAGAGATTTATTCCAGAGATTTGGGAATGGGCTCTTTTGACTTGGCACAATAAGCAACCACACAGACCACCCTGGCAACCACCCAGCAACATCTATCAACCAGCCAGAACACCCTATCATGGTGGGTCTTACATCCTCACTCACATTTCTGTGCTCTGAATCTCATTTTTCCCTCTCTTACACATTTATTGTATTGACAAGCTGTGCCAACATTTTTCTTTTAGCAGCTAATTTGTTTTGGGTCCCGTTCCTGGCCTCCCCCATGACTGTTACCTCAATAGTCTGCTACCTTTCAGCTCAGCGGCTCAGCACTTGACCTGCCGTCGTCGCTTATTTCCAGAGCTCTAATTGTCGTTTAATCACATATCAACCTGTCACTTAAAGAGCCCCTTTTTCAATTGCAGGAATTTGCATATTGTGTGAAACTAATTTCTATCAAAAGCTCTGCTGGCTGTGAAAGCGTGTCTAGCCGGGCTCTCTCTCTCTCTCTCTCTTATCCAAAGCGCCTGATATTCTCCATTCTGAGTACAGGTTTGTTAACAGCCTCACACATATGGTGACAGGAGAGATAAGGAGCTGAGAGCTCGTGACGGAAGGTACCGGTGAAAACATGATGTCATAATGGAGGGGTTCGGTGGGAAACAGCTGGGGTTAATATCACCCTCCACTCAACGGTAATGGCATACATAGGGAGCGCTCTTTCATTACAAGTGTAGGCCACACGTCCATCCCATCTCTGCAATTCACACTGGGATTTGATGATCCTGACCAGTTTTTATGGAGGGTCCTTGCAGTGACGGTCCTCCAGAGATGGGCAAGTTTAATTACGAAGAGGAGGGAAGCTCTTTGTCCCTCCTTTTATTATATTAATTGATAAACGGGGCCGGAAGGGGGCTCTTGGGGGACAAGGATGAGGGAGTGTTTTCAGAGGGGTTTAATCCCGTTAGAGGCACCGGCCCGTACCCCAGCCTCACTGGGACCCTACGCTTGCTTTTCACCTCCACCCCCCTTTTCCTGGATCCTCCTCAGGGCTGTTACTTCACATGACGACCAATAATGAAGAGGTCTTTCTCGGGTTCAGACGAGACGAGAACAGCAGATGCCACCCTGCTTGAGAGAACTGATCTTACCTTATTATAATACATTTATATAATTTATACATAGTTTAGGACACTTAATATGTGAAGTGAACTATGTATAAAATGGGTTCTATAACTTGCTCTAACATCTATTTTCAAATAATTCACCAATTCACCACATTTTACCTTTAAAATATTTCATGGTTACATATTTGGTAAAAATTTCACTTAATCTGTTGCTGCATCAGACACTTTGAACAATCATACTGTAGAAAGAGGGCTTAAATGAACTGAAGCACTCTAAAGGTGCACACTTCATGTACTAATACACACTAAGTTAGTCTCAGCCCTGATGCATTGGCTCACTGAAGGGTTCATCTCAACCTGACCAAGTTCCTTGTCATTTTTTTTTTTCAACAAGGAGTCAAGATGTCTCAAAACTGTCAAAAGCATTTTCCACAAAGCTGAAGAGAGGGACGAGGGGGAGACGACAGAAAAAACCTCACACGCAGGCATACGCACCGACACGGACACACTCGCGCATACGCGCTCGCGAGGCTGTCAGGTAAATTAGATCTGAAAGCTGACAATTTCTGACCATATTTCCTTGATTATTTCGAACAAATGCACACCAGCCGCTCTAAGGAGATTAAAGTGACATAAAAGTCTCAAGTGGGAGGAGGGAGGGCAGAGAATCCAGGTCACCCCCATTTGTCCCCCTGCCTGACAGCAGCTATATCGCTATCCAATCCAATAAAAATCCCCCCTCCTTTTGCTTTAATTAATTTTACAGCTAGCTTGCTTAATTACTTTCAATCAAAATCCTCTTGCCATCACAAAATTAGAAATGGTTCAACTCCATTAGTCTAAATTCTTCATTTACATACACAAAGACTGTCAGCTCTTGCTAAGCAAACGGCCTCTCGCCTGATGAGATTGTTTTTTTTTCTTTCCCTTCACTCTATCTCTCTCTCCCCCTGTCCTCTCTCTCTCTCTTTCTGTCTCTATCACCGTCTCTCTCTAATCATAAACATGTTCGTGTTACAGTAGAAAAGTGGTAGGGATGTTGAAAACTTACTTTTAAAATGACTAGACAGTGGGTTGCCTGTACGACTAGTTGACTAATGGGAAGTCCTGTATAACTGGATTGATTTCAGGTTCACCTGACCTTTCTTAGGGGGCATTTAAATAAGATGTATACAGCTTGAGTGCAACGGAATAAGACAGAAAAGAGACTTATTTTTTATAAATGTAACTATTTTTAACTTAAAAAAGCAGGTGATTATCACACTTTTACAACATTCTTGTAAAATTTTAAAATCAAAATCATATTTCAAATAAATGTTTAGATGCTATATTTATCAAAGAATCCTGAAAAAAAAAAAAACAGTTTTGCATGAAAATATTAAGCAGCACAACTGTTTTGAAAATTGATAATAATAAGAAATGTTTCTTGAGCAGCAAATCAGCATATTAGAATGATTTCTGATGGATCATGTGACACTGAAGACTGGAGTAATGATGCTGAAAATTCAGCTTTGATCACAGGAATAAATTACATTTTAAAATATATTAACATCAAAAACATTTTAAATTTTAATAATATTAAACAATATTACTGTTTTTACTGTATTTTGATCAAATAAATGTAGCTTTGGTGAACATACAAGACTTTTCAAAAACAAAAAAAATGTACAGACCAAACATTATGAATAGTAGTGTCTATCATATGACATAAATGCTTTAACAGGCCAGTACATAAAAGTTCAGTAAATCAGTCATTTTTCAAGTTTTCACTTCTTGTTCCTCAACTTCCCTACTGACAAACACTAAATATGTACAAAAATCTTTGACCAAAACATACTCTTCAAACAGGAACAAAAAATCTTCCTCATATCGAAACAAACAATCCTTGTATCAAACAATCTCCGCAGCAAGTCACATTGTGAATAATAACATCAATCAATCAATTAAAAATCAAAACGTAAACCTGCAGTTATGTATTGAATCTTTTCTACCCCTTTGAGTTTAGTTACTGCTGAAGAAAAGAGTTTTCTTTGAAAATTGAGCAGAAATTACAAAAGTGCTTGCTAAAAGTTACATTTAATTTAAGGACTGCATTTTTGAGTGGACAGTTGGCAGATTAAGGCAGTGTGGTAAGTTGTGCAGTGATGCACCCAACCTGGGCCTCTTGCCTTTTAGGACGGGGCCACACAGGCGGCCATCAACTACCGTGGTTTCGACATAATATTCAGAGGCCAAACAATAATTTCCACTGGTGACGTGTCCTCTCCATCACGCTCAGTGCCCAAGGCCTGCACATCAACAGGAATTAAGGACATGCAGACACAGTTAGTGGGCTGGCCATGGAATCTACCCCCAGCCCTGCTCAAATAACTAGGGCCCTGCAATAATGACAAAATCAAAGCAGGCCCTCGCTGGTGCTTTGGACGTCCCCAAGCATCACCACTCAACCCTGATATCCACACACAGGCAGAGACACACAAAGTGCTGACTCTCGCACGGCACGTTGTTTTGTTTGCCCTCACTTTCCTTGACCACACGGATGCAAAGCCGCAAACACTCACTAACTGGGGATGAGCTTTGATCTGTTGTCTGCACGCTAAACATATTATCTTTCAGCTGCACGCCTCTCGTGCTGTCCTCACTGGTGATGATGCAGAGAGAAAGTGACTTTGGAAAATACTTATTTGCAGGGTTTCATTTCAGAAGGTTTGTGACATTAATGAGTCGGACAAAGGAGCTGCAACTGTCTCCTGTTTGGCCATCCTGACTGGGATATAAAACCCGGATGTGAGAGACTGGGAGTCAACCTGTACCCCTCCATGCTATTCTACTTATTTTGTCCAACAAAATTGATTAATTTTTTAACAAAATTAACCCCAACACTAATGCCCTGAAAAAACTGCACAGTCCAGTCAATTTCAGATGTATACAATCAATAAAGATCCTGTTTTGCTCATAAATACGCCACATTATGGAAGTAAATGGGAACTTTTTTTAACTTTTCATTTACAATATCAGGTGACAGTGATGGAGAACAACCCTGAAGGAGGGGGGCATTGGGTCTCTGTTGGCTGGCTGGTGTTGAGCAGCAGTTTCGCATCCTTCAGAGTGCCAGCAGTGCTTCTCTACCAGCCCTGCTCACTTGGGCTTAGCTAATTCTGTCACATCGCTCCACGCTGCCCACGCTGAGCCTCTTTAAACAGCTCCGCTGCACCTCTGCTGCTTCTGATTTCCTGCGCTCCTCCTCTAACGAGGGGTCACTCGTACCAGCAGAACAGCAAGTGGGAGCAGTGCCCTGATCATGGACCACCAGTCCACTTTATCGGAGCTAAATAACCTGCCAGTCTGTCACTGGCTTCCCTCTGTAAGAGTACTATATATTGATACAGAATTTACATGCAATATGCACATGCAGTATCTATATGTGTGTATATATATATATATGTGTGTGTGTGTGTGTGTGTAGGTATATATATATATATATTATATAATTTATATTTATATAATTTTATTTATATCAAAATTTAAAATATAAATATATATATATATATATATATATATATATATATATATATACTCACACACACACACTAATTGTTCATATAATGAACAAATTGTAAAGAGTATTATATATAGATACACTGTAAAAAATTGTTGGTTTAACTTAAAAAGTTAGTTACCTGATTGCCTTAAAATTTTGAGTTCATTGAAATTAACAATTTGAGTTAATACAATGAAGGCGATTGGTTTAATCAACAGAAACTCATTCTGTTATCTGAATCACATTAATTATTGAAGTTGATTTGACAAACGAAAAAATGTTGTGATAAATCATGAAAATAATTTTACAGTATATTTATATTGTATCTATATGTAAATAAAATATAAACATTTTATAAGATATAATAAAAATTATATATACATATATATTTATATAAATATATATATATATAATATATAAATTATATTATATATATAATTTGTATATGAAACATCTTTTATTTATTTCAAAATACAAAATATAAATATAATAAATACAAATAATATATAAATTATTTATTTAATAAAAACCATCACTGTTCCTAAAAAAATGGGTGCTAAAAAACAAAACAGATACCACAGCTGAACAAATTTGTATTATATTATTGTATGATTGTGGAGGATATGGCGTGTTGAGAGATAATTGTTATTCCAAAGAAAGATTATAAAATATGATTACATTCAAATCATGCAGTGACACCACACGCTGCAAAATAACAGCACAAAGGGACATTCATTACGTGCACAAAACAGCATAAAGACAGAAACATAAACAATGGACTGAAGAACTGTCCTCTCATTGTTCATCTGACTGCACATACATAGAAAAACAGTGTTTTCCCTTTATCCAATTATTTAATGAGAAAGGGAATTTGCCCCAATTCCCTCATTCTACAATATAAGACATGCAATGTCACACAAAACAAACACAAACACACGAGAAAACAACAAGTTTAAATCCCAGGCTTTCCCTTTAAATTTCCCAGACACTCATTGTTCGTGAGAGTTTCGGATGATTTTAGCCGTGATTTAATGTAGCTTGTTAAAGAGTGATGATGTCAGCACAATAGAGGAGCCTCTAAATCCACCACATTCACCCAAAATGCCTCGATGAGATAATCACGGGTGACGTCTGCGAAAACACTTATTATATTCGCCCATCGCCTGGCTGAAGCTGCTAAAACTCATCAGCGTTATTCCCTATTTCTCTCTGGGAGCGATGAGAGGGGGAAAAAAATGATCTGAACTTTGAGGGGAAACTTTTTTTTTTTTTAAAGGGACAGGACTCTTGCTTTATTGCTTACTTAACCCATTTATCTGTTTCTCTGTGAACAATCACACAAAGCTTTGATCTATTTGCCTTTTATAAACAGCTTGTTTTTCCGAATGCTAATACAGGAATGGTAAATCTTAGGCACTTGTCCCTGTTCTTGTGCACATGGGCTTTATCAAAGTCCCATAAAAGGCTTGGAGCTGACAACTCAGCACTAGAGATAAGAAAAGGATCAACCTGAGCCTTTCTCATAGCTTAATTTATTTTAAATCCTGGATCTATTTACCCAGTGCAGGCCAGTAGCCATTATCCACCTACACCTACAGAAACTCATAGGCGCTTTAGTGTGGCACCTCTACGAAACTAGTCAGGTATTTATATGTATACGTCGATAATCTCACTACATTCAGGGGCTACGGCCTGAGTTGTGAGTCTGCTGGGTCGAGGGCAGCGGCTCCCTGTAGTGTAAGTTAATAATGAGCAGCTCTCCAGCAGTATGTGATGTGGAGGTGAGGTCCTAATCCTCCGGCTCACCCCCATGGGGGAAGGCCTCCACCCGGCCCCTGTTTATCATCGGCGTGAGCCGCGGCGACCGAGGGAGGGGAAGCGCAAGGCACCCGTGCCGCTCACGTCAGACAGGATATCTTCTCCGATGCGCCAGCACTTTAACCCGCCATGTTATTAAAACCTTAATCTGTTAAACATGTCAATGTTAGCACTTTTAGCGTGATTAATAAAGCGAGACATAAAGCGAGACTCCAGAGTGCTGCGCAGGCCTTTCTATTGCCTTGGGTTGTTTTGTTTTTTAGCGTTTCTTTTGTTTGATTTATCTTTTTTTCATTTTGACTCATAAATGGTTTGAATTATCTACTCGCACATACGTAATTCTCCAAACATTTTCTTTTGGTATGCGTCCCACGTCAATTAGCTTTTGAATCTGAAACAAAACAGAAAATGTATTACCCTGAAAGATAAATATTTGATGCTAACTAAGACATATATCTTCACGGAGCAAACTCGAAAAAAGGTTTCCAAGATGCTAGTATCAAATTGGCTTTATAGAATCTGAAACAGTGTATGTGCTTGCAGAGAAAATAGGGTGATGCACAGCAACGGTACTGAGGCGGAGGGGGAGACTTAAAGGATGTGATTTATCTGAGCTTGATTGCGTGTTAATCGAGGTTACGTGTATTAAGTGGAATCTAATTGGAACAGACACTGGCAGCCTGACAGATCGACATGATGCAGATGGATTGAGAGAGAGAGAGAGAGAGAGAGAGAGAGAGGGGGAGTGAGTGAGAGAAAAAGAGAGAGAAAGCAAGAGAGGGACAGCGGTAAAGCAAATATGAAGCTACTAAAAGGTGTTTTCCGAAAAGAAGTTCAGGAATTTGTACTTAACCTGTTGGCGTTACACTGAAAGAGAGAAAAACTTCAATAATATAAATGCAGCATGAAAATAAAATGTACTTTCTTAATGCAGTTATTGTAAATGATTAATATGTGTGTGGTATTCTAAAGAAATCAAATCAAAATATAACTTGCAAACGACTTTTCATCATCCAATCACTTCTCAGTGGTCAAAATCTACATTTTTCTGTGAACACAATGAAAGTCCAGTGTTGTTTAGGACCTTTATAGTATAACTAAAGACCTTCTTCAAAAAATATCTTCTTTTGTGTTCCACAGAAGGAAGAATGTCAGGCATGTCTGAAACGATAATGTTTAGAAATGTCACTAATCAGTAATTTGTTTTCTGAGAACCTGGCGAGATCTGTGGCCTTTCTAGAAGAACTACATCACTCCGCGCTGGCATGCGCACACTACATGGCCTCAGTTGCCACAAACATTCATTTATGCTTTATTGGAAACAAGGGGAAAAAATATCCTCCCCTTCAAAAAAAGACCCAGCTGCTCCAGTACATCTCACCTCTGGGAGCCAACTGCCCATGTGCACTCAGCTCACCAGCTTTTTCTATCCCAGAAGACAACTGGTTTGAAGGCCCTTGCTTTAAATCTGAGGCATTCACCCTATGACTGAGTGCCCTTTGCAACATTAGTCAGAAAAAAGGCACAAGATCCACACCTGTTGTGCCAAACAACTGCTCTCTGAAAGGCTACACAAACATGTAACAAATTATACCAACAGAAAAGGAGGGGGGTGAAAAATATCTGTAACCACATGCCAAATGCTGAACGGGAGGAGGTGACTTTAAGGTTTCTCTCTGAAATGAGCGTGTGGACACAAGCCTGTTAACAGACATCGATTCCATCGGGTCTTGGACTCAGAAATGTCATTTGTAGTCATCTTTTATCACAACTGTGTTCAATAACAGG
This sequence comes from Hypophthalmichthys molitrix, assembly GCA_037950675.1. Lineage (NCBI taxonomy): Eukaryota > Metazoa > Chordata > Actinopteri > Cypriniformes > Xenocyprididae > Hypophthalmichthys > Hypophthalmichthys molitrix. Next base: position 14,563,106 of record CM075513.1, on the reverse strand, counting down.
CCTGCGTTATTAACAGCAGCACATACCCGTCGTGGATGACTGTGTCCATTCGCGTCCCTTCATTTTGCACTCGTTCTTGCATGATAATTACACAACTGATGATGTGAATGATATCATTTTGTGCCGTAATCTCAGATTATTTCACGTGTAGTAAACCCAAAATCTAAAAAAAAATAGAACAACAATGAATTGCTTGGTTTTAGAATGTGATCATGGTGTAAATAGTTATGGTGAATTTGTAATAAAACAGACTATTGGAGAGCATTTTACAAGAAAATACTACTTAAAAATGTCACGTTTAATTTAATGTGCTACTTGCTGTTTAGTGACATCTAAACAATTTTACATTTTATCCAAAGTGACTTCAGGGTATACCTTTTATACATCATTTCTTGCCTTCCCTTGGAATCAAACTCATGACTTTGGTGATGCAAGCTTTGCGGGACAAAAAACAATATATCAGAAAGATGTACAGCATTGTTTAGCGAAGACTAGAGAGAATAGACCCTCACCCGTCAACACAAAATGCTCAAATCGCTCTCGACACAGTCCCGTCACAGTGCCGAGACAAGGGACTGAGCTACTCTTCTTCTCCTTTGATTTGATGCATGCTGACTGTTACACTAATGGCATTAATAAGGACAAAATTACTATTTTGAAACACTGACTTTTCATCTTCCTAATCTGTCTGGCCATGTCCCTGCCCCCAGCCCTCCATTATGGGACCTGCGGATGGGTAGCCTTCCCATTGCTCGGTATGCCATGCAAATTGATTGCAACATTTTGAGAGGCCAAGAAGACTATGATCATTGAAATTTGACCCTCAGCTATTTTTAAGTGTTTGATTGAGATAGCAACTCATCCAGTTCAGCCCAGATTGGCCAGATAAGATTTCTCTTACTCGGGATATTCTTCCCGTGCACAATCGTGCACTAGGCTTGCAAAATCAGGTATTGCAACAGAAATATGCACAAATCTAGAGCACAAATAAAGAAATATGGATATATATGTATTGTAATGTGCAAGGGGAGGGCTGGTCATGCTCTGCTAAGCTTTGAGCTCTAACATTGAGAGAAATGACACAGTATGATCAAGGACATGAATTGCTCATTGATTTTTAGCGCCAGCTTAACTATCCATTCCAATTGATTTTAGCCCGGCCGGGTTATGCGAGTTATGGCACTTTTAATGCATCTTCTGTATGGCAGCTCACCACTGACAGAGAACAAATTTCGAAGCATACAGAGAGAGAAAAAAATGTTGATATGTAAAACAACTTGCCAAAACATGTGAGTTGTTTTCTCTTCTTCTATCTTTTCTCTCGCTTCAGCCCTTTCTCACCCAGTTCCTGGTTGGGAAATATGCACATCATAAAAAGTGTACTTCAGTCTCTAATTATTGGGATATGTCAGTATTTTCACCTCAGAAAACCTTTGCTGATTACAAAATACTGGCAAAGTGATATAAGTCTACTGAAATGTTAATTACAGCACATAGCTGCTCTTTGTGAGCGGGTGAGAAAGTGCAGAACATTCTAGGTGCACAGGAACCAAATAAAACCTTTACTGCCTCAACATGCACACCACATACAGTATACATTTCAGGCTGAGAATATACAGTGCATGCTTACCAGAAGTGAATCAAGTTTCCACCAAACACACATATGTGACCAAAACTTACATGAAAATGCAAAATATTCCACATTTAACTTTTTTTTCTTCTGTGCAAATTTACTATCAACCCAAACAAAAATCAATCTATTATTCTCAGTCAAAATCATGAAATAAATTTAATTTAGAGGATTATTCTTAATGTATCTCTTCTCTATTAGTGGTATTATATCATTTGCATCAATTATTAATTAAGCCTGGGTTTAGTGAAATAAGAGATAATGTGAGACATGCGATCCAATAGATGGGCTAAATGTCATCTGTCACAGAGAAACACGTTAAAATAGAGGCTCACTTTCCTGTGCGGAATCGGCTTTCACCCTAGGGATGGGAGATTTCTTTTACTTCTGCAAAATACTGCTTTCAAATTTCATAAAGTCCATTACTGCACACTCATTTCAGTCCTATTGGTTCAAGTACCTATTTAGTTTGAAGGACATTTCGTTCTGTTTTCAAGCAGGGTCAGATTGCAGACCGAACTGAAACCCTAAATTTCAGAACTAACATCTTCCCTTGTCTCACCCCACCTGAGACATCATATCTTTTCAATTCCCATACTAAGCAAGTGGCCTCATGAGACAGATTTAATGCAGATTTCAGCACAAATGGGACGTGGCCAGTGCCTTTCAAGCACGATAAGTGAAAGTAGCCACCAGCACTGCGTCTATAAGAGTGTCAGAGTGTGTGGGTCAGGATGAAAGACAGGCACCCTGTTAAAGCTGCGAAAGCTTTCAGCCATATGCTTGTTTCTCTTGGCCTCATTCATGCTGCGGCCGATGAGAGCAAACTGCACATTGATTCATTTCATGGGGAACATGCTAAAATGTGCTGTATATGATGTCAATGAATACAGAAGTTAGATAAAACTGACAAAACCTCGATTCGGAAATACTGGGGAATAGAAGCCCAATAGAAGTATATGTGTGTGTGCAGAACAGTACTGCAAATACACTCTTAAAATATTTGCGATGCTTGAATATATCTAAAACATTATATCTTCTTTTAAAAGGTTAATTTAAATATTAAAATATATTTAATAACAGCGTACAAGCCCACACCATAACTACGGCCTTTCTACCGCGCTGTTCTTTAACAGGCACACATACCTTTTCTGAAAACACAAACAAACAAACAAAAAACAAAATAACACCCTCCAGCATTATTGACGACATGATAATTCTTAGTTGAAAAGGCGACTTTGGGCTTGTGCGTGTGCTTTGCATGACAGCATAATTAAAATATTTCACTTTTCCTGTTGATTCACTCTATATGTGCACAGCAATGATAGAGCTTTAAAACCGTCTGCCAGTTACAACAGCAATGAGACACGTCATGGAAAACTTTATGATCTCATGTTCCTGTTAATCACGGTTTGAAAAAAGCGAAGTCCTTCACTTGTATTTACCTAAACCAGCTCACTTTGTGTAGCATTATTTTATGGGTTTGTTGTTCTAGCGAGAGGTATTATAACTTTGCATTCTTTCCCAAGGTCAGCTGCTGGCGTGACACACACGATATTTGCTTATGGGGCTTTTCAGGTCAGTTCTATTATATTTACATCAAATAATTTTTGATAAGGGATGTAAAAGACCTATAAAACTGTACCATAAATGGGAGAGGTGTAGTTGAGAAAAAAAGTACAAAAGATCAACAGGCAACAGGTTTGTTTTTTCTTTTCCTTTTTTTAATCTTTGACACGTTGACATTTTTCTACTGAACCTTGCCGATTAATGCACCAAAACTAGGCCAACAAAGTGGGTACCAGCTCTTGTTTCTGCCCAAAGTACCTGTCTCTTATCTCTACAGCTCCATAATCACTTAACAAAGACTTGGGCATTTGCACAAATTAAAACATCAATAATGCACGAGTGCTTTTCAGTTTCTGCCACACACACCCCAGTGTTGGGGCAGCAGCACTCTCTCAAAATGTGCCATACTCTCGCCCCGAAAGACCTCAAATCCAGTACCAACCCACATCCCCTTGACTCGCCAGGGGGAAATAAATGCCATAGATGATTGGGGGAGGGCTTATTTTTTAAGAATGAGGGAAAGTGGCGCTTCAGTGTAAACAGCCAACACCCTCGAGTGGCGTACTTCCATAAACAACATCACCATGGCATGGCCACCATTTGTCATTAGCGGTCTCAATGCGAACTCAGACACAGCTTTAATTCAGGCCTGGGATTCTGCCCTATCTTTACATATCTAAATCGGCAAAGGCAAGTCTCTTATTTACAGGGTTGAGAGCAACCAAACCATCATAGTGAGATGAAATATTGCATGTTAAATATGCATAAAAGAGTCCACTATGGGAGAAAAGGAAGAGAGGAAGGGTGGAGGAGAAAACATTAAAACTTAAAGGGTCCGAAGACAGAGTCAGGAGGTGTTCAGTATGAGACGGTCCGTTAGGACATGAATCTTGTTCGCCGTCTTCACATATTATCCACATACCTCCAGACATGTATAGTCTATACCATAAATAGGAGATAACCATTCAAATACTGCAGGATTTGTAATGTGTGCGCTTGAGCCAAATGTACATGTTTGTGAACATTAAACACATTGGCAAATTCCTTCTACGGGCAAAAAGATGTCAAAGGCAAAGTAACTCATAGAGATTCACACACACAGGCTTTTAAGCTGAGGTATTACAATTAAGTTGCTTTATTTTTCCCAACTATATTATTTTATCTTTTTTTTTCTAAACAGATTATTTCATGTTCAGAGCTAGTTTATCATTATTCCATAGTTTTTTCTCTCTCTTCCCGTTACCCTTGCAAACAATCCCCTTGTTAGCAAACTGTTAAGACAGGCGCTTGGTACACAAATTGCGCTCGACCAAGCGAATTTGTTTTGCAAGGATGACCTGTTTAATCATCTCATTTTCTTTTGCGGACGTTTATTCATCTGGTTTCCACGGTTACGGAGAACATTAAGGGGCTACAGTAATAAGGCTGGAGAGTCAAACAGGTAATAAAAAAATTAACGCCATTTTCCAGCAGCCAAGGACGGTCTCTGAAATGAATCAGGGGAGAGGGGAGCGCACACGCAGGTGAAAAGGGGCCTCCAATATTTCCAAACAATTAAGGGCCGGGCAGGTTATTTCACTCTGTAGAGAAGCTCAGATGGGCGTCCAATGGACACGACACCTTCAGAACAATCAGTGCTCTGCTGTTTTAAAGTCATAATGTTCCCTTATTTATCATGATACTCTGATTAGTTATCAAGACTATCAAAACCATCTGAATTACGATTATTAAAATTTCTTTCCTCCTTTGTAAGATAAGATTACTGTCAGTTCCAGAAATATAGTTAAGGAGTCATGCTGTAAAACTTTAGATAAAATATATATAAATATATATATATATATTTTTTGCAGATTGCTATAAACACAATGTTGAAATTTTTTAGAATTATTTTTGTCCCTTTTTAAAGTCTTCCAAATCACTACAGAAGGTAATGTCTCTCTCTCTCTCTCACCCTCAACTTTGACAAATGTTGCACCTTTGTACCAACCAATGAGTCTGACTATAAGCCAAATATAGAAAATTCCGGCACAATAGGCAGGACAGGTGTTGGAACCCCTCTGAAAGGGTCTGAGCTCAGTATGTGAGACTAACAAAATCCAAATATGGTATTCAAGGATAGCAGAGTACAGGCAAAATAAACAAGCCATTAGCATTTTCTATCTCTCTCCTACCTTGCCTTATGCTTTCAGACAATCCACACATACCAGGGATCTACACCACAGATTGCATAATGTAAGGTATAAAGGAGAAAAATAATTGCAAAAAAGTCTGGGCAGACTTGAACAGGTATTTTCATTCTATTTCTGCTGGTTGTGCAAGCTGTAACATGGCATTTGTCATGGTCTACGCAGTGCTGGAAAATATCTAAATCATGCTGGAACACTATTTAATGAAGGCTGCCTTCAACAACCCAACATGCCCTTTCATTCATAGTGTGTATGAATAGATTCATAGGACATAAAATTGCACAAATAATAGCACACAAGCCCGGTGTCAGGTGACTTGTTTGCCACATAGCTTGTACAGAGTTTGACTCAATTCGTAAGTTGGTTGTTCCAAAAATATACATTAGCCACAAAAGGTGTTTGGACACTTTTTGACACTTAAAATTTGTGAATGTGAAATTCATTAGGATAACAACATATCAAACCCAGTAGAATCTGCAAACAAATCATGCTAGAGCTTTTCTATGAACTAACTTTACAGAAAAAGTTTTGCAATTACTATTAACAAACTACTTTCAAGGTGATTTTTAGTCAGTGTATGAAGTCAGTTCCCCTCAAGTTCATGTGTTTCCTAGCAAAGTAATTACAGGTGTAGATCATTACTGTAATTATGGACATAAAAAGTGTCCAAATATATAAATATATAAACAATATATAAACATTTTGCTTGAAAAGTGTGCTTATGCTATCCATAAATAAATGCCACTTTTCAGTGCTTTGATTGTGTGTGTGTGTGTGTGTGTATATATATATATATATATATATATACATACACACACACACACACACACACACACACACACTACCAGTCAAAAGTTTGGACACGGTAAGATTTTTAATGCTTTTAAAAGAAGTTTCGTCTGCTCACCAAGGCTGCATTTATTTAATTAAAAATACAGTAAAAACAGTAATATTGTGAAATATTATTACAATTTAAAATAACTGTTTTCTGTTTGAATATATTTTATAAAGTAATTTATTCCTGTGATCAAAGCTGAATTTTCAGCATCGTTACTCCAGTCTTCAGTGTCACATGATTCTTCAGAAATCATTCTAATATGATGATCTGCTGCTCAAGAAACATTTATTGTGTACAATTGTACAAAATATTTGTGTACAATATTTTTTTTTTTTCAGGATTCTTTGATGAATAGAAAGTTCAAAAGAACAGCATTTATTTGAAATATAATCTTTTGTAACATTATAAATGTCTTTACTGTCACTTTTGATCAATTTAATGCATCCTTGCTGAAAAAATTTATTAATTTCTTTAATTTCTTTTCAAAAAAATAAAAATAAAAATTCTTACTGACCCCAAACTTTTGAACGGTAGTGTATAATGTTACAAAAGCTTTGTATTTCAGATAAATGTTGTTCTTTTGAACAACATTTATATATATATATATATATATATATATATATATATATATATATATATATATATATATATATATACACATGAATGCAAAAGATTTGGTTTAATGTTTTGTTATCTAAGGCAAAGACAATTTGAAGTGTGTATAAAATGTCCAAATACTTTTTGGGGCCACTGTATATAAATTAAATAAAACCTAATAAAACAATAAAATAAAATAATTTATATATAAATTATTATTTAAATTTTTTTTAATTTTATTTTTTTATGACATAAAAACAAAGTAAAAAAAAAATTCAAAAAAATAAAATAAACAACAAATAAAATAAAAATGAAAGCAAAGATTTTCATTAGCTCTCTGTCTTGTTAGAATTCAAGTTGAAGTCATTTGAGGAATGCCAAATCCACACCTGTTATCCAATGTGGAAGCCGCTTCCTCATACAGAATAAGTGTATGAACTAAAGAGACACCTTAGCCTCCCCCCTTTCCTCTTGACAAAAGTCTGGGGCCGGAGCAGAACAGCCTTGAGTACCAAAACCCCTCTTGTAAAGACAGAAACCCCAAAAGAGGACACACAGAAGAGTCTGAAAAAGCTCTAAGCTTAGCCATGAGACTGCCAACTGCTCTGTTAACAGCCTCTTAACAGGTGTTGGTCCAAGAACCATGTAATCCTATCAAGTTACAGAGTTAAAAAAAAAAAAAAAAAAATTCAGTCAAACAGCAAACTCCTGAGCCCCCTTTTGCTCTCTCTTGTTCTCCCTCTCCGCTCGGTTTAGTGTGTAGGCTGTGACAGAACGCAACAGCTGGGCTTCAGATTTATCATGTACAGACTGTAATTATTGCTGCTGCTGCCTGCTACTGACCCAAGTGAATAGAATGTCACAGGCAAAAGCACACACAACCAGAGGATTCACGGCAGGGGATGTTTCGAACGCAAGCACCCCTGTTTGCAGTCAATTACCAGAGAGGACAGGATATCAGCTCTGTGGCTCTCTAATGCAAACAATCTCTGAGGAAAAAAGGCAACAGCGAAGACGTTCATTTCCCTTGCTTATCATTGGGAGAATAAAAAAAAATACGAGGATTGTCTGTCAGGGGAAAAAAAAAAAAAACAGCAAATAAGTGAATGTTTTTATGACTGATTAGACGAGGGGGAACTTGCTAATTCCACATGATAAACTTCAAGAGATTAATGTTACATGCACACAGCGTAAAGATTTCACATAAGACCACCGGAAAAGCAATGCTCTAATCTTATCGTCCGCCCCACCCCGTGTGACCTCTCTGTTTGGGTCTGAGATAAGGAGCTAAAGACTGCTAGCGCACAGACAAACCATCCATCAGCTCGGGCCAATCGGTCCCTTAACTGCAATCCAGCCGATGTTCTCCGCTGCTGCCAGACTAAAGGAACTCGTCAGAGTGGCTGAAGCCTGTAGCGTGCACTCAGCCGTCAAGAGCGGGTCGCGGTAGCCTCTCTAACAACCCTGCCTGAAACCTGCCTACAGGGTTGTTCACACCTTAAAGACCCCTGCCACATTTAAAAGGATTAGTCGCCACATTTTGTACCGGCTTAATCTTCCTTTCAGACGGCATAATAAGGGAGCGCCGATAAGCGGAGCATGCAAATTTCATTCGAGGCCATTGGAGCTCAAGCTTTCAGACAAACAGACTAAAGTCTTCCACACTGTGCTAATTGCTTCTTCATATTCTTCTTTTCCCCTCTTATATGCCGTATCAGCTGCCGCAGATTATTTGTCTCCCCCACTTTGCATGAAATTAGAATTTCATGTGGAAGATCATAAACGTGAAATGAAGCCATTCTGCGAGGCCCTGCACATAGAGGAGGAAGACCATCTTTCCACAACTTTTGTAACCAGATGTGCCAAAACACGAAAACTCAATGTTTTGTCTGCACAGAGGGGGAGAAACGGATCATGAAATTCTCAATCGTGTGGCACATTTGTTGCAAAAGGTGAGGTAGATGGCAGGAGATACTGTAGCTGCACTATGAGAGGCTTTTTTGCGAGATGCAAAACTTAAACCACAAGACCTGTGAAGCACCAATACCTTTAAAGTAATACCTTTTTTTTTCTCTCTTTGTACAGGTCACTTTTGTTTACTGAAAATGACACCGCAACTCACCTGAACTCTATGTTTATAACTGGATTTGCTTACAGTCAGGGAAATTACGTTCTGGGAAATTATATCTTTACTCAAATAATATTCCAGCTCATTCACAAAGACATAATACTGTGATATATTTGTTTACATTAATATGGGAAAATGTATCTAGTATTTTCCTATTTAAATAACTATAATTTACTAATAATTTATATTTAATATATGATCATTTATATAATTGTACAACAAAAACAGCATATTTATACAAATAATAATAATTAAAAAAAACTATGGATATTTGTCATTAATCTATTATTCCACAACTTTTCTAGCACAGTATCAATTAGACCATTACTGTGTATAAGTGACAGAAAGGTTTTGAAGTTTTAATTAGGGTCTGGTGTCTGCATGAATGCACAGGAAGAGAGGAGAGGGGAAGAGAGAACTCATAAGCATTACGTTCACATGCCTGGAGATTGATCCGTTCCTGTATTAGCCTCCGTTATCATTTGCCCAACTGTGAGCTGGGGGACTGTTGGGGTATTAGGATGACAAAGTTCATGGAGTTTGATGGTGGGGGGCCAGGGACTGATCAGGAAACTCAAGCTAGACTCAGTCGCCCTCTCTCTGTCTTTGGTAGCCTTTCTTTTGTTTACAAGACAAACATGTATGAAATGAAACAAAAAAATGCAAGTATATCTACTATAGTAGTTAAATCTTAATTGTACTGTTTATCATAAATTATATTTATATAACAAACTATAGTATTTATTTTAATTTTTGGTAATTAACTTGATATAAACTGCATTTTGTGTAAAAAAAATACTGTTTGATACATATAAATCCAAAATTTAAATAAATACAGCTACATGTAAATAATTACATAAATTACATTTTATGTCATATTTTAGTATATAAAGGACTAATGATAAAAAAGCCTACAAATTATAAAAAAAAAAGTCAGTTTCAGATGACTTATGCTGTACAAAACACATTTCAGATGTCTTTCTAAAAAGAGCTCACCTTTCTTCTATGTGATCTGTGCATGTCATCAATTATAGATTAGAATTTAAAGAATATGCATGAGTTGACATGGCAACACTGATCACCCCTTCACTAAAAAGCGCTCTTGCCTCTCTCAGCGGTCGGGTGTGCCGGGGGTCCCTCAGGAAAAATAAGCATAAAAGGGGTTAAATGTGATGCCTAGCATCCTCTCCCCCTTTAATGTCCCCCCTACCAAATGTACTTCAAAACTCTGTTAATCTGCGGCACACAACATTCCCATTAGCATAGCCCAGCCCCCTCATAAAAATTCCAGCTAGTTTAATTAAAAAATGTAAATTTACTGTCATCCAAAGAGCTGCAGAATTAGGACAGCAACAGCCTTTTTTATTGCTTAAGACATCAAATTGATTCGGTTGTTGCTAAATTGTGATAAAGGTTATTGAGGGCTGCAGACCTTGGGTTGATTTTTCCTCCTCATTTGATCCTATTTTGCAGATGAGTGGTAAAGGTGCTCAAAGTGGACAGAGGCTAAAACTGTTTTCGCTCGCACAGGAGAAAAAAAAAAAGCTTGTGGAGTAATAAAATAACTCCAGTCATCTGAAGAGAGAGCACACAGCAAAATGACAATGATTTTAAAATCTCGGGTGTGTTTCATTTAGAATAAGAATAAAACAGAAAGCAAAATGTGATTCTGTTTCTGAAAAGTGAAAAGTTTATGATAAATGACATCATAAATCTGAAGTCACTTCTGAAAGTTCAAGAGGTGCTCTTTAAAAACTTAATTTAATTCATCTTTCACCATTTATCTTTTAGAACAAACACTGTTCATTAGTGTTGAAAAAATAAAAAAATCTTTCTTGCCTGAGGGCAACAAGACATGAAGATATCACATCAAAAACTCACTAAAATTATCGACTGAATTTTTCAGCTATGACAAAAACTACTTTTTAAAATTCACTGATGTATTTATTTTCCAAGCTAAAAAAACAAACAGAGCGTGGTTATTGACTAGCTAAATATCCTGTCCTATTTCAAAACTAAAAAAAAAATGACAGTTTGGATTTTAAACAAGTAAAAAAAAATTTTGTTTTTTTTAATTAAATGATAAAATATCATTAAAAAAAAAAAAAAAACATATGGCATATACACACCACAATATATAATCTAATAAGTGTCAAAGTGACGTCTAAAACTTTACCTAAACAGCATGAAGTAAAACACACCAAAAGCCAAACAAACAAGTGTGTGAATAAACTATAATTCTGGCCTAAATTTAAACTATTAAAAAAAATATTTCCAGGAACACTATTTGAGACTAAATTGAAATAGAAATTCAACAAACTCAAACCACACAACACAAACTAACTATGCTAGAACAACAGTATTTTTAATATTAATTTTATAACAATATCTAAAGCTCCCAAAGCCAGATTATTTGGTGAGGAAATTAGGAAACAGGATGGGACAGTATGACAGTATAATATATATCAATTTCATAATATCCCTAAATGGAGGAACGAGGAAAAAAAGAAGAGGGATATCATTTGTTCTGTGTGCCCTTACATGTGTCAAAACAACGTTACTACAGCATTTTGTTTATTCAGTCCCCTTGGCAACAAACCCCTAGGCCACACCAGTCACTTCACTGATATTTTTACATGCCTATGTATGTTTATGCCACATCGGTGCGTTCATAATATAATATCGGCATCAACAACAAAAAAAAAAAAATCCCCTGCACTCAGACAAACAGGACGGCTTTAATAAACACAGATATATGAGTTTCAAACATCGCTGAACGCCTGTAGGTAAGAGTGATATGCTGTGTCTAAATAACAGAGCAAATAAACTCAACCACTTCCAGGTTTAAAATGAAAGTAGTCTACTTAAATTCTTCCCCTCCTAAGAGGCATGAGTAAAGAAAAGAAAACACAGGACTCAGGGACAGAGTGATCGTATTAAACACTGCCATCTTCTCGGGGCTTGTCACACAGTCATAAATAAATGTACAGTAAACTCACAGCGACAGTCCACGGCATTTAAAACAAGATCAACTTCCCTGTTCAGGGCATATTTTACATTAAAACACTCACCTATGGACTCTCTCTCACACACACACATACAGAGAGGTTAGAGAAGAGGGTCACTTACCATATTCAGGGTAGTCGAAGTTAAATCCTGTCAAGCATGTAACTTTCATAATATTACTGAACTCTGTTTGAAAATCATCAGATGTAAGCTGGTCTGTGAGAAAAGCAAAACTAAAAGAAGTTGACAATAAACGCCTTTTTTGCTCTCAATCATGTACTAAACTCCTTGACATGTAATCTGTCAATAGTTTGTAGCAGAGATAATGCCGGCTGCCACGAGTGAGGTTGATTGGCAGCTTGGCTTGGCCCCTCCCTCCTGTGGTTTGACGGGGGGTAGGTGAGAGAATACAGAGCCGGCCCCTTCCTCGCCTGCTCCTCCTGCCTATCTCTCTTTCTCTCTCTCTCTCTCTCTCTCAGTCTACGGTTCTGCTCCTGTACACACGCACACACACCAAGCAGTTGCCGATGTCTGAATAGGCAGATAGGAAATTACAGCAGTGGAGGAACCTGAGCACACTTTTTTCCTCCCCTTAGTGGGCTGGCCTTCCCATCTTTGGGCTCTTCTAGCCTTTCAAGTCTCTCGGGGAGGAGCCTTCCACGATTCCATGAAAATGAGGAGGGAGGGAAAACTCAAAGGCTCAGAGAAAATATCAAGCTCATTAGATATATCAGTCGGACATTTTTGCATGTGATTCTGATGATAACAGTACGCCCGTTTTAAAATGAACAAAGTGTTCTGTTTTTTTTTTTTTTTTTTTTTGTTAATCTCACATTGTGGGAAAGACCCTCACTGATCTACTGTATATTTGACTATCGCAGTTCATTTTATGAGTGTTATTTACTGAAAACAGGAAGTTTGTGGAATATTGCAAAAAAAAAAAAAAGCATACCAGTGAAATTCATGTAATACGAGGGCGGTTACATAAAAGAAAAAAAGGACAGTATAAGTTACATTTTATTGCATATTTTAAAGTTGTCTCATAAAAAAACAGACATCAGTATTGAACTGTGCTCACATGGTGAAGTAACCTTATCCTCGGAACAGTTGGTTGTATATTACGGGGAAGGGAAAAAACCTACATGTCCCATCCCCCGTTCCCTTTTTCTCCCTCCCTTTTTCCCTCCTTCTCTTCTTCATTCATCTTTGCCTGTTCTCTATGTGCTTGTCCCCCTGATAAGGTATCAGTTTTCATTGTAATTTCAGGTGAAATGATAAACGGCAGCCGTTACCAGGTGACAATGAATACTTTATAAGACAAAGCCCTTATTTGCCTGGCAGTTTCTTCCGCTGTGGCATGCAAAAGCGCACCCGGACAGCATTTTTTCAGCATATTTTCTATCTAAACACAGTCGACTTTGGAAATATTTCCATTTGCAACTTGAACCGTAAATGATATGAGTAAACACCAGGCAGGAAGCACCAAGTTTTGGCCAAAACAAAATGAGCTTAATTTCTTGAAAGCATTCACAAATAGGACCAATGAAAAGGGGAAATGCATATTCTGAGTACTGTCTCATAACTGTGAGAAATGAGTCAATCCCAAGTTCCTGTTTGCTAACTGCTACATCTCATTTGTGAGCATAAAACAGGTTTTGGTTGATTTAGTGATTACACGGTTGAGTCACAAAGCAACAATGGCAAAATGTTCCCACCTTGAACTCATTAATAGAGAAGGGTAGAGCTAGTCAGTCATCAAATATCTTCAAGACATTCCAGAGAAAACCCTAAACATCAAAATATCAGCAGATACACCACGCCTGTCGGCCTCTGCAAACTTCACTAAAGTTTTGCAACAAAACAACATAATGCCACCTTTATGCACGGGACATTTTTGAATTAGTACAGCAACACGTGTCGAGCGCTTTCAAAGCGCTGACTGACACCGTAACAAGACGCACAACGAGACGTGCACCGATCGAGCGGAACGCTTTGTACGGTAGGCAACGGCCAGTGGTCGCAGATCATTTTTCTTTTCGTTGCCATTTCTGTTTCTCGGAGAGGAGCTGAATGGGGTTTGATGTGGCCCATTATGATGGTATGCTCAGGGCATGGGGGTGAACGGGGAGGGGGGACTGTGACATGGCAGGGCTGCATCCGTCAAAGGGATGCAGGAGCCAGACGTTTAGCTGCCCCTGACCGCGCACTCCAGGAGGGGCTGGTCTGATGGCCGCCCGCTCCAAGCACCTCGCTCCGCCGGGACAAAAGCCAGCGCCCAGTTGAAAGATGTGAATTGAGGGGCTTTTGTGCCTAGGGCCCGGGGCCATGTGGAGTGAGAAAACTGACCTTTGCTGGGAGTTAGATTGTGTTTGAACCCTCTCGCTGTCTCAGCCAGTGGGACGGCACAGACCAAGTGGACAACTGTGAGGTAGAGGCCGTCACAAAAAAGTAAACAAAATAGAGGGAGCATCATCACCACTGCCATCATCATCATCATCTCTCTGGCCTGAAAAAGAAGCTTTCCCACAGAGATTTAAAATAGAGTTTTTTTCCCCTCTCAAATCTCAATTGTGAAATTGACAGGAAATTGAATATGACAAATCTGGAGTCTGCTGCAGTGGCTTGAAAAGAAGGCCTGAGAAAGCATTTGCCCTTGTATTGTTCTAGCGAAGCCTGTGATGTTGGATATTATTCCCCCTCACGTCTATTTGGATAGCATTATATATTTATTTTTCTGGGGGTGAATGTATTGCATACCAAAATGTGAGCGTATCTCCAAAAGGAGCGGTCAGAAGTTACTTATCATAAACTAATTGGCCGACTTGTGGTGGTGATCTTTATAATGAAAATATCTTTATTAAATTAGCCTATCGTCGTTTTGCAAACATATGAAAATGTGCCTGGAAATAAAGGTTAAACATGGTCCTGTGATCTAAGGAGCAAAAAAAAAAAAAAGGTGCACATCTATCTGGTGGTAGGCTGAAATGTCCAGTTCACTTAAAAAACATTACTTAAAAGTACAAACATTTGTCTTGACGCAGCTTTCATCCCCTGCCTCCCATCATTACATTTCAGTATCTCTCCCGGATGCAGACAGTCATAATGTAATCTTCCTAATTTCGGTCTCTCGCAATCTGGTTTTAAAAGGGAATGAGAGAAAGGGCCACATTTCTGAAGGCCCTGACCATAATCATTTTAGACAGATAGCTTCTCCCATCGCAGATGAGCAAATATTTGTAAACTAGCTATCTAATGGAAAATTATAGTGAAATTAGAGCGAAATTCACGACAGAGAAATCTGATTACCTCTAATTTTATTATGCCATCTTAGCCCACACAGCATATTTTTGTAGAGTTTTTTTCCATAAATACCTATGCCAGGGGTCCCGGTAATCAAATAAAAATGAAATTCATCTCCCCATTAAATTCAATTAGATGCAATTTCAAAAGCCTATCAAAGATTTTAATTACTAAATTATAAAAGTCTCTAAAGCCAAATTGGGGAAGAAAAAAGTACATCCCTGCATTGGAGGGGGGCAGGAACATAAATATAAATAAATAAATGCGACTCGAAAAAAAAAACCAGCAGAGGAAATTGTCGATCCAAAAAAGATACCCGACGGAAAATAAAATTAACCGAGCAGAGGCCTTATTCAGCGGCTCTGGGTGGAAGAGTGACGTGCGGCCAGGACGGAGGACTCCTGGACCAGAGGAAATGAACTTAGCTGAGGTACGCTCTGCTTCTAAACGTCTGCCCTCCGAGTTATTACGCCATAATTGACTAATTGACACCTTAATTTCATTTATGGGCTCCTGCATTGAAGAGTCAACCTCTGGGTATGGAGGTGGTCCAGGAAGAGAGCAGCGAGCCAGTATCCTGTGTGCAGGTGGATCCGAGCCCTGTTCTCCCCCCTAGACGCCATGATCACGAGTACGATAATTAAATGGCAAAGAGAAACATATTGACTGAGCAAATGCTTGCAGAATACGCTAAAATCCTCCGTACCTGCTAACGATGACAGCTGTGGGGGTTCAGTCGTGCGTGCGCAACCAATATCCTTGCAACTTGCCTCATTGGGCATCAATTTGTTTCCCTGCGATAATTCTTTTTGCTGGAATACGTGATAAAGGCTGTTTTTCTAGGTGATGTGAAATGCGCCTTTTAAATTATGTTTACCCACTAAAAGCTCGGTATATCATAACACAAATTTATAAACAGTAAATTTGCGTCAAAGTTACGGATGAATGGGTTTCAGCACGGCGTGTCGTAATGCGAAAGGGCTTACTCTTTTAAAGTGACATCAAACGCTGCTGCTACCTTTCCACAAAAGTGCTCACAATGGGACAGTAGAGGGGTCTCGGGTCACCTACTAGGCCCGTTTCCCAGCCACCCCCTACTCCACGCCAATGGGCGGCTAAAACAACAGCACAGCAGCCTGGGAGAACTACAAAGCTCTGTATGAAAGGACACCTGCTGTCTTTATTCACTTAACGCTCTTTAACTGCTCCCTGTGTTTGTTTAAAAGCCATATCCTAAAAAGACAACCTTCAGGCACTGGATTGGGCAATGATGAATTAGATAAATATTGGCATTAATTGTTGCTAGACAAACATCTTGCCGTCTGAGAGAGAGAGCGCGGGTGTGGGGGAGTGCAGTTTCTGGAAGACTCTGCCCAATGCCGAGCTGGGATCCGATAGAAGAGGCTCGGTAAATATTACTAAACTGAAACTTTAATCTGCTTTTTTTTCCACACTCAAGCTGGCTGGGTATTAAAGCTAATCTTTTTTGTGTGTCATATGGTGGGAGATATGGATGGAGCTAATTTTTAGAGACAAATCTGATATTTGTCAACTGGTTGAAAAAACCTGGGGATTTTCCACTAATCCTCCCACGGATGTGAAGGCGCGTTAACAGCAAAATGCAGATGGTGTGGAGCTCCCAGCACCCAGTCCAGACCTGAGTTAGTCCCGGAACGACTAACTGCAACCTGTGCCAATACCCTGAGAGCCGCTCTCAGCTAGTTAGAAAAGCAGCTAGCGTGTTTCTACGCTGCACTTTTCTTGCTGTTTATTCTCTATTATTCCCCCGTTGTTTGCCTGGCTACTTCCTCTGTAATTATTAAAAATTTAACACTGACCTAACTTTACAACTCTTTCTTTTTCTAATATGGAGACAAGGAAAAATTTTAATTTAAAATGTAGCATAAATCTTTAAGGACGCCAACAACAAACCCACTGGGTAATTTTCTTGTTTACTTTTCCAAATGAAGCTCTTTCCTTTTCTCTGCATACTTTACAGAAAAAAGAAAGTTGTTTCAGAGGCAGACCAAAATTTTGATTAAAGATTGATTTATTACAAAGCAATAAATTGTTCTCAAGAAGATGAGGAACATATTAAGAACCCATACAAGAAAAAAAATCTGACCAAAATATATTTCAAATACACTGTAAAAGAAAATATGATCAATAAGTTATGACAATATATATTTTTACATTGCTTCAACTCATCAAAATAGGTTGTACAAGATTCAACTCATTTTTAAGTCAGTTTAATGTAATTTAAGTTAAAATGACTTAAACATTCAAGTTGATTGTACTTAAAAATTTAAGGCAGCAACTTTTTTTGTGTATATGCTAAATATATGATGTAAATAGCAAATATATATCTATGCAACTATATTTTAAAATCTATATGCATTATATTTTTTGACTTTATAATTTGTAGTTACTAAAATATATATATTTACATTTATGCACTTAGCATGTATGCATATAAATATATCTATATATTAAATATAAAATATATAAATATAGATAGATAGATAGATAGATAGATAGATAAGAAATGGTATGTTCTGCTGTAATGGTGTACAGTGTGGCCATGTATTTGTACTCCAAACAGAAGAGGTTAAAATGCAGTCCACTAAAAAGGCATTGAAGTCTTTGAAGCCTCATTGAAGCACTAGAAAGAACAATCTACAAATAGGAAATGAGCCTTTAATTCTCTATTTAAGGAACAGTGCCAACATGGCAGTTCACATAAAGAAAAGGCTTTTTTAAGAAGTTAAACACTACCCTCCCTCAGATGAGAGGCCCCTTATGAGCAACTGTGTGAAAAAAGAAGAACAAAAAATGATCTTCAGCTGGACAGACAGATCTGAACTTAGCAAATGTATAAGGCAAGAAGCCCGTCACTCCACCAGGCAGACTATAATACTAGACTATACTACTTTTCTCCACTTACACAATGTTAATATTGTTTAAGTCGAAAAACCAAGCAACCCAAGCCTTTTACTTTGACCACAAACATGCATTAACAATCTCTAACCTTCAATATTTGAAAGAAGCTGCATGGACAGGCACAAATGTTCTGCTAAACTTATTCATCTTCTTCTGTACACTTTGTCAGCATGTTAGTGTTTTATTCAACAGTTTTATTTCATTGTATGGCATAGGTTAGCTTGTAATAGAATTACTTATTTGCTGCTTTAAAGAAACTCAACAAGTTGGATAAATCTAAATTTGAAAATAAAAGCATGGTAGAGTTGATTTATGTAACACAAATGCTTGTTGAAAGTAGCAAGCACAGCTGACATCTATTGATCAGTCCTACTGTGAGCTAAGGAGCTGAAAAAAGTTTATATTATAGGCACAGTGAAATTCAGCATTTTTTTAACCTTCAGAGATGCTTTGCATTTGTCTGAAAAATAAATAAATATATAAATGCCGACAAGAGGGGGGGGGAAATCACTAAAGCTCTTTTGGTGTAATTGGCTGAACAGCAAGGGCAGCAGAAAATTTACAGGCAGACGACAGTGTGAAGGGGACTCGGTCACTGCATGAAAGCAAGCCCTCAGCACTGGCTGCTCCGCTCTAGCCTGGACTTTAGCCACTGGCTTGGCACTGACATCATTCAACGCTGGTTCACCTATACTAGATGGAAATCATTATAGACTGGCAACATGCAGTCTGAATGGGTTTTAAAGGTACAGTTCACCCCCCAAAAGTTAAAAAGTTACTGTCATTCCAAATACACATTACTTTATTCATGGAACAAACGAATTTTTGAAGAAAATCCAGGCTGCTCTTCTCAATAAAATTAAAGTGAATACATAAATAGCAAAACAAACAGCACCATCAGAATATATATAAATATATTCCAAGTCTTCTGAAACCATCTAATATACACTACCATATATATATACTGCATATATTTTTTTAAAGAAATTAATGCTTTTTTTCATCAAGGATGCATTATATTTATAAAAAAAAAACAAAAAAAAAAACAAAAAAAAAGTACCAGAGTTTCCAAAAAATATTAAGCAGCACCACTGTTTTCAACATTGATAAAAATAAGAAATGTTTCTTGAGCGCAAAATCAGCATATTAGAATGATTTCTGACAGCTTTGAACAGTTATTTTAAACTAATAATATTTCACAATATTACTGTTTCTATTGTATTTTTGATTAAATAAATGCAGCCTTGGTGAGCATAAGAGACATGTAAAAAAAAATGTAAATATTAAAAACTTAAAACTCTTAAAACACTAGTTTTTTTTGGGGGGTTTTTTTTGGTTTTTTACATTGCATGGAAAAAAGCGATCAGCACTTTATTAAAAACAACGTTTGTAAAAAACAAAAAAACAAACAAAAAAAAACAACTCCAACTGGTTTGGAAGCATATGAGGGTGAGTAAATAATGACAGAATTTTCATTTTGGTGTGAACTATCCCTAACATGACAAACAGTAATATGAAGGCAAAAATCCTTAACAGAAACCAACCAAATCCAGTCAAATTCTACTGGAGGTCAATAGTGGAAGTAAAGCTTTCATGGATGGCCCAAAATTGGCCTGACTTGTGACAGTGGTGCCTCTTTCAACACCAGCCTTCTTGAGAGGATAGAGAGGATAACACTTAAAACCTTGCGGCTTTATCTCACCCGCTGATTTTCCATAAAATGCCAGGCCAGGGAACCAGGCCATGTGACCGCCATGTAGGTCAGGCAAACAGGGGTAGAGCGGTGGGTGGTGGTGGGGCTTGCAGAGGGAGGGAGTTTTCGATAGAACTGTTGAAAATAGCATGCAGTAAACAGATTAGATCAATAAGGATTGTTGCTATATCTGTCTTTGAATACTACCCAGAGAGAGGATAACAGAGAAAAAGAGAGATGGGGGCAGAAGAGAAAAAAAAGACAGGAAGAGAGATGAACAGACCGTTTTGTTTAAACAAAGTTATAAGGTCATAAAATATTTGGGTGGAGCTAATCAAACAACCCTCTGCATGTGGAATACGCCTGAATTCATCAAGTGTGAGGAATATGCGTATACATATACTCGCCTAGCATGTTGTTAGTTTTGACCCGAGAGAACCTGAGACACAAGTGAAGAGTTTAAGCCCGCAATAGCTGACAGCTGGTTTGGGCAAAGCCAGGAAATATGACACTGTGTGTCAGTTGCTGAAAAAAATGTTGAAAATGGCAGCTCTCAGCTAAAACTGCAAATCTGAGGATGGGTTAGGAACACGTTGTCAAACTAGTACGTTTGACAACGTGGTTAAAATATATACGAAAACCGGAGCGGTGCCGACTGCTTTGCGCAATTTATCAGACGATAATTGATATTAATGTAGAAGGGGCCTGTCAGCCAGCATAGGCTGGAGTAATGAATAGGTTCCTCTAATGTACTCACTCCCAGACCCTTCAAAACTTCTCAATGTATCTTTTTTATTTTGTCCCGCAGCTTGTTCCCCTTTAAAACCAGCACAAATGTGAGGTTTTGTGTGCAATTTGACAGACCAACCCACAGGGAACACAATGAATAGTATGAGCAGTATGTTTTGGTTTGCTTGCTTACAGAAAAGGAAGCAGATCTATTGAATGGGCGATTGACACGCAGACTGGATATTTCACTGTCAGAGTATAAAAATAACACTCATCGACTGGTTGACCTTGCTTGGTGAAATGGCCATATATTGAACATTTGTGTGAAACTACTGTATGACGTTCATTAAACGGACATAAGCGACAGTGGACCCAGGAGTGAGATAAGTCACAGCGGGATGTTTTTGTCTTATTAATTGACCTTGACCAATCGTTCACCCAAAACCTCCATTTTGTTTTGGAGTTTATGTTGCATGTAACTAACGTGAAATGGCCCCCGCAAACTAAAATTGAGATATCGGCAACGCTGTTCATCATCTCATTTTTTCTATAAATATGAGCATTCTGTGTGTTTGAACGTCAAACCCGAAGCAATCAAATCAAGACACTGTATCCCTGTTTGCAATAATTATTGATCATAAGTCTGCTCTGGCTGCTCATAAGAGTCCCTTTCAATTGATTTTTTTTCTCTCCTGCCTGAAAAAAAAATATAATAGAGTTGGTATGAATTAAAGGCTGTTTTGCTTCAATTCATCTAAGCAACCAGACAATAATTTCATGTTACCAGGGAAACGTGATAACACAGACTCCTTGTTGCTAAACAATCAATTAATTTTATGCTTTGTACCGCTGTTTACTCTCCCATTAAAACCTGAAAAGTCAGTTTAGCTTTTTGCAGCGCTCCAGTTTTCAGGGTTTTGTTGAATAAATCCTGAAATACAAAAGAGAGTGAGAGAGAAGCCAGGTGGCTGTGAGTAGAGCTGCTCCACACACAGACGTGGCCTTTTGTTGGGATGCTGAAATTCAACAAACCATGCCCCATCACAAATAGAAGCTGTGTTTTTGTTGAAAGGATGTTTTTATGTCAGTATTCTTTTAATGAGGGAGCATGACAAAGCATTGACTTTTATCCATTTTAATCAAAAGCATTAGCCTGCCATTATAGTGAACAGATACCGTTCCTCGTCATATGCGTTCATTTTACAAGTGTGACATGTATTGTTCAGGGATGTTTACAGTCTTTATAGCTTTATCATACTGTAAATATAAATGATATATAATGAGTTTTCTGGGATCAAATATAAAAAAATATATATGTGATTTGATTAAAGAGATCTGTAATCTGATTAAAGTGCCCCTATTATGGATTTTTGAAAATTACCTTTCATGTAGTGTGTAACATAGCTCTAAGTGAATGAAAACATCCTGCAAAGTTTTAAATCTGAAAGTGCACCATATATCAAGTTATTGTCTCTCAAAAGTAAGAGTCGACTCTGAGTCAATTAAACGAGTCGCTTGTAAAACGAATCCCAAGCCGTTTCGTTGTGAAGTCAAAACGAAACATTAGCATATTGCCCACCCACTTATTGCACGTGCAGACATCAGGGGAAAACTTTGAGGAAACACTGCCAATACGTGAAGAATCAGTGGTTTAAGTTCATCTTTACAATGATACCACAGCAGTACAGCCCGAACCTTGTGCTGCGTTCCCATCATTTTACTGACAACTGCTTCTTCAACCTAAATGTGTTCAACGAGGGATTCGCAAGCCGGTTGTTATTGAAGGATGGGTCTGTACCCAGTTTACTTGGACCAGCTTCATCCTCCTCCGAATTACAACCTGTAAGTATGATTAATAATTGTTGCTGTTATGTTCTCTGTAGCGTGCACAATACGTATTTAGTTGTGTGTGTTGTGTACGCTCCGCTCAGCTTGCAGGTCTCAGACTAACCAACTAACAGCAATATGTGTTTGCTCGCAATTGTCTAAAAATATGTGTCAAATGTTTTTCTTTGTTATTACTTGGAGTTATGATTAAGAATAAATCAATACGTTGGTGTACAACTGCAGTGCTTTATCAATACGTTTCTGCGTTGGGCTAACGCATATACCATGACTGTTTGTGTGTCTACCACAGAGCTGTGGGCTAGGTTCACTAACATAAACATAAAACAACTTTTTATTTTTAGAACAGAGCGGAGCACCATTATTATTATAATACAATGTAAGTGATGCAAGCACTGTATACTGTACTCTGTGTTAACCAGCAGAAGTGATCTGACCAATCACACAAACGAGGGGTTTGACAAAATGAATCGTTGAGCGAATCGTTTGGGAGTCTTTGAGCAAATAAGTTAAAAATAAATGCATATTATAAGACAATGAAAGTGTTTTTTGACCTTGCATGCTTGTAAACCTGTTATTGGGGACTCCCAAAACA
Organism: Hypophthalmichthys molitrix; assembly: GCA_037950675.1. NCBI lineage: Eukaryota > Metazoa > Chordata > Actinopteri > Cypriniformes > Xenocyprididae > Hypophthalmichthys > Hypophthalmichthys molitrix. The sequence continues at coordinate 14,540,050 of CM075513.1, read as the reverse complement.
AAAATAGGAACCTTTCAAATGCCATAATAGGGGCACTTTAAAAAAAATCATCATTTACTCACACTTATGTCATTCAAAACCTGTATGATGTTTTAGCAGAATGTTCAGGCTGTTTTTACCATAAATATAATTTATAATATGATTTCATATGTAATTAAAGTCATTGGTGGCCAGGGGTTGTCAAGGTCAAAAATGACATAAAAGCACCATGGTGTGAGGAAAATACAAACATTTAAGTCATCTAACATTTAATCATCTATTACTTCACTTATATATCCAAATATATCATGTCAATGATGCTAAACATCATTGGTTCTAATGTTATTCCCAACTGACCACAATATGCCAAAATTGAATATGTGTATATTCAAATTACACAAATGAGAATTGAGAACTATGGCAGAGGGGAAGATTTTCAGTGAATAACAAATTACATTTCAGTCCTGTTTTTTTCTCATAAAGCCATACGACATCAGTATGACATCACATACAATGACATCACACATAAAGTATGAGCAAAACCTGATTTCACCAAGTACAACATGTTCCAAGTTTGACATGTTTGTTGATACTGGAACAACATTCCAATCAACCAATCAGATTTGAGGGACAAGTTTACAGTTTATGTCAAGTTTAGTCTTACAACCAGGGTTAGGTGCTTCTACATCAGTGGCTATGTTTACATGCACAACTTTTGCTTCAATCACAATTAATTTATTCCGATTGATGAATCTGAACTTAGTGTTTACATGAACGCTAAAAAAAGTGATCGGTTTGATGTGCATGTTTATATGTCACAAGCTTGAAAACAGAATTGAGTTTTTGTCATGCGCACACTGCACGAGTATACAGAGATTTCTGCAAACAGCACATACCACTTTATTGTTTTAAAGAGCAGAGTTAATATTTATCTACATCAGGTCCTGTTTAGAAGATGCATGACACATGAACAGACACATAAACCGTTGTGCTGTGCTGCTTATATTTATCAATCAGTAAAAACACCCCTTCCCGCACCCAAAATAAAGTGTCTGTGGATGAGAGTTAGAAGTATGGACTGATGGGACGTAGTTTTGCTCCACATCACAGACAATGAGTGGAAAGAGAATTTTAGAATAACACGACAGTCATTTATGAATTTTTTTTTTTTCAATAACAACTGCAACTTGTTCTGCGTGTCATACGTAATTACACCATTTCTATGTCATTGCACATGCACAGTCCTTTCCAGTTTTGGTTTTCAATCCGATCAAGTGTGCTCATCATATGCATTGATTTCACAAATGTGACTTGTTTTGTGCAGGGATGTTTACAGTCTTTATAGCTTTATCATACTGTAAATATATGTGGCTTCTTGATCGCATAGAAAATGAATAAATCACCCCTTCCAATCCGATCGAAACTGTATTCGGATCGAGCTCAATCAGATCAATTAAGGTGTTTATATTAAGGCTTTTCGGTCCAATTGAGCCATCAATCCGATTACTAATGCATTATTTGATTGCATGTAAATGTAGCCAGTGTTATTCACCTATCGTTTCCCGATTTTAGGGATAACTTATGGGTAGGATTAGGTTTAGCAGTAGGGATATCATTAGGACAAAAATTTCAGACAGGAATGTTGTTCCTGGATCAATAAAATATGCTGACCAGGAACACATCTAAGTCTGTAAAATCAGGAAGTGATAAAGTATGACATCAGAGGACTTTGAAAATAACAAATGAGTCATCTGGAACACTTTTTTGATACATTTCGGGTGCTTTTTTTTTGTAATTTTTGGAGCTTGACAGGACTTGGACACCATCCTCTTTCATTGTATGGAAAGCAGCATTGTGAACTGTGTGAACAGAAAGAAAAGAAAAAACATAAAGATGAGTAAATGATGAATTTTATTTTTGACTGAAAAATCTTCAAATATACCAAATATACCTTGGGGTAATGCGACGATGTGCGACGGTGTACGTGTTTGAGTGCCTTGTTGATACAATCTACAAGAAAATGAACATCCCTCTAAATGCTGACAGGCAAATGTAAAGAGGGTAAAGGGATTAAACGATGTGGCCCAGCAATTGCAAAGTAAACAGAAAGCTAATCTTGCCTTTAAAGCCAGTATCTCCTGACCCCTAAGACTTCAAACTAGCACTAAAAGAAAAACACTACAGGAGTCTTTTCAGGTGAGCGGGTGGCCGAGCCGTACACCCACACCAGCACAAACACAAATTATCATATCAATAGACATCCACTGTCTCTTTTTCAACATAGGAAGCTCCTCATTGTAATAACGCACCAATGATTGATATACACACCAATGAAATCAATTTATCTTAATTATGTCAGACATCAATCAAGCAAAACATGGTCAGGTCAAAGTGTCTAAATAATTTTTGGTTCCAAATTTTTATAAATTTTACTGGTAGTCCACTGTATGCAGAATTTTTGGGTATAATATGTCACAATTTACTTTATTTTGCTATCCTCATTTACATAAATGAACTATAGTGTCCTGCACCCACTAGTAAAAAAATTATATCTAGTGACTGAATAATTTTTGGTTTGACTGTATATACATATTGGTGTGTATATTTATTAATTTAAAAAGGGGAAATGGACATTCAAATGAGTTAGCCAAAAGGCTATGTGTATATGCATTTATATAAAACCCTTTATTAATAAAAAGCCATCTCCATGATGTAATTGCAATATAATGCCCAACTATGCCCTACTATAATGTTAAATTAAATATTAAATCTCCTCCTCATATGTGCTGACATATATCATTATCATCAAGATAAGAGGGATCTTAAGGAAAAATGGTTTCAGTTGAGCTGAGTAGGCTCGAGTTTTAAAGACTGTACGGTTCAAAATGTCAACTGTCGGGCATGTAAAAAGACATAACCCTTCAGAAGAGCATCAAAGTTTCTCAATGCCTGCCAGTCCAGGGTATCTGTTTGATTGAAAATAATACGCAGTTCCATCTTTCAAAGATGTACTTTTCCTAAAGCATCGTTGATTGCCCTGTGTCCATTACTAGGAGAGATTATGATAATATTCCACATTGTGCTCTGTGTGATGCAGGGGAAATTCAATACTCAAAAGGTTAATGCAATCAATTAGGATGACAAAGGGGTAAAGTAAAACCCTCCTGCTCGCTGAGAAAGGAGCAGGGACGGAGAAGGAGAAAAAGGTATTGAAAGCTTGAATAGATCTGCCAGGAGAGAAGAGGCACTCCAAATATGTGAGAAAGAGGTGAAAACGAGTGTTGTCTATTCTATTTGAGTTCTTCAAAGCGCCCGGTGTCCTTGTGTCACACAAATGCAGACACACACAAGACAGATAAAGATTAAAGAGAAGCTCTCGCTAACACTCAATAGCTACATCCTTTTCCTAACTCATATCACAATATCCACATTATTTTAAAAGCAGAACAAGAACACTATTAAATCAAATCATATCACAAAAAGAAGTTGGTTAGGTTATAAATGATAAAACAATAGATATATACTGGTAAAAAATGAGAGGTGAAGTATTTGCATGTGTGCACTTGACTTCACAGATCCACTAGAAATCACCTTGAGACCTGTTGGTTAAAAGTAATTACAAAAATGGCTATATATTACACTTCCCTAAGCTTTCTCTGGCTTTCAACTTTCATGTTTTGGGTTTAATATTTCAATTTCGTCTGCACAGAGCAGTCACAGCTTGAATATTAACAATAATAAAACTGCGCTGAAATTAAAAAGACAATCCCTTCTCTTCAAGAGGGAGACAATGGCCTTTATTATTTAGATAGATGCTACACCGCCGCACAACACAAAGGATTCCCATCATTGCAGATAAATGGATAAAGTTAGATAGCAGTATTGAGCTGTACAACTATTGTGATAATCCATATTACCTTTTCAGTCTTCAGCACAGTCTATCAGGGAGAGACGGTGATAATTACATCTTAGCAACCGTCTGTTCTGATAAAAAAAGGCACAGAGTGGCACTCCTCTATTGAGAGATGCTGCAATGCCTAATTTCCCACCCAGTACAGAGAAATTACATAAAGGGAGACGGCTGTAATCCACCACATCCGGGAAGAAGCAAACTTAAACCACACCTGTTTACACCAGGCCCAAATGCAACAGATGAATTTCTGCACAATGATGCTCCCTGTCATTATATCTGTTTGCATTTGTTACGCTTTTCTGCGATACCCTGATTGACATAAGGATTTGTGAAGAGGCAAATTTCCAGGAGTTTTTCCCAAGGAGATCCCTCTGTTCCAAAATCTAACAAGCTGCAGCTATACGACATCGCAAACATGCTGTTGGCATGAAGGCTGTTTCAAAAGATAGGTAACTTAAAGTGATAGTTTACCCCAAAATGAAAATCCTGTCATTCTGTCTAATCTATTAATTCAAAATATCTTCTGTTTTGTTCTATAGAAGATATAAAGTCATAGGTTTGGAGGAACATGCAGGTCAGTAAATGACGACTTTTGGGTGGAGTATTCCTTTAATTATGCTGGCTCATAATATACCTCATATTTTCCAAAATCTAAAGCAGCATTGCATGTACCCTTTGCAGAGACCCAGAATGCATTGCAAAACAAAAAGGCAGACAATGCGAGAGAAATGCTGATTATAAATATTATTAATCTTTACATGTAATGTAATATCAGTTTTATTTATCTTTACTTTTTTAAATCATTTTGTTAACTGGCCATGGTGGATGAATCAAGAAAATGTACTGGCGAATAATTAATTACAAATAATAAATAAATTAAATGCATAAATTTATGTAATATATTTCTTATAGTCTTATATTTAGATTAAAGCCATGTATTAAAGCAAGCTACCAGCCTAACAATAAGTTATTTGTGGTATTTAATCATAAAATCCTATTTTGCATTTGGCATGTGTTAACTTTGGACTGAGCTATCTGGCATGAGAGGTAACCAAGGCCTTTCGTTGACATGCTAAGAAATTTCGCTTTTTATAAGCGCAACTGCTGTAATTTGACCTACATCACATTTCCCTGTCGCACCATTTTGGGGGCCAGTGGACGTACCACTGAGACAAAAAGCCCAATAGGCTTTGAAGTTTCAGGGCTTATGAAAGGAAAGAGACCACATTCTCAAAAGATGTGGTGGCCCGGAGGCCCTGGTTCAAAAGAAAAACAATTACTTTGAGCGCGAGGGGAACGCGATGCTCCTGTCTTGGCTTCCTGCGGCCTAAGTGGCGGTCGGGTGTTGGGGGGGTCGAAGGGGCGATTTGAGGAGGTGGCGGATTTGATGGATGGGCTAGAGGGAAAGTCTATTCACATGGAGATGTTACATCATAAATATTTACACAGGGCTGCCGTTTCCATGTAGCCTCTTCTTGTTTTGACACACTGGAAAGAAATTCAAAGGCCAAAAAAAATCGAGGAGAAAATGAGAAAAAGTAAATAGGGGATGGCATACAAAAGAGGTGATGGCTTTTTTGTTATCGCAGTTTGGACTGATATACCAAAGGAAAACAAGTAAGTCTGACTGAGTAACTTGCTAACTCAGCAGATGCATGCTCTCTTGAGCAATATAAAAGAGGGTTTAATATATCAATGTCTGTAATTACTTAAATAAGAGAGAATAGTCTCCGCAATCTGTCTTTGCACTACATTTGACCCAAGTGATCTCTGAAAACAGCCCAGTTTGGCGGTCTAGCGAGAGGGAGCCTGCTTTTTGTTGTCTTAAAAACAGCTCATCCAATTCTTCACAGCAAGTGCAATTAAATGCCTTCCAACTCCCTGCAGAAGGCCTGAACCAACAAAAACAAATTTGGCAGTTTAATTTTCTTCCCACTGTTTGAGAGGGAATCCATTCTGGGAGGCTTCTGCGCTGCACCCGCCTGGTCTCTGGGAGCTTTTCGGGAAGGGAAAAGGCATGCAAGGCCCCATGTTGGAGCCAGTTTGGCTGATTAGCCGAATTAAATATATCAAAACCCAATTAAGCTAACTATACTCCAGCCATTCAGTTTGCAATGAGGAGAGAATTGGGTCATGATGCTGGGGCTGCCTGGCTTGGCACACTGTCCTAGGTCTGAATTCAAAGAGGGACTACTAAAGCATCTGGCTTATTAGAGATGCAGAAAAATATGTCTTTAACTTGATAGCAGGCCTGGGTATGATGGTATACACCATGCAACAGTAGTAATTCATCAATCGATAGAGATTTTCTTTTACTGTTTAGTAAAATACTGTTTACAGTATAGACAGCTTCGTTGATTGATTTTGTGTTGACGTAACATACTAACTGGTTAAAGGGTTAGTTCACCAAAAAATGAAAATTCTGTCATTTATTACTCACCCTCGTGTCACCCATAAGACCTTCATTCATCTTCGGAACACAAATTAAGATCTTTTGATGAAGTCAGAGAGCTTTCTGTCCCTCCATAGAGATCCAATGCAATTACCACTTTCAAGGTCCAGAAAGGTAGGAATGACATCATTAAAGTACTCCATGTGACTCAAGTGGTTTAACCTCAACTTTACGCGAGAAAGAGACAGAAAGCTCTCAGACTTCATCAAAAGATCTTAATTTGTGTTCCGAAGATGAACGAAGGTCTTACGGATGTGAAACGACATGAGGGTGAGTAATAAATGACAGAATTTTCATTTTTGGGTGAACTAACCCTTAAACTAGTATAACTAGTATATCGCTTTAAGCGTGGCTCTTCCAGTCATTTTTTTAATGTATTGCTGTTTTAAGTATTTTATTATAAGTGTTACATAATATGAACCTGTTTTTGAACTGAAGTCAGATTTAAAAATTAATTTTTTATGAATAATTTTATAACCTGGTTTGCGTCCATCAACTAAAAATCTAATTAGATGAAGACATGGTTATGTAATACATAAAACACTTGTGGCTTAATTTCAATTTATTTTAATTTATTAAATGAATTAATTTATTCATTTTAATTTATTACATTTCTGAAATATTTCAATAAAAATGATAAATTGTTAAATAATAAAAATTGCTATATTAACCTTTACTTTGACTCTTACCGCCCACCCCTACCTGACAGCAAAGCCAAACACTGTTATCTAAGGAGAAAAATGAGATTTAAAAGGCTCTAAAGAACAAAGATGTTCGAATAGGAGAACATCTCATCCACATATCGCCTAACACAAAGAGCATGATCTGTGTTGTTCTCTCTCCATTCCCTGCCCAGCCATGCATGACTGCCGGTGGCTGCCGAGACATTGTTTAGACATAGTTTGCCCGTGATTGATGCTGCAAGTGTGTATTTCGCCCTGCGCTGAAAGACACTGGCAGGACAAAGGGGTGTTGGTTTCTCTGAGCCGCGGATCATGGTCAGGCCAGAACCCCCTGGACATGAGGATGACCCCGAGACTGACACAAGACAACGCACAACATCACTCCTCTCCGCTGAGATTGCTGCTGACTCAGGAGCCACGGGCAAAGCCATGGAAAACATTGTCATTCATCCAGGAGAGCAAATCCTTATGCTCTTAACTTTGTCCATAAACTTCCATGAGCTGTATTAATCGTGCATGGCATCTTATGCTTATTGAGATGGCAGCTGTCAAGCAGTAAATATGATGATAATGGAAAACCGCATGCTAAGCTGCATGCACATTTAACAAACTGGAGCAAGTTAGTTAGATAAAGAAGCCTAAAGAAGAAAAATAAACATTTTGCCATCATTTAATCACTCACTGTATGACTTTCTTTATTCTGTGAATTATAAAAGGAGAAGAATGCAGAAGTGTTCTGGCTATGGATGTGAATGGGGAGCTTTCAAGTTTCCAAAGGACGCAAAGCGCAAAATAAATATGATTAAAGTATCATAAAAGTGTCCATATTATTCATACACTATATTTTTTCTATTATTATTATTCATAATCTTTCTTTCCAGTGATCTTATAAACTCTGCAACTGGATTATTGAAACATTAGTCAGATTTGAGAAAGGATCCAACTGATTCATTGTAGAGATTTGACTCATAAGAACTATTTGTTCAAAAATGAATAAGGAAAAAAAAAAGTATCAAAAAAGTGGTCCATAGAACTATATTCCAATATTTAAACATTATGTATATACATTATTAAAAAAAAAGAAAAAAATTGCAAAGATGAATTACATTGATCAAAGGGCAGTAAAGAGATTTACTGTATAATGGTACAAAAGATTTCTATTTCAAATAAATGTTGTTCTTTTGAACTTTCTATTCATCAAAGAATCCTGGAAAATATGTGTCATGGGTTCCACAAGAATATTACGCTGCACAACTGTTTTCAACATTTATAATAATACGATTTTTTTTTTTTTTGAGCATTAAATCAGGGCAACACTTTATTTTACAGTGCCGTAGTTACATGTTAGTACATGTACTTACTATAGTAATAACAGTAAATTATACATAATTACAAGTAACTAACCCTAAACCAAACGCTAACCCTAACCCTAACTGTAACTGTATAGTAAGTACATGTAGTTAATTAATAGTACTCAATACTTATTTGAGTAATTACAAAGTAACTACGGCACTTTAAAATAAAGTGTAACCTAAATCATATTAGAACGATTTCTGACTGGAGTAATGGCTGCTAAAAATTCTATTTTGCCATCACAGAAATAAATTTCATTTTAAATACATATTAAAATACAAAACACTTATTTTAGTAATTAGTTTTATGGTCGTCAAATACTTCAAATACTTTTTTTTTGTGTCATTTTTGAGCCTGACAGCCCTAGATCCCTTTCACTTTATTTATATAGAAAAGAACATATGGTATTAATTTTCATAATTTCTCCTTTTATGTTACACAGAATGCATAAAATGTTTTAATTTGGGGGTAAAATATCCCTTTTAACCTGTAGGAGGAAAAAATGTACAAGTCTGTTCCTATAAATCTCTGAATAAATTAAAACATGGCAATAATCTGTGTGTGTTTTGGAAGGGGGGGGGGGGGGGGGGATGGGGGAGGGCTGGGGTTAACACGATTAAACATGAACCATCATGCATGCTTCCCTTACCTCTCTCTCTCTCTCTGACGGAAAAAGTCACTTCACTCACAGGCTTACTTCATCTGCAAGACAGAGAGAAAAAACACTTTAGAGTAAATAGAATCCAAACATCTATTTATCAGTCATTACATAAAACACTCCATTAATACCCCCATATCCACACAGAGCGTATATTGGCTGAATTGTCTAAATGTGAAGATTTGTCATCCCCTTTAGCATTCTGGGTGCAGAAACTCAGTGCTGACTGAACAAAAGGCTCTCAAACGGCCCCCGTCGTGACCCATTGCGTACACACAGAATGCTACTGTATGGTATCACAGTTGGTGGGGACTGACAGGTGACAGAAACCCACCAGAAACCCCCCTTACATTACTCATCTCAGCCCAGGAGAGCAGGTGCGCCATCAGTTAGCCAGTTTTTCACAAATATTCTAACGCGGCTTGCCGATGATAATTTACTTAGAATCAGTAATCCTAAAATCTGATTGAGGGAGGATTTTATTAGCCACTATGACCTTGGCCGGCGTGCATTAACCAAGGCCAGCACAACACTCATATTACAGTGGGCAGTAAAGCCAAGCCAACTGTGACCACTTTCTTCTGATTCCTCTGTAAGCAAACATCCATGATGAGATGTCTGGTGATATATGTGGTTTGAACAGCAGAGCCTAACTGAGCGTGGATGAGAGAGAGAGATAAGTATTGTTTAACGCTATGAGATGAGCACACAGCAGAGTAATTCTTAGTTATTCCAACTTCAGACATTGAAATGCGTTGAACTTGAACTGTGTAACATAACTGTATCACTTTAATGTTTGTTTAAAAGTGATGTGTCATTTTTGTGCCATTAGGGACACCAACTGAAACTGTTAAATTAGCTTTAATTCAAAAATTATTGTTCAAACAGGTTTCCAAAACATTTTCCCTGCCTGCCATTGGTCAAACATACCGATAGCTCTGCCTCAAACTCACGTGATTGGTTGAACCAGTGTTGCCATGTCGCCTGGTTGGGATGCTCAAACAAACAAAGCAATGTTTTTATAGCTTGTGTATACTATTTGTAGTTGTTTGTAGAGAACAACCTATTTATAGCTGTCTCTGCATATTACAATAGGGTAGAATAACGTATTTTAACACTAAAAAAATTACTCAGTTCACCTATGACAAGCCTAATCTGTTAATCTGGCGCTTTTTTTTCATGCAAAACTTCAATTTAATACAGTATATTGAGCTTTTTCATCATGTAACTATAGCCTATTGGAATGACATTGAAAAAAAAACATCCAAACTTCCTGTTTCAATATGGTTATGTCAACATGTGCAAGAAAACACACATCAAGCAATTTCATTGGGTCTTTAAGCCCAGCCAACAGTTCAGCTATCATGTGAAGAAAAAGTTAATACACACAAACAAATACACGAAGAAAAACAAACACCCAAATTAGAGACTGTGGCAACTGGCAAAGTTTTCTAACCTTGAAAGCACAAGCAACCGAAAAAGTAATAATAATTCTAACCTGATCTTCCTACTTATTTTATATCTCCCCTCAGCAACCTAACTTCTACTCGGCAACAGTGCAGTTATTAATTCATGAGGCACTAATTAGTTCTTTGTTTAATTTTGTGTTAAACAGACTGACCGGAATGATAACGACTCGCGCTGTAGCGCTCTGGTCCCACGCCGCCCCTGTTTGCTACAACAAGGGAGCATCGTGCGACTAGCATGATGAACCCAATTCCCTTCTAAGTTGCACTTCATTAAGTCAAAATGTGACAAGGAGCTTAGAGGAGGAACTGGCAGATCTGATCGCACATAACAATGCAGGCCCCGTAAGTTTGGGATGAGGGGGAGCCGTGCATTCCAGCATCCATGTTGCTAATTTTCTATTTTTAACCCATAGGGGCTGCCTTTCATTTTCCTTTAATTGTTTTTGTTGGGAGCTGCAGTGTCCTCTCTTTAAATTGCCGCTCCTATCAACTCCCCAGATCAAACCCCTGTGCAACATCTCCAGCGCAGAGTAAACAACAGGCTTGCCCTTTTGCATGAAGTGGCGAGGGCGGAATATGCCGGTAAATAGGTGACTTTAATAACACGTTTGGCACGGCACACACGCCAGCTCACGTCATACGCACGCCAATGACAGGGTATACGTTATAATAGACAGAAAAGAAAACATTGCATTTTATGCCTTTGGATCTCGAGAAACCTGCTGAGAAGGAAACAGAATAAAGCCTGCCTGAAAAAGGGAGGAATGTGACGGTTTTGCAACCTCCCCATATTTCACATTCTTCACCAATGTGATGAGAACACAAACATAATAGAAAGTGTAATCAAGTGCATGTTTTATGATGATCTGCTGATAATGTTTGCCAAGTTTTTTTCTTTCTCTCAAAGTGTGGTATTCCTCATTCTTGCAAATATAAGAGACACACCTATACCCCATTAGGGTGCAGTTATGTAATGTGTGATATAATACATGTTTGATCTTATCATTCTGTCCAATTCTAAGTTCTAAAATTAACGCATTCCCATATTTTAAACAACAACTATTAAAAAAAAGATAATTTTCTAACATTAAAGTTGAAATTTTAGCTCTGTTCCAAAACCTAATGTGTTGCCTCGCTGTACTGCCTACAGAGAAAGAGCCTTGTTAGTGACCATCTTATTAATCATGGAACCTCATAAGAAACTAATTTGGAACGGCCAACATCGCAAGCGAATCAAGAAGGAACAAGAGAGACTGAACTTGAGTTTGACATTAGCATGTTGCTAAGCTAACAGCACTATACTCTAGTCATAAGAATACATAACACTCACAAGGACTTGGTACACTATTCCATTTTTATTTACACTTTTAAACTTTTTACTACTAAATGAAATGTAAGTTCATGTACTGTATATCAAATTTTCTCTTACTTTGTCTGGCTCTGTTACCTAGTGATTTGCCTTGCTTCCTACTGCCTACTTATGCAGCTGCCATCTAAGAGAGCATATTAATTGTCACGGACCCTGAAAAGTGACTAATTTGGTACAGTCAACATAACCACACACTGCACAAACAACACAATTCATAAGGGAGACTGAACTCAAGTCTGATGTTAGCATGTTGCTAAGCTAACTGTGAAGGATAAAAATATATAAAACACAAATATTTGATACAATACTCCTATTTAAATGACACTAAACTCTTTTTATAGATATTGTTTGCTATTTAATAAAATGTAAGATTATATAGATTAGATATAACATTTTCTCTCACCTCATCTGCCTGTTTCTAAACCTATGCAACCCTACAAATCACACAAATAGCACTCCACATGGGTGACTAAACTTGAGTTTAATGTGAATATGCTGCTAACATAATATAGCATGACAACACATAACATATACAAATATTGGCTAAAACAATTTTAAAATAATCCATTGTAATTACACCGAAATATTTTTTTGCGTTATTTTTCAGTATTTAAAGCTGCAGTCCGAAGTTTTGCCTCTTTGTCGCCATCTCTGTTTGAAACCTGCAATTGCAGTTATATGCGGAATTATCATCTTTACGTGCAATGTGCATCGGCACAGCTCCTCAGCGCGGATGAATCTAATGTTTGCTGTCAGTCACCATACCGGTGTGGATACTGTACTTCGGAATCACCGATTGTAGTCTTGAAGTATGACCAAAGTAGGAATTTTCACAGGAAAATGTCTTCTGAACAAGTAAGTAACATGTCTGCCACTTTTGTTCTGACCAACTGAGGGAAAAAGCATTAGGCCTACAATAAATCGCGCAGCCAATAGTGATTAAATCTAATGATCGCTTAGCTCATATCGCATCATATCGCATGCAAATTATTATTGTTGTTATACTTTGTTCTCAAATTGTTAATGTTAACAACATCAGCATTGCGTGACTGTGCATTTAGTGTGTATTAGTGTTACCTGTAGATCTCAATTTCTGTAGCCACTCCGCAGTCCGAAGTCTTTTGCTTTTTGACCACGGCTGAATCTCCAGTTGTCACTGATGATTGTCATTTGGAACTTTCTGGATTACAATCCACCATCAAAATGATAAGTTTAATTATTGCAGCTGCTGTGAGAAAAGGCTATCAGCAGTATCCTATATGCAGGGAGTACTTTCTTTCCGTTTACAGATGTGACGTAATGACACAAAGACGAACTGCTGTATGCTCGAATTTCCCACGGAAATCCACCAGTATCGATTTATTATAAAACATTATTACAAGCTTACTGTTGTGAATTGGGCTAAGATAAGGAGATGGTTATTTACTGGCTGGTTATTTACTTGCTCAAAATTTGATTCTGGATAATTTTTAACCAAAAAAAGTTACGGACTGCAGCTTTAACAAAACAAGTTTATTTCTCTCACCTCTTCCGCAATTTTGAATTTATTTTTCAACTGAGCTCATCGCAGTGACATTCTAAGATTGCCTTCTCTGCAAATGAAACATGATTCTGCCTTAGAATTTGGCTAAAACAAGGCAGCATAATTAAGTTACCTACCCTTTGCAACCCCTCACAATGCCGCCTCCACAGGCAGCTCGCTAGGTTTTGGAACAGAGCATAGATGAGATATTTACCCTCTCAAGGGTCTCCCCATTGGTTAAAGATACGATAAAAAAACAGACTTGTAATTACACTGTATAATAGACAAGATTGGCATTTTCAAAATCATTTTCATGTGGATGGAAATGACATTGCTCTGACTATTCTGTATTCACTGGTGCAGATAAATAAACAAGGCATGAAGAAAGAGAGAGAGCGAGAGAGAGGGGGGAAAAAAACATGAAGAAAGAACGCAGAGTACAATGGCAAGCAGGTCAGTAATTAGAAAGTCTGTTTGCACAGTAATAATTTTAATATATTCATCAGGAAACAGGGCATGCTTCGCATGATAAAACGCCATCAAGGAAGATATCCCAGCACCCCCTTAACCTTTACTCAAGACTGACAGCAGATTGCAGAGGATCTCAAAGACAAACTAGCTCGCCAATTATTGACACATACGACTGGGCTTCGTTCGGCGGGGAAATTATGCAGCGGACAGTTGACATGAAAACATGACATTTAGATGCTACCTTTCGCTCGTCGGCACAGTTAACCGCCGTGGGTTAGTCTTATTAGTTAAGTAACTCAATCAAGAGAGCGGTGCACTTTTTAACAAACCCGCACGGGAGACGCAACACCTGTTAAACCAACAGAAAGTGATGAGCGCCGCACTTCTCTCAGCGCTAGAAACACAAAAGCGGTCATGTAAATGGCACAAAACGTTGAAGGGAAGCAGTAACCTTGTTTGTTATTGTGCCTGGTGATGGTGCTATGGAAATTATTGCAAATTGTTTAAAGTAGCCCTGACATGAACACACAAAATACTTGACCTTATTAAGTCATTTCACAAACAGAAAAGCATCGAAAGGTGAAAGTAGTCTCGCCATAGGATCGTGCTCAGATCAAATCAGGCATGAAATATACCTCTAAGCACAAACCAGGGGAGCAAGTTCTGTTAATGTGCTTCTCACACCCTCAAGAAAACATTCATTAAAGTTTTTTTTCTTCCATAGAACTTGATTTTCTTTAAACCCCCAGAGTCTGTGTGCATGACAAAACTCTTACATGACAGCTTCCTATCCTGAAAGCGAAGTTAGCTGCTCCCAGCGAATCCACAGAGGACCTGTAGGTTTAATAATTAAAAACAGGAACATACACATTCAAAGTAGCATACAAAACAGCTTGAGATAACAATCCTCTGTCCTCTTAGTTAGGATTTATGGCCGATCCATTGTTTCCATTTCCTGGCTGTGTTTGTAACTTATAAAATTAGAAACTCTGTAACCCTTTCTGGTGGATGCAGGCTCAGCCCAAATAAAAGCTAATCGCTAATTACATGATTCAGATGACATACTTTGGGAGCCATTAAAGCGAGCAGCCTTTCCTCCCTGGCTCAGACCTTTTCATTCTTTACGTACTCCCCTCTGAGTCTCTATTCAACGGCTGTGGCACAATGAAAAATCGAACATTTACTTAATAGCGCTGCTTATGCGGAGCTGACAGAGGCGAGAAGGCCCCCCTTTTTGCTGTCACTCCTCGGTGCTATTCTCCGCTGCCTGCTGGAGAGGAGGACACTGGGCCGAGGGGCAGCTACCTCTGCACCCCACCCTGCCCTCCTGCCCTAATTTTTGTCGTCCATCTCTTTGAAATCCGGCGCTCACGTGGGAGCAAAGAATGGTGAGCGATGTGCAACAAGTGCCGACACCATGGAAACCACTATTTTCCCCGCAAAATATTCCTTTCTGGCCCTTTTGAGGAGCTGTCACTGCGCAAAGCGAGCATCACACGACCCCGGGCCCGGCCGTGACAAAGCCTATTTTCTGCCTCGTACTTGATTGATTAAAGAACTTTTTAGCAAAACCATGTAACGAGACAAAAAAAGTGACACATGGAAGAAAGGGCCGGGGGTGAGCTTCTATCACACTGTTTCCCCGGTAATATGAAAAAAAGAGAAGGGGGTCGGGAGGGGGAGTCGAGGTCAGCGAGAGCATAAAACCGACCACAACTGCGATTAAGATGATCAGGAGAAAAGGCAAAGACGTTTGGGAAGTGAGCTCATCTCGTAGCTGACATGAAATCAAAACTGACCCCATTTATTTTCTAAATACATGCTCCTAGCCTTTCTTGTTCATCATTTATTACATGGTTACATGGTTTAGCCTGGTTAAAAAAGGGGATATTTACCAAGCGTGTATATATATATATATATATATATATATATATACATATATATATATATATATAAATATATTATTTAAGCAGAAACCACAGGCCAGTCACAATCAGCACGGCCATCAAATACTGCAGAGAAAGATGTTTTTAGAAGCAGATGGTGAAGTTCATGAATATACCAGCAGGGGCTGACGAACTCAAATCCTCGCCGTCCAACCACAATTAATTCCCAATAGATAAAATATCCAGTTTCACTAGGAAACACGCAAGGGGGAAAATAGGTTACGAACTGCATTTCATGTTGACTTTAATACACTTCTTAATCTCACAAGGAGCAATTTGTTATACTTACGCCTTGCGAGTTCATACATCACCCCGTTACTGAACTTTTTTTCATTTCCATCGAGAACCTTCCTGGCACATTTGATTAGCCATGTTACCATAACTACCCACCTTCACTCTGATTCATGATCTCCGCTTCACCGCTATCAATGCCAGCGCATAATCTCCACTAATTCCCAGGCTTGGTTAGAGAAATGCCTTTTGCATTAACTTTCATCTACACATCTGTATAACCTGCTTGTGTGAGTCAAGTAAAGCGAGAGATCAATATGCTACATGGAGCACATTTCATGTATCTTGTTGGCCTAAGTGACAGGCCATTTAATATGAAGTGAGGCGGATCCAGTGGCCCAGGTCTGCGTCTGAGTCGGGCCGCAACATTTATTCATCTCCAGAAACAAGTCAATACAACCAGTTCATCAGCACCCAATGGCTTTCATCCACTCACACATTTATTTTGTGGATCATTACGATATGAAAAACAACAAAAGGTGGGGAAAAAAATGAAAATGTTTACCCTGAAAACATCTTGGATTGTAAATGGTCTTTATTAGCTGGTATGGAACAGATTCGCACATGTAATGTTTCATCCTAGCTGCCTTTATTCAGATGAAAAAGGGGATATTTACCAAGCGTGTGGGAGGGGGTATGCTTTGGCATCATGAGTCTTGGCAGGAGAAAATTAGTATTCCAGATCTGGCCAATCTGGGCTCAAAAAAGAGCCTTAGCAAATCCCCACGGTGGAGGTGTCAGGCGCAAAATGACAAAAATCTGCTCCTTGACAGGGAGTCATTTATATTTTAGCTCCGTTCCATTATCTTAACGAATCCATCATCAGCCAATGCAATATTAACAGCAGAAAATCAACTCATTAGATCCAGGGGGATTTAATCAAGATTGCAATCATGTATGCGGTTCCTGGAGAGTTTGATTTTTTTTTTTCTTTTTGGTCCTTTCCACATAATTGGCGCATCTCAGATCTTAATAAATTATTCTCTGTCTCAGACTGATGCCATTTTTTCCCTCCCTCTCACGCCAGGCTCACTCTGGCTCTGACTATAATATTTACAATAAACATTATTATGTCATGGGCACACTGTTTAAATGGCCTTTAGCTAACTCTGAGAGGTAATTGGCTTTTCCATTTCTCTCTCGTTTTCTTCTTAATTGCCAGACGATATTGCTAACTGTCTCCCAAGGAAAGAGGAAAATGTTTTGGTGGGGCTGTGCTCTTTTGCCTTTGAAAGTCTTCCGCTTAAGATAGTGAGCAACTCTTTGAATTGTTAATAAATACAAACATCAGAATGTCAGGTCACAGTTTAAAACACCAGCACCAGAACAGCATTATTCAGTGGTTTAAAGGTGGACTGAGGTTTTTTTTTATTTTTTATCTAAGTTCTGATGGCTGATTTAACAGGACTTGACACTAAAAATAATCGTATGCAGTATCAAAAGCAAGTGTTAATTTACCAATGCCATTTTAGAAATACTCTATTCACAAATGTTTTTGTCACCCATAAATTAATTTATACAACAAAAATGTCAGATAACAGAAAGGTTATTGAGATAAAGTGAGAAGTATCAAAGTCTCATTCTACAAAACAACTCCCTGGGCAGCTATTTTCTAGTCATGACAGTACAGCAGTACAGAACCTATTTACAGCATGGGGGGAAAACAAAATCTCTCATTATGCCACAATAACATGTCAATTCAACAATGACATCACTAATTTCACTTCTTTAGCTTAAATCATATTAAAAAGTGCATTTTTTCTAGCTATTGCGGTTGCACAGTCATGAGTCAATGTTATTAGCTAATGCCTCAATCCAAAAGGCAATTGGTTATTTTAACTACAGTATAAGGTTGGACTTCCACTGCAACAGTCATTGTAATGTCTCTCATTCATTTAAGTTAAAAAAAAAACATGCAACTGTAAGATAAAGTTTAAAAAAAAAACATTACATAATAAAAAGCCACAAATGCGAGAAAACTGTGAGATACAAAGTTGCAATTAATGAGTCTTAATTATGACATATGAAGTCACAGTTACAAGAAATAAAGTCGCAATTAACCCTTCGCCAGGAGTTTGATTGACAGATGATCTGACCAATCATGATACTGAATCCAGCATTTTGTCTAACAAACAAACCAGACAGGAGAGTTAATAAATTAATGTCAGTGGACTTGAACTTAAAAAATGATGTGTACTCCACAGTTGAAACAACATACCTTCTGATGTTCATTCATGTTTATTACTAGTAGGAAGAAATGATCGGTTCACGTTCCACTTGAACTAAGACTGTCACAACACATTAAAGAGCCACAAAATGGTATGAATTGTTTGAATTTCTTAAAAAAAAAAAAAAAAAAAAAGACAAAATTTGATAGCTGAGACTTTGTTTCATACAAAAAGTAACCTGCTCTGTCTTGTCCTCTTTGCTCCGCAATTTATTTTTCACTCTGTAAGCGCCATGGCTTGTTGGACAAAGCAACAGTAACTGGGGGGCGGGTCTTTGCGAAGGGTCAATTACAATATATGAAGTTACAAGCAATGTGTGTATGTGTGTGTGTGTGTGTGTGTGTGTGTGTGTGTGTAAAGTACTATTCACCTCTACTTCCAGTATTATATGAGACAGGACACCATAGAATAATATATTATTTGAACTACCATTTTAAATAATAAATGATCAAAACAAACAGTATAGTCAAACCAAAGTTAAAAAGGAGCCCTGTAACGTGCCCGGGCCTGGCCTGTTGCCACGGCTACACACAGCCAACAGACACAAATATGGAAGCGTTCAAATAAAAACAGTCAGAGGAAGGAAAGGAAATACATGGATCACTCAAAAAGAATATCAAACAAAGTTCATCCAGAACACTTCAACTAAACCTTCCTCTACACAAGTTAAATATTCCAAAAAGTTGATTCATAATTATTTTATACAGTCAAAAACCATCTATTTCCCACAGGCCTCTCTCCACCTCCCGCCAGCAGCGCTATCCTGTCTGGATTAACACACAACATGTCCTACAAGATCCAAAAGTATAAAAACTGGGGAAGAGCCTTTTAATCTGCCTATGGAACAAAGCCTTTTTGTACAAGCCTTACCCTGACCTTGTCACTACCAGTTAAACTCACTGTCTATTCTGCAATATAAAGCCCTGGTCATCTCACTGTGTCTCCACGCCCCCTCCCGCTTCCTGTGGCCGCCCTCTGCCTGTAGAGAGCAGCACAGAAAGCCTGGCTAATCCCTGTGTCACTCCGAGATGGTCAGCGCTAAATCCTTCTCCTCAGTAAACCAATCTCTGTGTTTTTTATCTAGATTTATTAGATTATAAGCCCTTCCTGGCTCTGCCTGAGTCAGTGCGACACATACTAATCCTAATCGGAATAGACATGTATTAGCCCAGTTCAAGGGGAGCTAAACTGTGACGGCGCTCGGATCGCTGTGACAAGAGCCAATAACACCTCAAGTCCTTGCATATTTTTTTTACATATCTATTTTTGAACAAAGCATTACGGCATATAAATCAAAACTACTATAATAGCTCACCACATTTTTAATTTACAAATAATAAAAAATAAATAAATTATGCAACCTAATGTGTTTTAAGGATGTTAATTCCCTCTATATGGCTCCATAATCATATCAGATGTGCGTCTTGTTAATCAATTAGATAATGCATCAATGCTGCTGTTATTTTGCCTTATGCGTTTAAATAAATTTGCAAAATCCTAGAATCCAATAAGCAGAGTTGCCCTATAAAGTAATCAGGGTTAAATGCCTCCCTGCTGGCCAAAGTTAAAAATAAAGTCTAATTCTAAGATACTTTTTCAGGCTGTTTGGTTGTTTGCATGTCTGCACAAACAGCAAGATGCAGAAAAGACTAGAAAGAGAGGAAAATGCAAGTTTAATTTATCTAAATTGGGCCTTTTAGGTTGAATATAATCACATCTTGCCAAACATTGTGATAAATGAAGCAAATATTTTCAGAGGCTGCATTAGTTAATGTGAGCTGGCAGTAAGTAAGACCTACTGGAATGGGTCCATTTGACTTATGAGGACAGGACTGACTAGATCCAGAGGTGTCTCTGTCCATAGACGTTTCTGCCAGTGATATCAGGGCCAAAAGTGTGGGTTCCACTGCAGGATATCCTGAAATACTACTGAAATCCATTAAAATTTCCAAACTTATGTAAAGTTATATTAAAGTCAATCATAGAGTGTTTTCTGAGAATATATTATATACAAATTTTATATATATATATATATAAATTATATATATATATATATATATATATATATATATATATATATATATAAAATACTCCTAGAAGTCTTAATATAATACTAAAAGGTAAAAGTCACAAAAGGTAAAAGATATATATATATATATGTCATAATAATATTATAATAATACAATATGAAAACATATTTAGTTATGTGTTGCTTATAAAAAGTGACTTACTGGCAAACCAGCTAAACTTTGGCCCTTTATACTGCAGAAACAGTAATACAATATTCAAAACATAGCTAGTGCCCAGTGCCCTTGTCCGAGAGCGTTTGTCTGAGAGTGAACGTAAGAGAAAGAAAAGATACATATGCATTGTGCACTTCAGCACATGGCAACACATTTGTGTGTCCATGTCTGTTTGTGTGCAAGAACAACAGCATTCAACACACACAGCAGCCTGACCGCATGTAGCCGCTGGCTGACAGGAAGAGGTGGGGGAGATCTGACAGCAGTGTCTGCTCCCTGTACATGTTAGCCTGGCCCTGAAAGCGAGAGCCTACTCTTGGGCCTTCCCCTCCGGGTAGAAAAGGGACCCTACATATCACTCCCTATTCTGCATCACTGCTTAAACCAGTTCAGATCATCCTTGCTTAAAAAAATAAATAAAAAACTTAAACCAGCCGATTCTAGTTTGCTGATATCCCGGCTTTTTTAGGTGGATCTAGTTTGCTGGTTTTAGAAAAGTTTTGTGGGTATGTCTTATGGGACATCAGCTAGACTAGCTCAGACCAGCAAACCAGCTGAGACTGTACACCTGTAAACCCCATGTTCATATCCCAGTGTATCTTTGGTTATGTTCACGCAGTCAGTGTTTGGGACTGACAACTGTATTTACAACTGTATTTAACAGGTGTGACCCAAAAATGGTCCTGTTCATACAACAGAAAGAATAACAAAGTCAAACTCCTTTTCTAAGTAAACTAAACTATAACTAAGCAAATATCAAAGATATTTCAATAACACTGTAAAGTGACACAACCTTATTTAATGAACTAGCCCAAATGAGACACAAGTTCATCCATCAAAACTGATGAATTGCTGTTGGAAAGACAGAGACTATTAAGAATATTGACAGAGAACGTTGCGTTTGTCAGTAGTATTTTATAAAAATAAATGAATTAAACATGTTCCAATTTATTTAATTTTTTTTTTTTTTTTTTTTAATAGAATTGTTGTTAAATATAGTTATGGCAATTTAATGGATTGCATTTATGCCATATTTAAAATTATTGTGAAAGGTCATTAAAAAGTCTGCATAAATACTATAAATTTTAAAATACTAAAAATTATTAATTGTTGAAGTTATCTCTTCATTTGTCAACAAAATGTATTTATTCCTTGAAAGTACTAAATGAATTGTCAATGGAACTGTTAAGAAAGCGGAATTGTAAAATTCTTTATAATTCCAATCCCAAGTTCTGATTTCAGGAAGTCTGTGAGTTATAGAATGCAGTTGTCACTCTTGTTCATAACTGAACTGTGTGAGAACAGAAGCACTCCAAACAGTGTATGTGTGAACAGCCATAAAGAACCAGGACCCCCTTCTGTTTACAATGACTCCTGCTTCACAAACACACAGGCATTAGGAAGAGTGACCCACGCTCTATCAACACCCACTGAATGTGCCTGGCATAGACTATTTATTTCCAAAGCGCAACCTCGTCAGCTTTGTGAGAAAATCCATGTCTGTCCCGTCTGCACTTTTGTCTCTTTTATGTAAGTGGGAGATATTTCAACCGGCTATCGGTTTACCTTATACGTGCTGGTATATGCAGGAAAGGTGCCCATGTAGGGTCAGTGACTCTTCTCCGAACGTCCCTCTGAATCAACACTGCCTGTCTATGGCCATTTGTTTCCCTCTGTACCCTCTCTTTCTCTCTCTCTGGATGGAAAATATGGCATGCTCTTCAGAGAGGAATGTAGTGCTGAGTTGCATGTCTGAGGAGGCTTGATAAAATGCCCACAAGTAACACAACCCTCGGTGGCACTTTGAGAATCAGCAGCGGTTGACGTTGGTGAGAGATTTGGCTGAGCTTACGCATAATTTCAGCGCTCAGCCATATCTACTGACAACAAAAATCAATCCAGTAGCAGAAAGCAATAAGTTTAGTTGACCGTGGAAAGGTTGAGCACCAAAACATCAACAAAAAGCCTTAAACACTTATTGCCTAGCCTTGTCTTGCCAGAGGCGGTAAGGACAAGAAAATCATTCTTACGTTGCCTACAGTACATAGAAAAAAGCTCCATGGGGGATTTCCAAGGTGGCCACCCCATGCCTTGCATTTATCAGGACTTTTGTCTCTCATAGCCAGATTTTTAGTGGTCCTCAATAAATCTTATTCAAATCAAGAACTGTCCATTTAGGCAGGAAGACACCTCTGATTGGCCATTGTGTCCGCGATAGATGCCCATTTTCAAACGCTCCTGTATGTATCTGTGTAAGCGCTAAGTGAAGAGCATCACTGATGACTATTTACAACATGTTTTTGAAGCATTGATCATTGAAGCCAATCACAGACATATCCGATGAGCGTGCGAACACAATGGCCAATCAGAGGTGTTTATAAATCCGCTCAACAGTGCTCAAAGCGTCACATTTTTAAAATTTCAGTACTGACTTGATACCCAAGTTGGTACTTTTGACAACTCTAATTCAGAGCGAATTCTCGATGACATGGGTCTAAACCAATGAAATGTGATTTTCAAACTCATGCTGACGTAAACAAAACGTTCTTACTCGCGATGACTGACAGATCCGAAGCGCGTGCAATAAGACGCCTCAGACAGTGTGCAATCCCAATATACACATATACAGAGAATTACAGTATTTCAAAAAACCTGTCTTGGCAAATATTCACACAAACATTATCTGTTATGTCTTAAGTGAATGTTTGGTTAACTGTTGGGGAAAAACATCTGATGTGTAACATTCAGTGTTGGGTGTAATGCATTACTAAGTAACGCGTTACTGTAATTAAATTACTTATCCATTGAAAAAGTAAAGTAAGGGATTACTGTTCATTTTTAGGTAATTTAATTACAGTTACTTATAATGTACTTGCGTTACATACTGTAAATTAGTTCAACAGTTCTGTTTAAATCAATAGTGAATTTAAAATCTAAATTTGTCATCTAAAAGTAAAAGTAAATGCTGCCTCTTTAAAATTGTTAGCTGTAGTGCAGTTGCCCGTTAGTTCGCAACTTCGTACCAGTTGGCTGCGTTGTCGCTGCCTGAAGATGTCGGCAGAAGCGAGTGGCTGTTTTGCAGAATGGAAATATTCCAGTTACTTCACTTTTTTGACACAGGTAGGCAAGAACATTATGGTAAAATGTAAGCTATGTCCTAGGGAGAAGAAACTGAGCGCGCTCTCTGAGAGGCCGGTCAGTCAGTGCGCTCTCAACCAAAGCGCACACACATAGCCGCTTCTTGCAAGTGTCAAATTTTCGCGGTTTATTACACGTGAAAGTTCAAATACACACACCGTTATGTCAAAATGCGTATAAATCGCATTGATTATGTGAATGAACAGCATGTGTAACAGCATATTGTCTCCGTCCATTATGTCTTAGTGACAGCAGCCTTTAAAACATGCTACTGTCTACTACTGTCTGTATTATAAATGATAATCAAACAACAAAAGAAAAGCTTTAATAAGGATTATTCTATATTTAATTTATACAGTTATGACTATGCAGAGTTATTTTATTTAATTATCCAATTTCTGTGGTATTTTTACTTAATACTAGACCTATCTGAAAAAATATATAGCATTGTTTTATTTGTATCTTTATATATTTTTACCATGGTATCAACTTTGGTATCGAGTATTGTGCACTTTTGGTGGTATTGGTACCGACTACTAGATTTTTGGTATCGTGACATCCCTATTTGTTACTAAAAAAGTATTATAGTATGTTTTAATAAAGCTAAAATGTTTTAAAAAGCTACAAAAGGCTAAACTATTCCATGTTTGACTCATATTTAAATTATTAAAAGAGTTTCATTTCTATTGTCTATCCGGTCAAGGTTTATAGGGATTTTAAGAAGTAATTAGTAATGAGTTGAATTACTTATTGAGTAATTAAATTACTTTTCAAACAGAGTAATTAGAAAAGTATTTTAAATACAACATTGATGATGTAATTAGTAATTAATTACTTTTTTGAAGTAACCTACCTAACACTGGTAACATTATATTAGATAACCTACGTGTGGTACAGTAGGTCTTAATATACACTGTGTTCCAAATTATTATGCAAGTGACATATCAGTAGGATTTCAGTACAATAAACATTTACAGTGGTTTAGAAATACATGAAGACTCATTTTTAAATAGTTTTATTCACTGACGAATGCCATACTATAATGGATGGTCTAAATCAGGGGTGTCCAAACCTGCTCCTGGAGGGCCACTGTCCTGCAAAGTTTAGCTCCAACCCCAATTAAACACACCTGAAACAGCTAATCAATGTCTCACTAGGCATACTAGAAAATTCCAGGCAGGTGTGTTGAGGCAAGTTGGAGCTAAACTGTGCAGGACAGTGGCCCTCCAGGAATGACTTTGGACACTCCTGGTCTAAATGGATGGATTTCTGGATGGCTGGTGAATGGCCACCACGTTCCAACAAGACTGCGACGTAAGCAGGGAGCTGGCGGGTGATGATTTGGGCTGGAATATTGGGAAGTGAGATGGAAGGTCCCTTTAGGGTCTCTGAGGGTGTCAAAATGACTTCTGCAAGATATGTGGAGTTCATAACTGACCATTTTCTGCTATGGTATGAAAAGAAGGATAGTGCCTTCTGAAATACAATGCACTATGTGAGAAAATGCTGCAAAAAAAACACCACAGCAATAAACAGTTTGAAAATGTATTTCTACACCCACTGTAAATGTTTCTCTTTGTGAGGTTTGGTTAGTAGTGGCTAAAATGCAATTTTACACATAACTGCCAGCCTGCATGGAGAGGTTCTCAAGACTCCAGAGACACCAGGAGCTTCAAATACCTGTTTGAAGCTTAATAATGTGGAACAACATCTTTAAGTAAGGTTTCCATTTAGCGAAGTACCTGGCAAATTATTTTGTCTGAGATTGATACAAGTTATCTAAAAAAAGACACGGATAAATAAAAAAACAAACACTTTCTTAGAAAAACAAAAATCTGAATGTTTATTATACTGAAATTCTACTGATATGTCACTTGCATAATAATTTGAAACACAGTGTATAGGCTGCCTGTTTCATTAATGTTAATCAAACAATTTGGAATCATGGAAAAAAAGTTTTGACTTGTTTTTGGTGTTATCATCAGGGATTGTAAGGTATGGGTGCTAGATGAATTTGTTTTGGAACCTTCAGAAAACTCTTGCTGACTCTATCAACTTCAAACAGGTGTAGCTCAGTCAGCTCAAGCTCAAATCATACATCATTTTGAAGGTTAATTTCGACTAATTTTGCCAGCATGAGTCACATATATGTATAAGACGCAAGACATTTATTTAAAAAACATTTAGTAAAATTTTACCAACCCCACACTTTTAAACATTAGTGTATCTCATACTTAGTTAACGTATAATTCGTGCCTCAAAACGTTTCTAATCTGGCAAACATCAGCAATGCAAGTGATTGGCTATTCCTCAAAAGTGCTTAGTGTGTCAGTATGGTACACCTGAAGTCGAATAAAGTCAACCATTCAGTCTAGAACTAGCGATTTTCAGATAGTGCTTGTCAATTTTGTGTGCAATATGCATCAGACGGTCAGTGAACGGGTTGTGGGTGTACTGTCTGAGGCTGAGCCTGGATGGTTTTTCCACTGAAGTGTTCCTCACATACACAACGACTGAAATCAACACAGTCCGCCAGAATGAAACATTGAGAGGCGACTTCTGTGAAAACGAGAGCATTATCATCTCCAGTGAGCGGGTGGGGAGGCAAACAGCTGTTTAAATGTGAGGGAGACAGGAGGAGGTTAAAAGGAGTCAATGGAGGCTAAAGAGACAGCAGGTCTAGTGATGACAAAAAGTGTGGCCAGGGACTGCAGATCAGGACTTCTGGAAACCACATCAAACAGGCCATGGAGAACAGCCAAGATGAACACACACCAACTGTTGCAGAGCGAGAGAGGGAGAAAAAAAATGATGGGAGAAGAAGGAAACGGAGAGGCGGCAGGCAGTAGTTAACGGAAACACAAACGACCAATGCTTCACTGGCCCAATCAATCTGGCACACCAATCAATCGTTCAGCAGCCATACACTCCAGCCTATCAGAGGCCGGCCACTCGCTCAGAGAAGCACCTGACTAATACCCACTACAATGTCACTTCTATATTTGTATCCCACTAATCTGCTCTCCGGGCTCCAATCTTTTCCACTTTCTTGCAAATTTATCACTAGACTGAAAGGCCGGTGCCAGATCCTAAGTGCCTCACCCCTTTAAATTAAACCATGGCATTTCAGATAAAGCCCCTAAATTCCTTATCTCAGCGCTCTGAAGAGTCTGTAAAGGCAGAGTGTCACTTTTCCTAAAACAGAAGCCGTGACGCACACAACGCTCCTGCCTCCCTTTCCTCCATTTAGAAGAGAAAATCTTGACAAAAATAGAACAAAATTCAAGTAAGGCGCATTACGAAACAGACAGCTATCTCTCCACAAGTGCGGCCATGAGAGCCCCTGTCTGCGTGCCAGCAAAATACCAAACACACTGAACAAATGACTTTGGGCTCTAAGTTTGCTTTTCTTATTCAGCTACCAAAAAATACAATATATTAAATTAAAACCTGCCTGTTCTTCCCAAAGGAAAAGTGCAGTGCTTGAAGATTGCTCTTTCTTGGCTCAGGAGATATAATCGAGACCTTAATCTTAGATGTTTCTCCTAAAATTCCTCAGCAGAAATACTTAATAAAAACAAATGAGACAAGCACTGATTGACATACAGTAACATTATCCTAGATAATCTTGTCTTGAAATTATCTGATGAGAAATATTTGAGTTCTTATCTCTGACTTTTGATCACAGACTTTAGTATCTCAGCAAATCTTAGCACAGTTGGCATAGTTGAGATTTTATCTGAAAGGAGATACAACAGGAGATTACAGCAGGATACAAATCTGTGAAATCTGTCTAATAGAAACTATTCAGAAATTAAAGATCTCATTTGTGACGTTTATTTCATGTGGGTTTAAAAGACTTTAAAGCTAAAGCTGAAAATTAACATTACTCTCTCAAACTTAAGTCTTACAAAACAGCTTCTGTTTTCAGTCCATCTCATGTCCAGGCTTTAGCACACAGTGTAACAGCAGAAAGCAGATGTTACTCTGTTCTTGCTGCAGGTCCACAGTAACACCAGCATGTCAATATATTTCTCATTAACTTGCTTTCTGCTGGAGATTCATTTCCTAATATGGGACCCGAAGCATTTGGAGATCTTTTGACTATGTGTGATAATGTGCTCTCTTTGTCCCCCTACAGATCCCAGTATATTTTCCTGCAACAAAGTAGCACATAGTGTTAAAATGCTGATTCTGAACCCAGTAATGGACAAAGTCTAAACATTTTCCATCACAAAAATGAGGAGTTCAGCTAGCAAATGTTTTACAAATAATATACAATTCATTTTCCTTCTCAAGTAACTTTATTGTTTTAAGGATGTTTAGATATATCTAATGGAAAATGATTTATTATGGCAGTGTAAAATGTATATTATCAAATTCTTTGATGCTTTTTAAAATCAATTTATTTTGATGTCAAGAGGTTTACTGTGGTTTTATTTATCAAGGGTGGATTTTTAATGCTCTTTCTTTAGTTTCTAATCTCATTTTGATATGATGTGACTTCCTTCACCCACCCAGTCTATTGTTTTCCCCCTTTTTTCATGAATGAGGTCAAAACCGACTGTTCCTTTTTAGAAGGTCAAAAAACATAATAGGCGAAAAGCACTCTGGACCAAAGGTAGTCCCATGCAGCACTAACCAGAGAAACAAATTAACCCCTTAGAAGGTTTGAGCACTTGACACGCTACAAATCCCCATGCTTTGAAGAACTGCATGGCCGCGCGTTCTTATAGCGGTGTCTGTGTTTAGCTTCAGCCTCTGGTGTTTATTTATCAGTACTGTTATCTATGCTAGAGGACTGCCTGATTATTTAGACAAGTCACTGGAGTATTTTCAGGGCCAGAGGAGTGAGATCTCTAGTGCACAGCTCAAAGCAGGCAGTTTGCTTAATGCTTGACCTTTCACCTCTCAGGGGTAATAATACCTCTATATCTTGCCTCACACTCACACATATGGCTGCAAAGCATGAACAACTATCCAGGTGACTTCTAACGAGGATTACTTGTTATTATACACACACATACTCACATGTGGTGACTGACTATGGAGGGATCTCTCTGCTAGGCCAACAAGTATTTACATATATACTACCATTAATGTTTAAAAGAAGTCTCTTATGCTCACCAAAGCTGCATTTATTTGATCAAAAATGTTGTAAACAGTAGTATTGTGAAATATTATTAGAATTTAAAATAATTGTTTTCTATTTTAACATATTTTAAAATGTAATTTATTCCCAAGATGGCAAAGCTGGATTTTCAGCAGCCATTTCTTCAGTCTTCAATGTCACATGATCCTTCAGAAATCATTCTAATATGCTGATTTAGTTCTCAAGAAACATTTCTTACTATTATCAATATTGAAAACAGTTGTGCAGCTTAATATTTTTGTGGAAACCGTAATAGTATTCTTTTATGAACGTTCAAAAAAACAGCATTTATTTGAAATAAAAATCTTTTGTAACATTACAAATGTTTTTAATGTCAGTTTTGATAAATTTAATGTCTATATATTTATATATAGTATATTTAATTTGTGCCACTAGTAAGACCAAATGGAAAAGCAAAAATTAGCAAAAATAAATTAATTGCTTATTTCCCTCTCTATGACTGTCATTGGTCAGCTGAACAGATAGCCCCACCCCCAAATCCACAACACTGGCTGCTATGTGGGAAGGTTGGGATGCTCAAACAAACCTGTAGCCATCTCTCTTTTAGTTTTGTCATTTCTGACTGAACTACTTCTTTAACACAGCAATTAAACTTAGGCTTTAAGCTGAAAAGTTTGACATATTTACAGTGCATTAAGAACAGTGAGTACTGACGCCTAAATAAAGCATACAGTACCCATTACCAACCTCTCTATCAGTTCTTTTCTTCCTTCAAAGGTTAGTTCCATTCTTTTCCAATCAGAAGAAATGCTCCCTGACCCTTATTGAGAAATTTTGTTTTCCTTTCCATTTTTCCTTGAGATTTTGAAAAGGAAGCAGATAAATGTAGCCCTGACTCCTGGTTGCAATTTCCTGCTTTTTCCATTTTTTCCATTTTTTAACAAAACAGCAAGTCGCCCTCAGATTTTCCCCCACTTATTTAAACCTCACACCCAGCGCACACTAATAACCCAAATAGAACATACAGCAACTGCAAAATGAGCTCTCCTAGCAGAAAAGGTAGAATAAAAATAGAATAAAAATGCTGTTATCCAGCTGTCCCCTTTAAATCACTCACAGCCACTGCGACCGCTTCAGCAGAGACCTTGCTTTTCTCAAGCCCAACAACTGAGATATCTATAAGCAGAATGTGTTTTTAAACTCTTTTCAGTATGCTCCCCCTTCCTGCCGGAGCAATGACTTGCGCCGTACATTCCACAGCTGGTGCAAGGCCACCGACGGTACAGATAGACCCTAACCCCAGACTGAAACAGAGAGAGTGTAAAACAGTCCCAGAATTCATGCGGCAGTGAGTGGGGCATACTCACGTACAGGAAAGACACTCGTGCATTACACCCCTGATCGCACCGGCTGAAAGACAGGGACAGACGGTGCGCTTGGCAACACAGAGAACACTGAGCTTAAGAGTTCTCGGGTTTTCTACTTTATGTAAAGTTAGACGCGTTTGAAGGTTTCAAATATAGCGTCTGCCAAAGCGATTACTTTTAACATTGGCAAGCCACAGCGCAGTTTCTATGAAGCATTCTTTAACACTTCCCTTCTTAACAGCCATGTGCTTTAACGCAAAGTGCAGCCCCGGCCACAGCACAGAGGGGAGCATAAATTATCACTGATATTTAACGTGCTGCCTGGGAGGAGCTGCGCTTGAAACCAGCTGCCAAAATTAGTGGCATTTAGCTGTTTTGGAAATTGTTCACATGGGGCCTGATGCTGCCTGTGACAATAAACTATATAGGTGAATCTCACAAAACCTGTCAGGAACAAAACCAGGCTATATCTTACCTCAACAAAACAGAAATAAAATTTCGTTGAAGAAAATGAAGCCCATTTATATGCAACACACACACAGACACACACACACACAATCGCCTATGACTGACTGTATTCACCCCTAATAGTTATATATATTTTTTATTAGGAGTGTAACGGTATATGTATTTGTCCCGAACCATACAGTATGGACGTCACGGTTCGGTTCATGCAGTCAAATACAGTCAGTCACAGGCGATTCACACTCCAATCCAGAAGGGGGCACGCGCGGAAATGCAATGTGTTTGTTAACCGCCACAACTGGTGTTTCAACCACGGAAAGACATCAATAAAACAGCTTCAGAATAGTATCTCACATAGCAATACATTTACCTCAGGCATTTAATGTCCACATTTAATCTAAGTCATTTAATGTCCACAGCATGTTAGTTCACTAGAGAAATAAACTCTTGAGGGGAGCATTTCACTAAATATATGCACTATATTAGCTTATATATTCATTATATTTACTTTACCTGTTAGTAAATAGATTTGCCATGAAAACAAGTTATGACAGCCACTGTGCAAATGATTTATATTTCAAAAATGAAGTGGAGTAAAAATTTTATAATTAAATTTAGAAATTAATGCAATACCTGTCTTGTGTGAAATTTACATGTTTTTTTTTTTTTTTTTTTTTTTTTGAGTGTTGATTATTATATCTAAAAATAAATAGCAACTGAATTTAATACTGTAGTTTGGGCTCTGTTTTTAATCATAACCTTTAATATTATAGTAATATGCAAGAAAGGGCTTCAATACACCACTGTTTAATAAAAAAGAAGAAAAATAAGCAATTTTATGTTTAGTTTTCTCCCCCCCCTGCTGTACCGAACCTGTACCGAACCGTGACTTCAACACTGAGGTATGTACCAAACCATCATGTTTGTGTATCGTTACACCCTAAATAAATATATATATATATATATATATATATATATATATATACACACACCAAAAAATAAGTATCCAGAATTATTTGGGGGGAAATGTGCTTAATTATCATGAAAATATTTTACAAAATATAAAACAAAATAAAAATCTTTATCCAAGTATTATTTCATTTTTTTCCCTGTTTAATTTTGTAGTGAAATGTAACCTGTACACATTTCTGAAAGATTCAACCTGATATGAAAAATGTTTTCTGATCATCATAAACCAGACAAATCAAATGCCTCTGCCTCTCAGGAATCAAATACATCAAATCCTAAGAAGGATATAGTTCTCATAAAAATGCTTTCTGCGTGCGTGGCTTTAAAACACCTGTAAAATTTATAACATGTATTCAACATTTTTTATCTTGCTAAACTACTTCATTCCTCATTTAAAAGAGCATCACTGTATGTATAAATTAAGTCACAAACCAGTCTTGACACAGCTTCTTTTTTTTTTTTCACCTCTCAAGATAAACATGGCCAGTTGCTCTGCATAGTAACTCCTCTAGCAACAATATAAACAGTCTAACACAAGAGCAAAAAATGTGCATTTCAGTTCAAGAAAGTTTCTTAATAAGGAAAAAAAAATGGGTGAAGATACATCCCAGGCGCTCACAACATGTCTGAACTAAATTTCTCTGTTCACAGACATTCCTGTCCAAGAATCATCAACACATATTCTATTTAATCCTTAACTGGCCAAAATGTTCTTCCAGCTAGTCATTCAGCAAAGCAAGCAGCACACAGCCACAGGCACAACAGGAGACGGGCAGAGGAGCAGTAAGACTTACTCTGCAATAAATCCACCGGCAGGCAGGAGAGCAGGGCTGCTTTCTGAAAGGCCCACAATCAGGCACCAGATAAATTGCATTTAGTGCAAGCTGCATTGTCTCTGCTTCTGTGTTCTGCTAATCTAATGTGTTCAACATGGTCTTGGTCACCTTGACTTTGGTTGCCATAGCGCTCCATACAAACACATCCCCACCCAGAAATGCACCAAATAAGGCCAAGGGAAAAATCTCATAATCAAAGAGGTGAAACGAGAGAGTGGAAAATGCTTCTGAATATACATGCATTGCATTAAAGTGCGTATTACAGCTGGAAATGCGCTAAGATGATGATGAAGACTAATTATTCTAGGACAATAAACGCATTAAAGCAGGCGAATGTTTATGCATTCATAATCATCATTCATTTTTAATCGACAAAAGATAAATTTGAGTCGTTTAAGACGGAGGCCCTTTAAGCTGTATCGGGGCCAGCGTTGTTTGTTCTTAATATGACCTTTAAACACTTCGCTGAAACACAGAGGAATCAGGCAACGCGAAGGCGGCCGTCCTGTCTGGCAGCCGACCCCAGCAGATGCGACTTCTGAGGAGTTCAAAAGAATTCTGCATGGGGGCAAGGCTATTTACATAATCCTTCAGATATATTCCCCTGCAACCTAATCAAATTATTCACAAGTCTAGCCCCTAACCATGTAGACCCCGCGATACACAGCCCTTCCATTACTGTCCTCTCTCTTCCTTAATCATATCGAACCAAAACCAGTGTCGATTTTCCCTTTAGAATGGAAGGCAGTGGCAGAAAACAAAAGCTTTGCGATGTCTGATACACACAACACTCTTTTCCCTCCAGGTCCATTTCACTTGCCATCTCAAATTAGTCCTCCATTATATTTGCTTTTCATCTGACACATTTAAAGGGAGAGAATATCGGCTCGCCGAACGCTAGGGTTAAGTAAACAACTAAGCAGGGCGATACAAAGAAACAGATAATTTGCCATTCCATTGTGAGCCGAAGATCATAAGTTAATCACTCGAAATAATGTCTTTTCTTCTTTCCGTGCTGAATTTGCGCATTAACTCGTCTAATCGACAAACGACTTACATTGCGATAACCTGAAATGCCCTGTGCTTGATTGGCTTGATCTGTTTTCATTCACCCCTCCTGACACTAAAAACATCGACTAAACCCTGTTTAAACAACTGCACTGAAAAGGCATATTTAAACATGCACGCAATATGAAACTTGTCCGCGCGATGTCTCATTTAGGCTTCTACAATGCCTAATTCTACACGTTGCAATTACAGCTTTGTCTCAATAACAATAGGCCATCGCTACGGTTACGTCTGGCACCTAAGGGGTTAAGCTGTCAGGCTCCATCAACAAAGTTTACATCATATGTGCGGTCAATTTTCAATGACTTCTTTTCCCACGTCGAAATAAACTATTTTATGTCTCCAAATATGCAGATCATTTTGCTTAATGAAAGATGCTTGACGTCTCCGATCCAATTAATATGCAAATGCAAGCGAGGATTTATTTGTGACATTCTGTATGGGTGAGAGAAAACAAAAAGGGCTCTTAACAGTTACACTAATTGCTGTGACTGATTGTCACATATCATCATTCACTCTGAATCTCCTAAATACCACATTTCAGATAAAATTCGCGCTTGCACTTTGTGAAGATTTATTTTCAAAGGGGTCGTATAGATCAGAGCGGCCGGCATTGAGCGGCAAGAGCTTCGGGATAAACAGTCCTCTGCCTGCTCTGTAACGCTCTCTGTTTCGACCTGAATAGAACACCTTGCTGCAAATGAATGCTGTT
Source organism: Hypophthalmichthys molitrix (assembly GCA_037950675.1). Classification (NCBI taxonomy): domain Eukaryota; kingdom Metazoa; phylum Chordata; class Actinopteri; order Cypriniformes; family Xenocyprididae; genus Hypophthalmichthys; species Hypophthalmichthys molitrix. The sequence goes on along the minus strand of CM075513.1, from coordinate 14,505,805 downwards.
TACTACAAGAAAACTCATTCAAAAATGCTTGTTTCTTATAGTCAACACAATATACATTAGATGTATGTGTGTATCCTGTATCTTAATGGTCAATGTACTAATGCAGTTTGGCCTCTACTGGGAAAAAGCTTCAATAAGTGATGTATTTATTACTGTAAAAATAAAATCTCTAATGCAGCTTCACTATTAAAAACATTTAATGGACAGTGCAATCTAATCTGCTGTTTGCTTCATCCTATAGCTTTAATGTATGAAGCAATACACAATATACAGTGATTGACTTAAGACATAAGATGTGGCCACCCCACAAAGCCACTAAATAAAATAGCTGGTCCACTTTTAAAGCAACAGAACCCTATTTTTCCACTTGCATTTGACCGAAAACAAAAAATGCTAGCACCACAGTCAAGGAAAGGGTTAATATGGTAATCCAACTGATAATATGTGTGCATTCAAAGCAAACACCTTCAAGGATTCTACATTGAGAGGAAAAAGTAACAAATTAGTTCAGAATGAACAATTTGCAGCTGTTTTAGCCTTGTTTTTTAAGCCAGCCTCAGTCTATAAAACTAACTAGCATGTAATTGGAAGATTGGAAATAATGGTCTTGAAAAAGACACTTTATCAATGGAGCAGCAGCGGCAGAGCTGTCAAGCTTCAGACATCGAATTGCCACTGACAAATGACTTAACGGAACAAGATTGAGTATATAACACATACACACACAAAAATAAAATGAATCAGATTAGAAAAAACATTTTCTTATGAATGAATACTTCAATGATATTAACTAAATACAGCAACATTATACCTAAAACAGGACTAAAACCACTTCTTGTGCATGATGGGGTGTGTGTGTGCTATAAAGATAATATCTTTCAGCTCACTATGTTCTTTCTCCTCTAAAGAGGTTAGAACAGACAAGCAGCTATTTGAGGATGTAATCACTCGCTCTTCTCCTTGAAGCGGCCCATAATGCTCCACTGCACACTGCTTAGCAGTTAGCGGCCAGAGCAGATTGTAAACAGATCTCTCATGAATTGCGGGTTTAGCAGTTTTGCGCATCTCCAAACAAGGTGCTTCCGATAACGCCATTCTCTCGCCGACAAGGGCCGACAAAAATCAGTCACTTTGCTGCAAACATGTGATTTGAAAGCCGTCAGTCAATGTGATTGACGGATTTAATCCCCCCCAGGAGCAAATAGAAGGAGAAGACAAACCCAGCCCTGACAATGTTTGTTTGTAAATCCTATTAAATGCACCTTTGCCTTTCTAAGTGCTCTGTTTAGAACAAGGTACGTATACAGAAAAAGTGCATGTTACTCATCTTTTAAGGCTTACAAACAGTCGATGTAACCAAATATTCAGTGATAACTTATTTTGTCTCAATAGTTATATTAAAAAAAAAAAAAAAGCACTGAATTTTGACCTCAGGCTATCATTTAGCTCTGATAATTATGGAAGCCCCTTTTCGCTTCAGATAAAAATAATTAAACAAAAAAACAAAAATTACAGTTTCCACAAAAATATTAAGCAGAACAACTGTTTTGAACATTAATAATAATAATAGGGAATGCTTCTTGAGCACCAAATCAGCCTATTAGAATGAAAGATCATGTGATACTGAAGTAATGGCTGTTGAAAATTCAGCTTTGCCATCACAGGAATAAATGACATTTTAAAATATATTCAAATAGAAAACAGTTTAATTTTAAATTGCAATAATTATTTCATAATATTACTGTTTTACTGTATTTTTGATCAAATAAATGCAGCCGTGGTGAGCATAAGAGACTTTTTTCAAAAACATCACAAAAATCTAAATCTTAAAACCCCCCAAATTTTTAATTCTAGTGTACAGTATATCTCGCAATTGAAACTGTGTTTCAGAATGTGACTTCATATCTTATAATTTGTCTATATACTGTACCAGAAAACTCTTATGACTTTGTGGCTTTATATACCACAGTATGACTTGCTTATTTTAAACTTCATCAATTACATTCTTTATTCTAAGGCGTAAACAGGTTTCCCCAGATAATCAATCTAAACAAATAGAAATTCTTGGAAGCATAATACATCACTGTGGAACATTCCAGAACTTTCTGTAGCTTCTATCTCACTTCCCACTAATTCGCGGCCACTGGCTGTAATGAAGGCCTCATGCATTTTTACAGCAGTGTCAGGCTAAGCACTGTCATGTATAAATTAACCAGTGAGCTAAAAGCTTTGTTGTCCTGCAGGAAAATGCAAGTCATCAAGCATTAAGCACATATTAATTTTCAATGGACCAGCAATAATGGGAATGTTTTATGAACAGGAAATCACTGTGGTCTTACCCGTCAACCAGCCCGCATCAAACAAGGTGCTACTGCATGCCGTCACCCCACGAGCCCTGCACGCGCTCTTCTCATCCGTAGGAAGATGTCGTGAAATGAAAGCACGTCTGGATGCAACTTTTGGACATGTCACAGAGCTGCAAATCTGGCTCTGACCCTGTGATATAGTCCCGTGAAATGGTCTTCATTGGGATATTTGAATGATGGTCAGGACTGCCTATGTAAGATTGAGGCAGCAGTTGTGTGAAAGGCAGATTGCTATGGCTTTTATGGCTAACTGCAGTATTCTTATACCAGGTAACAGGTTTTCATTCTCCAGGCTTTTATTATGCCACATATAAAAAACGTATTAGATGTGATGATGGGCACAGGCCTGAGCATTCTTCCAGGCCCCTAAAAGCTTTTTCAAAACAAATGCGGTAGGGCAAGAAATTTTAATAACAAGTAGATCGGCCCAATTCCATTCTTTGCTAACTAATAGACTCGTGTGCATCATGAAAAAGCGGAAAATCCTACAGTAAATTTGAAGCACAAGTAATCCAGTGCATTGGAGAATACTCTCCCTCCCTCTCTGACATCTTGGTCAGAGTTTATTTCACCTCAGATGGAGGTGAAAATGGCTTTTGGCTCTTTTTTTTTATTTTTTATAAAACAGACTCAAAGGACAAGCAAAACATTCTGGGGCCTAAAGCTGATGCCCTAGTGGCTCGGCCAGCCACTTTTCCAAGGCCTGCTACTTGATTAAATGCATAATCCACTACTCCCCATCCCAGATGATTTAGTGTGCCTTTAAATCAGCTTGCGCACACATAAAAACCTCAAATAAAAATCACCAAGAAAAACCATTGCACTCTAACTGTTCTATTAAAATGATACCCGGCCAGGCCTTTCTTCTCCGCAATACCGTTTATTCCACATGAATGCGTATCTTCATTTTTTTTTTTTCCTAGGTGTGCATATAAAATATTTAAAGTTTAAAATGTCAGCGTTGAAACATCAAATGCAGGAGTCTCTCATTAATCACCTGGGATGTAGGCTCCCTTTTAAGGTTATAACCCTTTGAAAGAGCAAAAATTACATTTCTGACCTTGAAGATGAGACAAACTCATAAAGGTAAAATAATTCACGCTTTAAAAGGAAGCAGTTATCTGTGCGCTCAAGTTGCTGCGCTGTGAGTTTCGGGGGACACCAAACAACTTTCATTTTCCTATTTACATCGAAGCTGTTCAGATTAATTTGAAATCAAATTGAGAAAAAAGAAACAAAACTGTGAGAAAACATCAAACGAAGCAACGGTGTAACTTTCAAATCCACAGGGCTCAGCTATCTGCACTGCATAGAATGTTGCCTTTTTTCATGGACTTTTATTAAATGGTGCATGACATTTCCATTACTCAAGGAAATTAAATTCGCTAATTTTCTTACAAGCCTGGTACGTCTGCTATTTTAGGGAGGTGCGCCGAACAGAACAATTGTTCCAACACCTACACACAGAAAAGGGATTGTGAATCTACCTTTTGAAAAGAAAAAGTGAATTAATGCCATAAAGGCAATTTGCTCTTTAATAAAACAAGTCTTGGTTTTGATCTTCAGCTAAACTGGCATTTGGCTAGGTATTAAGCCTGAAGCCACTTGCATTTATAAACCCAGGTGCCATGTTCCCATTATGCAATTTACTTCCAAACTGCTTCTAATAACTGTAAAAATAAACAAATGTGATACGTTTCAGGTGTTTTCCCTTAAAAGCAAGCAAACTAATCCTTTCTAATCCATCTGCAAAACTGAAAAACAAAAAAAATCTAGTTTTCAATCTCCAAATGTGACCCTAGAACATAAAACCAGTTGTAAGGGTAAATTTGTTTTACATTTTTGGCATAAAAGAAAAATCGATAATTTTGACACATGTATTGTTGGCTATTGCTACAAATATACCCATGCGACTTATGACTGATTTTGTGGTCCAGGGTCACTAATGTTTTTTTCTCCTTAAAATTCTACGAAGCTATAATCAAGGGGGAAAAAAAGTGTTATATTCAATCTATAACCCTCATGATTCAGAACCCTAAAAACAAACAAATCATTTAATGTGCTGCAGATCTGCAATATGCTGCTTTCAAATCGTTCCACATGTCAAAATGGAGCATCCCATAAAACAAACATCACACCAAGACTGTTGTTTAAGTGTTAGTTTCTGGAGCCAGCAGTTTTTCTAAGGAGGAAAGAGAAGCGTATGAGCAGACGAGTGAGTTTTGGCTGGGCCAGTGGAAGTGACAGCATCACACTGAACCTGGCTCTTCTCCTCTAGAGATGAAAAGGCTGATTACTCTGCCTCTCTCCCGGGGAACCAGCAACATGTCTGACAACATCATTGAAAAATAGACTGCTGAGCCCCTCTGGGTCTTATAAGGCCTCACATTTAATGTAGAGGAGATTCGCACTAAAAAGGAGGTGACACTACAGTCTTCATGACTGCATCAGCGAATGCATTAAAGAATGAATGGAGAGCAGATTCCACTAAATTTTCAGTTTTCCAGGATTAGTTTGTCTGATGCCAATGCAGGACCATAAACTAATAAAGTTTAGAATGATCAACCAACCAACAGCCAATGAACTGTACTGACCTCAAAGGCATAAAAAAAGGCTTGACGCACTGGCTCAACCAATGGTAGGTTGGAGAGTGTGTTCAGGAAACCTGTCTAAAAACAGTCAGTTTTTATTGCTTTTCTGTCACTTGTTTTGCAGAAAAGGTGTGTTGCAGAAAAGGCACACTCCACCTAAAAGCGTAACATGTCTAACAGAACATCCAATAAGCTGTTATATTTGTGGCCTTGTAACAGTTTCTACAAGACAACATGTTGTAGCAAAATTTTCCTTAAAAATCAAGGACAAAATGCGCTTCAAAAACACTCAAAAGTATGTTGTTTTTTGTCACCATATAATTCTGACCTTGCATCTCTAAACTTAAAAGGTTAGTTCACCCAAAAATGAAAATAATGTCATTTATTACTCACCCTCATGTTGTTCTACACCCGTAAGACCTTCATTCATCTTCAGAACACAAATTAAGATATTTTTGATGAAATCCGATGGCTCAGTTAGGCCTCTATTGAGAGCAAAGCCACCAAACCTCTCAAGATCCATAAAGGTACTAATAACATATTTAAAACAGTTCAGTGGTTCTACCTTAATATTATAAAGCGACAAGGATACTTTTTGTGCGCCAAAAAAAACAAAATAACGACTTTTCAACAATATCTTGTGATGGCCAATTTTAAGTTTTTAGTACCTTTATGGATCTTGAGAGGTTATGTGGCTTTGCTCTCAACAGAGGCCTAACTGAGCCAGTGGATTTAATCAAAAATATCTTAATTTATGTTCCAAAGATGAACGAAGGTCTTAATAAATTACAGAATTTTCATTTTTTGGTGAACTAACCCTTTAAATACATGTGGTACAGCTCACAGCAACAATGACCAACAATGCCTGTATTAGCAAATAAAATGACTATAAAATATTAAATAAATAAATTAAATATATTTTATTTTATATTCATTTAATATTATTATTAATATTCACTTCATTCGCTAATATACAAATACATAATTTTAAAATGTACTTATTAAATATTAAATGTGACAATATTGGTCGTGAAAGCATTTTACTCCAATCCAAAAGGCTGGATAATATAAATATAAATGCAAAAAGAGGATTGCTGTTTCAAGCATCATGAAAGATTAAGATGAATAAATTCTACACTCAGCAAAGAAAGGTTGACGACATCATGGAGAATCCATATAAAATGTATCTGCTGAGAAAAGAGAATAATTGGTGCCGTATGAATCTTTATCCAGAGGGGCGTCATTATTAAACTTAGACACGCATTTCAATTCAGCAGTCATATCAGGGAGAACAAGGAACAAGACAAGATCAAGAAATCCTAATTATAATTACAAAATTACATAGGGTGCAACAAGGGTGCCTAGTTTAATGGTAATAATTAGAGACATAAAATTTTAATAGGAAATATGGCATTGTGTGGGTTTTGAGGCTTATGCCACTTTAAGGCCTAGTTGCATATGTATGTGTGTGTGGTTGAATGTTCAATGATGAGCGCCGTGATTAAGATGGTTCACTTTGCACTACTGGCCCTTTAAAGGAGCTCAGTCTGTATCACTGCCCTGAAAGAAAAAAAAAAAATCCCCATCCTGCACCCAAACCGCCACACGTGCCCTTTTCCTGTCTCTATTTATTACCCTGCCACGATCCTCTTAAGCAGACCTCTTCCCCAGCGCAATACCATATGTTTTCAGTTAAGCCTAATTTCTTTTTCTCTTCATTTAAGACATGGACTGGCTTAGCCAGAAGCATTACACGGCCCACTCTTCCACTCATTCATTTTCTTCTCAGTTTTTCTGTTCTTTTTTGGCCTTGTCTCTTTAAGGACTCCAAAGCTCCCTGTTGAAATTAACTTGCAGCCACAACAAAACCAGAGCAGGATTTTAAGATCATTGTAAGCAATTTTAAGTTAATTCGCTCCAGATTTCAACATTAACCTTTCCAGCAGAGTTCAGAGTGTAACTGAGACAGGGGTCAGTGTTGATGTAAAAACAGGTCATTCATGGGGGATTTTCTGATCTTGTTGTTTTACAGTCAGCAGGAAAACTCAAAAAAATTCTCACATATATATTTAGCCATGCACTGTAAAATTGTTTGATCAAAGTAAAACAGTAATACACAATAAGAGCAGAAACATGAATAGAAACATGTATATATATGAAAAACAAATAGGGTAAATTCTGATATAATTTTGGCTTTATATGCTTATTTTTGGCAAACTTTGCATGCTTAATAAGTGATAATTTCAATAGCATGGTGATGGAATTGTTCACATTGAAATGTCCCTGTTAGGTGTCACACCTGGGTCTGAGGTCCCCGGAGAAACTCCTATGCTGACAAACACCTTCCTATGACAGATTTCAGTCCTTGTTTAAGATATGCCACTCTCTGCATTTCCATGTTGCACAGCCCCTCCTGTGCTGAGACCGATGCTAATTGCATGTTTTTCTGCACTTCCCTGAGGTGCCACAGAAAAACATCAACATCACAAATCACACGGTAGTGTATGAGATTTGGCACTAATGCACTAATTGTTATACCGTATTCCTTACTTATAGTACAGTACATAAACACTAAATGTTCAACATAATCACTAAGACAGGAAAAATAGACTTGTATGTTCATTACAAAAGGAAAGTTTTTTTTTTTTTTTTGTGAGTGGGATGACTTTATGCTACAGTAGAGTGAATCAAATTTATTACTCCTGAAAACCATCCTGTGATCTAAGTCTAATTTAAGATTACTTCAGGTACATCAGGTATTCTTTTTAGAAGTGGGGGATCAATGAATCAATAGAACACACTTGGAGGTCAGAAAAAATTGTTTGTCTGCAACTGACCTTGTAAAAAGGTTTTGTGCATATTGTTCATCTACCTTGCAAGCAAACAAATAAATAAATGCATATAATAAATAAAAGCTCCATGACAACTTATATTATAGATTCTGGGGCAGAATTTCAAATTCAAATTCCAAAATAAACAGATGACATTCTCAATAAACAAACAAATTAAATAACTGCATGGCTCTATGGGATTGTAAATAATTACCAAATTTAAAAAATGGCATATTTTGAGACAGACAGACAGATCTTAACACATGACAGATTCTGAGCCAGGACACAAGCAGACTAAATGAATGACAGCTTAAAATTACAAGATTTAATTATTATTATTTTTTTTAAATACAAATTAAATGAAAATTTATCATTTTTAAGATTATGAAAAAACATTTAAGATAAAAAAAAAAAAAAAACATACGTTATGTTTTGTACTACAAAACACTACAATAACACTGCAGTTTAGTCTGTGCTTAACTCTTCTTTCACCAGCTCAAGTTTGGAGTAACAACTGCTGTTAACAAGTTTCTCTGTGAAGACTAAAGTCTGTAAAACCTCCTTTGGTCATAATCTATGAAAACAGGAGATAAGACCACCAGACAGTTCATATAATGAAGCTCACATCAAACACAAACAGACAGTTGTCTGAACATCCCCACCCAAAACAGGCTCTGCTTAAATCATCTGTCCATTACTGGGCTCAGACAGACCACATAAGACAGGTGGCTTTTTTCAATACGGAAGACCCTCATTTCCATGGTTTTTCTGTTAAAAAAGAAAAGAGCTTTATTGTGGTTTTTGGCAGATTGGATTCTCCGTGGACTCTCTTGTGGACTATTAATGTAGTCATATTAATTTAAAAAAGAGGCAAGTCTTGTAATGAATAACTCACTTGAGAGACAGATTGGATGCTAGTGTGTAAATGGCTGCAACAGCAAGAATAGCATTAGATTCATAGTTTAAACACAAATGATCCAAAGACGGAATCGATTGAGGCATGCTAAACCCTTACAAAATCATTACAGGCTTTAGGGTTGGAAGGAAAGCTGAGGTCTACAAATTAAGCTGTAAATTGTTAAATATCAGTAAAGGTGAGCTCTTCTTTCCAGCATAATTACTGCTGCCAATCCAGTGTGATTCTATAATTCCAAAATCCTGACACTTCACAAAGACACTATAATTGCCTTGTGCTGGCCTTTCGCTCACTGCAAAGGTCCATTAATTAATTTTTCTCAGGATCTGTCCTGAAACGTATTTCTGCTTATGAAACTCAACTCATAGGGAGATGTGGAATTTTCCATGAAAATACAAAAAAAACTGCCAGTTTTAGCAGCGGACCGCTGCTAGCACTTTCTGCTGGCTTTCAGAGGGGCCCAAGAATAGCCCCATGATTTGGTGCTAAATACACATTGGACACGCAAGAATTCGAAACATGAGGCAGTAGATCTAGAAACTTCCAACCAATCACATTTCACTGCTCAGATTTAACGACAGACCACAATCATTTGCTTGCAATTCACTTCAATGAATCATTCATATTGTTAATGTAAAAATAATAAGCTATGTATAATTTATTTAACACAAATTTGAAGATAGTTTACAAAAAATAAAAAATAAATAAATCTTTCATCATTTACTAACCCTCAAGCTGCAAAAAGTACTATAAAATTATCCTGGGCAGTATATTTCAATTCTTTAAAAGAAATTAACATTTTTATTCAGCAAGGATGCATTAAATTGATCAAAAGTGAATAAAGACTTTTAGGTCATTACAAAAAAAAAAATAAAATAAAATAAATGCTGCATTTTTTAACTTTCTGTTCATCAAAGAATCCAGAAAAAATGTATCACTGTTTACAAAAAAGTTGCAGCACAACCAAACATGATGTTTCTTAAGCAAATCAGCATATTAGAATGATTTCTGAAGGATCATGTGACAATGAAGACTGAAGTAATGATGCTGAAAATTCAGCTTTGCACATAAATGCAAATTGCACAAAATTTTACCCACTCCAAACTTTGAAAACTTTTGTTGTTCCTTGAAAATGTGATTTATATAACTATCATTGTATACTTTATGGAGAAAAACACAGCTTGGAGATTTTGATGATGACAGAATATTCATTTTGGGGTGAACTGTCCCTTTAAGATTTCAAATTTGAAAATCTCCCATTAACTTTCGCCATCTGAAATTTTCATTTGAATTTTAGTTAATCTGTTTTCTTACATGTATGTGTACACTGAACTGTAAATGGTCTTTTCTTTTATGTGTCAAATTATCCATATACCCACATTTCCCACACCATTCTATCCCTGCCTTGTGAACACTAGAAATACAACCACCATATTAGATAGAAAGAATAAATACAATGATAAGTTTGCCATGTTGAGTGAAGTATATATTTCTGCATATGCACACAGTTTCAGACTGAGTCTTGTGTAATGGGAACGAGTGAAGGGGACAGAGCAGAGAGGGACGCTTCACACATGAGAGCTGTTTGTTCCCATCATTTGCAATGAAACACGTCCAATGAGGACAGCACTTCAACAGAGCGGCCCAAGAAAAAACTCCCTCTGAATTTTACTTCTTGGCTGTGAGGAGACTTCCATCAAATAACACGGCCGATAACTGCAAAGACAGTCACATAAAATAAAATTCAAGAAGATCCAAAAATCCCTGTAGAACACCCAAAGCTTGGGGATTAAAAACTCACTCGTGACTTCTTATCTTTATTCACTGCTGAGTGGGAAAATGAAGAAAATATATTCTAGCGACTGCCTGCGTATTCTGATCGAGCTCCAATTACGAGCTGAAACAACTGGATTTTAGAGGATGCATGCACGCCGAGTTTTCAGAGCATTAGATGGATTTTACAAAGCATCCCTAGAAAAGAATTTCAATAAGTCCATCTTTCTTCCTTCTGCTTTTGTTTTTTGTTGTTTTTATGTGTTTCATATGAAGCTGTGCGATGTATAAATATCAGAGAATTAACGCGAATGCAGAGGCAGGAAGAGCAATGAGATGAAGGCAGAAAAGGAAGGGTTGAAATGGCATCCTCTCTAAACTTAATGAAACAGCATCCTTTAATTTTTTTTTTTAAGTAATTATAATAAAGATGGAAAAACATAATAAAGGCCTCCCAGCCCCCACCTGCTAACAGTAATTATAATAGACTCAACAATAAATGGTAAAGCAGCACAGAGCTGCATCTTGGGAATTCTCTGGGGTCTGTGGATTAGCTTGAAAAGCCTGAATGATTAAAATACACTAATTAAAATTTTGTGTTCCTTGGTAACTCGTCTTCCTGGGCCCCTTGCGCTGGTAAAATGGGAATAAATGTGACAAAAGCAAATACTGCTTCAGACTCAAGTAAGTAAACAAGTATAATCCAGTTTTCATAGGTGCGTTTCCATTACATATTTCACAAAAACTAACGTTCTTCAAACGCACATTATTTCTCAAAGGAATAGTTCAAAATGACAAAAATGAAAATTCTGTCATTTAATCACCCTCCTCATGTCCATCGACTTTCTTTCTTCTATTGGATGTAAAAAAGATGTTCTTTTCTATTCATAGAAAATTTTCAAGTTAAGATTTTTAGTAAATAACTTAATTATTTCAGTCTGAATGACTTCAGAAGACTCAGAATATAGCAACAAGTCTCATGTATCACTTTTATGGTAATATTTTTGGCCTTTTTGAAGCTTGATGGCTCCAGTCATTCACTTTCATTGTATGGAAAACTTCTTCTTTGGTGTTTCACAGATTAAATAAAGTCAAACAGGTTTGGAACAATAGAGTGAGTAAATAAGAATGATAAAAGAATTTTAATTTTATGAAACAATGCTTGTGCTTTTTACTATTTCTACTGCAAACCTCCAGACATAACACAGAATACCAGACTTTTCAAAATGATTATTAATGGAAAAATTATTCGAGCATTTGCATAGAATAAGTATCTCTCTCAAATATTCAGGTGACCTCGCCTTTACTTAATAGCAGTGACTGGTTTCTAACATGAAACTGCATCGAGATTCCTTTTAAACAATTCATACTAAAGTGAAAACCCTGCTAAATCTCATGAGTAATCTGCAGCAAGAGGTTTTTGCATGCCTTGACACATATGGAGAGAATGTCAGGCATAAAGAATAACAGCATTTGATCAAAGCGCAAAACGTAGCAGTAGTAATTATGCTGTAGCCACTTCATTCAAACAAGAACAGATCTCCTCCGTTCGCTTGTCTCTCAGTACTGGGCTTCAATAGTAAAGATACGGCATGAGATCGGTCACGGTGGAAATCTAACGTGTCACCGGTGTGGTGAGGAACATGCTTTTAAAGGGGCCGCGTTTTTCGAGGGGGGTCCTGGGAGGCCGTTGCCTCTTTCCTTTCGCAATACGCTGTCTCTGTGAATGATGGTAATCGCTTGTTTGCTGTCAGCAGGAACAATGGAGCAGGGGAAGATTTCTTTAACCCCCCCATCCCAATCCCCACTCACTTTGAGACATGGATACGGCAAGTCAATCCCTTGGTAAAATCACACGGAATCAAACAGAACAGAAATATCAAGGGTGTTAAGCACATGCCGGGGTTACTCTTGACAGCTGCGTCCGATGCTTCAGAAGATTCAGTCAATGGAAAATAAAGATATTGTAAAGAGAATATGTTCTTGTGATCAGGTTAAAACCCAGCTAGAGGATGTGTACACACAGGTTTAATGGGAAAATATGCTAAGACCAATCCAGTATTTATCCTTTATTAAAACAATGTTAACTTTGGTTTAGCTGGATAAACAACGCTGACAGAGCTCGTTGAGAATGTAGAGAAAAGAGAGGAAAACCAAAGCTAATTATGAGGTTAAGAAAAGTGGAGTTGGTCTGGCTGTTGGTTCTTGGCCAGCACGGCTTCGGAGTCAAACTACAGCTGTCTGAGGATGTGTATACACGGCCAAAAATCAATGTTTAATAGAAATAATAACAACAACAATACACTCGGGGAAAAAAAAGAAAAGAAAAACATCTGTCACAGGGATGTTACCCATTTTCAAAAGGTACACCTTTGTACCTAAAAGATACATATTAGTTTCTAAATGCTGCATATTAGCAACTTTTGAAAGGGTACTTGAAAGGGTATAATTATTATAATTATTATAAATTTGCTATTTTTTCTTGTTTGTACAAGATATTCATTATAATATAGATATATTCTCTGTACGTATCTTGAGCACATTTGTCAAGTAAAATCATCTTGATTTAAAGATGATTTTCAGTGCTTTTTTTGCAGTGCAATATCTGTTTGTTTAACAATTGATGCTAAAAAGGCTCAAAATGCCTGCTTACAAATTGAATTACCTTTTCAGTTAACCAGAGTTTAGGAGCCAATGACCTGGTATTTCCTCTCTATCGAGCACCGAGGGAGGGGGGTTAGAGGCTGCAGGCATGAGTGGGCATAGGAGACGGGCCAGACTGGCACGAGACTCGCGCCCATTTACTCCTCACCACCAGGCATGCTTCGTGCGAGGCGTGCTGGTGGCCTCAGTCTTGAGAGCAAATTAGATCCACTTCATTAAAATATTCCAGCCAGGAACAAAAGGATGAGGGGTGGAGGAGATGTGCTAGAGATATGTGGCTGATATACATGCAGGCCAGCGAGATCCATGCACATCTGACAAACAGATTGCCTCACTTGGAGAAAAAGAGACACAGCCCAAGGGGGAAAACTTAATCAGATATAGATGTAAAGTCAACGCATTGGATTATACGCTGTGTTTGAGTGAGCGACAGAGAGAAAGAGCAGGGAGAAAAATGGCAGAGGGCATATTTGTTGTTCCACATCCCTTTTGTAGAGGTGCTATAATGTGTATGTGCTCTTTGTTCACTAAAAACCTCAACATGACTCTTGGTTATAAAAACTTCTGCCTCATTGCAATTATACAAAAGAAAATGAACACTTTTGGGTTGCCCTGGAAACCTAATTGCATCAGTACATTGCACACAGGAGCCAAAGTAACTGAATTTTGATGAAAAGGCGGTGATAATTTACGGCATTGAGAAATTAGTTGCCGTGGCGACGCGTTAATTACATCTCAAATTAACAATGCAAGTGTAGTGAAATTAAATATAAATCATATTTTTTGCATAAATTACAGGGGTTGATTAGTGCGAGGTGCCAGGAGAGAGAGGTTGGGATTCCACGGGCCTGTCACATCAACCCTCCCAACACCCCCATCTCATTCAGCTCCTCTTAAAAGAGAATGCCGTAAGCTCCTTTACACGCCAGCGCTGCGGCAGAAACACGGCAGTGTTTGTGTGCCCGTGTGCGTGTGTCTTCTAATTAGCATTTTGATCTTTTTCAGGTTGATGAACTTCTCCACTTCTGTCACTCCTGGAAAAGCATAAAGATGTTTGGCTTTTTTTTCTCTCTTCTAAATGATTGTTAATGGATGTTAACATATGGTATGAAAACATATTAGTCATATACAGTGGGGTCTAAAACATCTGATACCACTAGTAAAATACTTCCATTTTCTAATTTAATTCAAATTTTGTGTTCAGTAAAGCAGAAACATAAATATGTATTTTATAATTAATACATATAAATATAATAAAAAGTATATAGTATAATAAAGTATAAAATATAGTATAATAATTATTATTTAGAGTAATTACATATTTTTAACAATAATTTTAATACAGTTCAAATAAATTTATTACATTTTATTAAATTCCTTTTTTTTTTTATAAATATTTTACATTGTAATGTTTTATGTTTTACATTTTTCCAAGTTCGATTTTGAAATTTTCAATGTGGCCATTTCCTAGGTAGGGAAAAAAAAAAAAAAAAAACGTGTATCTAGTTCTACATGTGATCTCATACATATTGAGACAGCAGGGTTCAAGGCAAATCAAAATGTTAAGAATTAGGCCTGACACTCCTGAGTGAAAAATTCCATGTGGCCGATTTTGTGTATGAAGGCTTGTGTTGTTTAGTCGCTCAATCCCACACGTACAGTGGCATGTGTAACCTCAGAGCATCAAGAACAAGCCTCCAGAGTCATGTCGGCTGAGTGTGTGTGTGTGTGTGGGGGGCGGGGGGGTTCTGCACAGGAGGAGAGAGAGAGAGAGAGAGAGAGAGAGCGAGCACAAACAACAGCAACAGGAACCAACTTGAGCCATCTAAATTATTCATCATCCAGATGGATTCCTTTCTCCTTGAATTTTCAACTCAAATAGACCTATTCACCTACAATTTTCATTGCCGCCTGTTGTGTCCGATGTCGCTCAAACCACAAAAACAACACACACAGCCGTTCAAACCACAGCTGGGGGGGCAGTGAACACACACTTTTCTTTCTTTCTTTCTATCTATCTATCTTTCTTTCTTTCTTTCCTTCTTTTTCACGGTGAGCTGGGGGAGTGACATTGGGGGAAGGATATGAAAAAGCCTGCAGCCCCCAGAGACAGTAACTATCTGCCATTTAGCCGCTAAAATGTCAGCAAAATTTAATGAACTCCACGTGTCTCTCTATCTTGAAAAGTATTTTATGTCTTATGATGCTTTTCTGCTCTTTATTCCACTGATAATCCCAAACAGCATCAAATTAAAAGTGTATACAGGATTAAGACTTGAACGGATTGCATCTGAAAATCCCTAAGCAAAAATGTGACTTAAGATTAATAATAATAATAATTTTTAATATAAATAATCCAAAAATGGCTGCTGCTCTCAGCTAAACATCACTCTATTTTAGTATCTCTAATCAAATGCTTAAATAGCAATGTTTTAGGATAGTTTGATAATGATTTTGATGATTTTTGAAGGGTAGAGAAAAGAAAAGATGTGTGTGAAAGATGTCATGAACTTGAAGGGAGAAAACCAAGCTAAATACATAATTGGAACCAGCCATGTGGATATAAAATGTCTAAATTAAAGTTCAAACTATCTGTGAGACTGCAGTCATTCAGATAAGGATAGTTAAAACAATTTTTTTTTTTTTTTTTTTTTTTTTTAAGAAATGTGATCCTGGACCACAAAACCAGTCATAAGTCGCACAGGTATATTTGTAGCAATGGCCAACAATACATTGTTGGGTCAAAATGATCGATTTTTCTTTTATGTCAAAAATCATTAGGATATTAAGCAAAGATCATGTTCCATGAAGATATTTTGTAAATTTCCAAATTTAAATATATAAAAAAAATATTTTTGAGAGTGGATATATATTGCCAAGGACTTCATTTGGACAAATTTAAAGGCGATTTTCTCAATATTTCGATTTTTTGCACCCTCAGATTTCAGATAGTTGTATTTCGGCCAAATATTGTCCTATCAATGGGAAGCTTATTTATGATTATTTATTCAAATCTCAATTTCAAAAAATTGATCCTTATGACTGGTTTTGTGGTCCAGGGTCACAAATATATATTTTGTTGCTATTAAAGATAATTGAGAACTGTTGATTTTATTTGGTTTTAACAGTATTTACATGTATTTTTCTACTCTTAGTCCCTCTTTCTTAGTCACTTTCTGAGGCAACATTTGCAAAAGCCACAGAAGACACTCCATAATAAAGCCCTTTTGAAAATGACCAAAGCAGGATTATGATTCTGTGGGACACTCCCATGAAAATTATTTTGCCAGACTGCATTATGAAACATTTCCATCAAAATACGCTTACACAACACTGCACACGGCTCTCCATCTCTATTGTGTTAGCCTGACGCTCTCGTCTTCTCACCTCAGTCATTACGGCTCATGTGCCAGGATACAGATGGACAGCCTACATTACCAATATGACCAACCTCCGCTGGCAGAGGTCCATTCACGCAAACTTACTTCCTGGCCTTGGACAAGGAGGTAGAGATGACCTCAGTCTCCAGGGGCAACTCTTCCCTTGTACATATCCACTTATAAATGTGCCTGATGACTTTTAAAAGGACAAAGAATCATTAGGAGAATAAGTAGCCTTTCACATATTCCTTCTGCAACGCCCCCTGAAAGTAATTCCAATGCATTTACACAAAAGAGAATTGCTTTACTGGGAGAGGCAGTGGTTTAATGGTCCAATACGCTCTTGGCCCAAGTACAATTATCTTCATATGATGGTGCAAAAAAAAAAAAAAGGAAAAAAAAAAAAAACACTAAGGCTTTGAAGGAAAAGTGGGTTCAGTGAAATGTCAGTGTGCACACAAACATTTGGCCTTTTATGAGTAAATAAATCATACAAATAAAAAAAAAAAAACATTAACACAACAGTTATTACTCTTTGCACAAACAAACTGCAGTTGATCAAGGCATAAAGAAAACATTCAACATCTTCAGTGCAAAAAGAAAAGCAAGCACAGTAAATCATACAGAGAGACTCCAAATGCAGCTCTTCGTACTGATACAGCATTACTTGGTTTCTTTTGGATCGATTATATAATAATGGACTTGACATGAAAGGCAAGTGATGATCAGAAGGTAGAGAAGCCCATCCTAATACCTTATTTAGTGCATATTTCATCTACAAATCTCTGTACGGTCGACTGAGCACTTCAATATGTAATAAGTCAGTTAAGTTAGTACAAAACCTGTTAAAAGAGTCTCAACACGCCTCTGTGTACAGGGGCTAAAACTGGCATGACCTGCCATACAGATTATATTAAGCAGACGTTTGAAGTTTAAATAAATATACCCTTTCATTTTGCCTGCAATATGCCTCACTCCATAAAAAATCCAGACCCTCCCAACAAGATTAAATAAAAAACCCAAAATAATACAGACTCCCACAGGGCAACCGAAAGGAAATAGCTTTATTAGCAGGAGTAGTTCTGGAGGACGGCCTGCAACTCTTGAGCTTTATTTATTGAAAGAACATTTCTGAGCATCTCATGTTTATTCTACTTAAAGTGATGCGACGCACTTATAGTGACATGAATGGAAAATGAAAATTCATGACGCATCAAACTTGTATAACCTAAACACAAAAGGAGATATTTTAAGTGTTTTTGTTCCATGAAAGTCAATAGGCTTTTTTGACATGAGAGTAAATGATGACATGATGATGATGATAATGTTAATTTTTAGGTAATCTATCAATTTAAAGTTTATTACTTAATTTCTGTACTCCTAAAAATTGGCAAAATTATAATTTAATCAATATATGCATTTAAAAAAAAGATTTCACTTACAGAAAAAAATTGACCAAAAGTACTGATGAAGCCTAAAAGATAAAAATGTATATTCCATGAGTGATTTCATTAGATCGTCAAAGAAACAGTTCACCTAAAATTGAGAACACTGTCATTTTGTTCCAAACACATTATTTTATGGGTTCTTTGGAACACAAAAGCAGACATTTTTATGTATTTGTTCCGGTCGGCCTTTTCCATGCAATTAGTTCCCCATAATTAGTGTTCCACAGACAAATGAATGTTATACAGGTTTGGAAAAACATGAGATTACAGAGTAAATAATGACAGATTTTTTCATTTATGGGCAAACTACCCTTTAAGGAAAAAGTAAACAAATATAATACAACTGAAACTTTAACTGTGTGGTTTAGGCTGATATTATTCCCTACTAATGTGTACGAAACGGCATTTATGAAGCGTAGACATATTTAAACAATACTGAGTATCTAAAAGAAAGGATTTCTAGACAGCAGCACGGTATACTGTACATGTATAAATTACACACACAAGACAGGAACCGAATCCAGCAGACAGACTGTCTTAGCATAAATTCTCCCTTTCCAGAATAAATTGATATGGGCGTTTAAACATCCCATTTTGTGCTGGAAGTGCTTTCACTCAGTGCTAAAGTTCTTGCGGCGGGAAAGAAATCAGTTAAAATTGAGACCTGCTCTTTGGCTGTTGACAGGTAGAAATTTGAAACAGCCATATGGCTGGTAATGGGAGGGAAAGAGGAAGGAGAGCCCACTAGAACCTGACACTCCCATTAGGACCCTCCTGAAAAGTGAAATATTTGATCACGAGAGGGAAATTGAGCAAAAATGAACTGAAACTAGATATAGTCGACTTACTTTCCCGTTTGTGCCTGATATAGATGTCACTCAGAACTTAATAAGCTTTTGAATTTCCATTTTATCACAGAAAATAGAGTGTGAGAAATAAAATCAGCCAGTTTCACCCTAATGGACAAAGTAATGGAGAGGTGGAACTGACACAACACATTTTGTCTGTGGTAATACCATCAAAATGAAAGCATATTCACTGCTGGAGTTTTCAGGGAATCAATTCAAACCAAATAGTGGCCCTTTTTCTCTAGGTTTTTATTTCATAATGGCTCCAACAAATACAGCACTTTGGCTCTCGGGCAACGGGGTGTCACTCAGGGCGATAGCAACAGAGTCACTTATCCAATAGAGTCAAGTCCTGAAGCCAGTGCGCAGACCACGTATTTCGATTCACTCCCTCTCCCTCTATTTCGGCTCTGTGAGCATTAGCCAGACGCTACATTGGTCCCACAGGAAAGGATTAGCTCACTTTTAGACCAAAGTGTTACATATGAGGTCAGGTCATACGAGATGACCTCTGTGGCTTGCTGCTTGGACTGAAACTGGTGAACTAAAACACGACCGGCCTATCCGACTCACAGCTCACTTCAAAAGAGGCCAGCCTCAGGCCCGTCACTGCAAACAGCTCTGAGAGAGCTGAACTCACAGCCAGATGGACCTCAGCCAATCCTGTTCAAACACCAGGGACCATGTTCAGAGAGAACGGGTGTGGTAGCAGCCTCAACAAACCGCATTACTTAAAACAGTTAAAGCCATCATTGGTTTATTTTAACCCTTCTGTTCTATAGAGACTGACTGTACTCTTTTATGTTTTATGTCCCAGAAAAATAACCCTTATTCACTCACATTTTATATTGTAGGTCACCAAGATGTGTGTCCTAATGGGAACTGAAACTTAATATATCTAAAATTTGGATGGATGGATGGATGGATGAATGGATACTATACAAGTAAACAGTAAAAATTTGATTCTTTAATTGTTATTTTCAATATATTAAATGAACCTCAAATGCAACTTCAGGGTTAAAAATAGAAGAATAAAACAAAAGTTCCACACTGAGTACAACTGGAAATCACTTCTTTAAAAGTTGTTTTGTTAGGCAAGAGAAGAGAGAGTTGACTGCAAGATGCAAATCTAGGCTTGCTTTGTTTTTGACAATAATTACAGAAAGTGAACAAGAAGAAGAGTCCTCAGTCCCCTGTGTTCTGCTGCTCTATTAATTATTCTGAGGAAGACAGATGTTAAATTGCGTATGCCCATCAGCACGAAGACTTTCACGAGATTTATCATTCATGTAAATCATGAATAAAATATTTCCTTGCCAAGAGAAAATGTTACATCTGTTTGGTGCATCACAGACACCATGATGCAAGAAAAATCTGAACTGGAAGACTTCGGTGACCACCTATACGAACACAAAAAAGACAGAGTTTATGGAACTAGAATGGTTCTTTTTTTTTCTACACAGCATAAAATTAGATTAAACAGATGTTGAATTCATTAATATGAATAAAGCTGTTTTAATTTTGTTTTTACTGCACATTTGCATAAGCCTTTAGTTATGTACCAAATAATTGAGACGTTTGCCTCTTGACTTTGGAGTACAATTTTGCTGTCCAGCTTTATGTTGATACTTCATTATCCTCATGAATATTCACAAGCCAAAGCCACTTTAATACAGTGTTGTGAAAACATGAACAATATTTGTATCTCTTTTCACTTTGCATCCGCCCACAAGCTTCAGAGGAATAACATTTTTTTTCTTTCATCTCTTTCTAATATTCCATCATGCATATAAAAACTTAGTGGCCAGTGGCCATGAATATTATTTAATGGAATCTCTATTTTGCGTTAGTTTTATTAAAAAGATTTTTTGTTCTTATGACATCATCATATATGAGTTAAATCTGTCTCCATCTCTCAGTGAAACAAAACCAAAAACACATCAAAACACAATGTAATCCTTATTTGCTTTTAGGTGCTTAATATATATATGGAGCAAAATGCCCAGTTTTAATAAAATGCATGCAAGATCCTTTGCCTTCCTCCGGATGCATAAATAAGTAAGCAGTGACAGACAGAGTGTCATCTATGAGGAAGGAGAGAGGGAGGGAGAGAAAGGGAGCATCAGTGTTCCAGGAGGAGGAGGACGAGGTCGGGACACGAGTCGCGGGGACGCAGCCCTTTCGCGTCGCCCCCGGCCACCATCACGTCGGCCTGCCCCCGTAACAGACAGCCAGGCTCTCACAACAGATGGAACTAATGATGCGCAACAAAAGAGATCATTTCACTGTGGTCCTGGGGAAGCCACAAAGAGCGCTGGGACATTTGAATGATAGGGCCAGCCAGTCACTAGGGGTTAGATATGGGAAGCTTTTATGGAGGTGGAAAAGTGAATAGAGGCTCCCTGGCCCTCCTTCGGCCCCTTTGATGTCTCTCACAGAACCAGTGCGCCACTTTTTAAAAGGGAAATATGAAAAGTGGAAGACTAGGGCCTCTGCCAATCTCTTTTTCATCCTTTTTTATGAGGCTTGTCAGCAGGAAATCCCCTGTTTTTTTTTGAAGATGCATGGTGAATATACAGTTTGATGTTCATGTAGGAGCACTGAGGAGTAAAAGACTGGAAGACAGCAATGCACTCACTGAAAATTTCAAAAAGCTTTCAAATAAACTCAATCAAAGCTCAATAATAAGGATTTTTTTCTGTTTGTCCCACCAACATTTTCACAGGCCTCATCACAAAGAAGCTTATTTGAATAAAATTAAATAATGAATTACTTAATAAATAATGAATATTAAATCAGTATTAACAACAAAACAATAAAAACGACAAGCACATACACACAGAATGGAACTTTTAATAATATATAAAAATAATATATATATATATATATATATATATAAAAAATTTATTTATGCATGCCAAAATTGTCACAGGTCAAGAGGCTTAGCAAGCTTATTTTAATAATAACTGTAAATAATGTAATGTATTTATTATTTGTTAAATAATTCATTATTTAACAACAAAACAATGCATATAATAGCATTATTTATTAATAAATTTATATATATATTTATATATATATATATATATATATATATATATATATATATATATATATATATATAAGATTTTTATATATATTATACACTACCAGTCAAAAGTTTGGAATCGGTAAGATTTTTAATGTTTTTAAAAAAAGTTTCGTCTGCTCACCAAGGCTGCATTTATTTAATTAAAAATACAGTAAAAACAGTAATATTGTGAAATATTATTACAATTTAAAATAACTGTTTTCTGTTTGAATATATTTTATGTAGTAATTTATTCCTGTGATCAAAGCTGAATTTTCAGCATCATTACTCCAGTCTTCAGTGTCACATGATCCTTCAGAAATCATTCTAATATGATGATCTGCTGCTCAAGAAACATTTATTGTGTACAATATTTTTTTTTTTTTCAGGATTCTTTGATGAATAGAAAGTTCAAATAAACAGCATTTATTTGAAATATAATCTTTTGTAACATTATAAATGTCTTTACTGTCACTTTTGATCGATTTAATGCAACCTTGCTGAATAGAAGTATTAATTTCTTTAATTTCTTTTCAAAAAAATAAAAATAAAAATTCTTACTGACCCCAAACTTTTGAACAGTAGTGTATAATGTTACAAAAGCTTTGTATTTCAGATAAATGCTGTTCTTTTGAACTTTCTATTCATCAAGGAATCCTGGGAAAAAAAAGTACACAACTGTTTTCAACATTGATAATAATCATAAATGTTTCTTGAGCAGCAGATCATCATATTAGAATGATTTCTGAAGGATCATGTGACACTGAAGACTGGAGTAATAATGCTGAAAATTCAGCTTTGATCACAGGAATACATTACTTTATAAAATATATTCAAACAGAAAACAGTTATTTTAAATTGTATATATATAAAAAAAAGTGTATATATATTATAATTTATATATATATATATATATATATATATATATATATATATATATATATATATATATATATATATATAAATTATAAGTTCCGTACACTACATTAAAACTCAGTTGCCTCGTGCCTTTGTAATTGTTGGATCCTGCATGGTATAAAAACTGAACATTTGCATTTTTTACCATTCAACCTGATCTGACCCTTAAAAATTACATTCACTGGTTGACTGAATGATATTATATAAAATATTTGACTGAACTGTTTTTATTCATTTAGGTATTACTACATGAAGCATGATTTATGTTAATGAAAAAAGTAGAAATGTCAATTAAATAAAATTACTGTGCAATGTGCACTGAAGAGGACGTATGCAAATGTACATAGTTCTATAAAAATATATCTGCATAAGATCAAAGGCTTGTACTGCAAGAGCATATGATTTAAGTGCACAAAGAGCATTCTGATATCCATACAGCCTAAATTTCAATGACAAAAGAAATCCCATATATCATTCACCTAGGGGTCCATTCAGACCATGATACCACACTGTGGGACACCATCATTTAACTTCAGTTAGAACATTGAGGAGAGGGAAAAGGGCAAAGGTACCCTCACTTTCTAGAGAAGGCTCTTAGATGAAAACAAACGAGAGCTTGCTCACATTCTCTACAAAAATGTTCAATATCTAGTTCACATAAAAAAAGAATATTCTCTTATTATTTACTCACCCTCTTGTCATTTCCAAACCTGAGTAAATAGTAAGAGCTTTTTCATTTTAAGATGAACTATTCCTATAAGTACACATCAAGCAGACTAGGCACGTTCCTCCTGCTGTTTGAAAATAAACAGAAGGGGGAAAACAGTGAACCTTCAAACACCTAGGGAGGGGATTTAAGTAAGATGTGAAGCGTTCAGTAGCTCAATCCGCTTCCCTACTTCCACACTGTAGATATCAGTGAAAGTTCAGACCGATACTGACACGAACAGAGGAGCGTGTCGTTATTAGCGGCAGGTTAGTTCTGATAACACTATCAGCCTCCTCCCCCCGGGCCAGCGGTGCTGGGCCTAACCCTCAAATAAAGCCGAAGTGTCTCGACTCCCTGGCACATTAGCTCTGATTACAATGACCTTCATTATATCAGCTACCCTTATTATACACATAGAGCACAGCGCTCCCTTGGGCTGCACACTGCAGCATAAAGGAGAGGAGGTGGGGCGGCCCGCTACAGAAGGATGCGTGCGTGGCATGTGACTGACCGCGACCACGGTGGTCCTGCACAATATCCTTGGCCGAAAAACAGGATATCGGCCCATTGTGCAAAAGTAAGGTAATTGTTCACAAAAGAACAATGCTTGGAAGAAGTGTAGAAAAAAAAAACACTTTTTTATGCATTTAAATTGGTCCACATCTTTTACAGTACTTATTCACTGTCAAAGTCAAACTACACTAAAAACTGTGTAGAAAACAACATCTTTTGAGCATTTAATTAAAAAATATTTTTTTCAGTTGGATTCAAATTATTTAAATTTGATTCAATTCATATTTGATTTCAATTTATTTGGGTATATTTCAGATATAATATCCATTTTGCTTACATTGAACAAAAGCTACTTTATTCTGCTACCATTTTTTTAACTATTCATCAAAAACACTGGCTTATAAAAATCATTCGCTTTAGGGTTCAGACTACACTGGTCGCACTGTATATTTTGATTTACTAAAAAGAACTTGTTCATAAGAGTCATTTGTTCATGAATCGGATTATACTGGTTGCGCTGTATGTTTTGATTCACTAAAAACAATAGCGCTGCAACCGGAACCGAATACTTGTCTACTATATAGTACACGAAAAACAGTATGCAAACAGATTATTATGTCCGAATTCATAGTATTTGAAAAACAGTAGGCGAAAAGTACCCGGATGACTTACTACTTCTGGCGAGATTCTGAAGTGCGCATACGATGGACACTTTACTATCCCATGAGGCCTCTGGAGAGGGTTTGTGAATGGAGTTGAAGGGACGTAACTGACGCTGGTAGGTCATGTGACAGTAACAACATAGCAGATGTAGCTAAAAAGAGTTATTTATTTGTGAATCAGCCAACTTTGGTCATACTGAAGTTTTTTGATTCACTAAAAAGGGTTAATTCGTTCATGAATCGGACTACACTGGTCACATTGTGCCTTGCCATTATTTCTCAGTACATGGTCTTTTTTTAATAGCCTCAGATTCAATACAGACTGCAATCTCACATTCACAAATCAGGTAAAATATCATCTCTTTTGCTGTGGTGCTAAAGAATCAATGGCAGCAGAGACAAAGATATAAATTAGACAAAAATATAAATTTTCACTAATGCTAAAACTAACACACAACAACCCAAATCCATCTTTTATATCCATCTGCATCACAGGAGTCTTGTAGTCTGGAGATCATGATGTCTTAATTTGCCTACAGATGCATAATGCTGGTCACTCCAGCCTGCAGTCAGAGCCAATGGATGCTGGCAGCAGCTCTAAGAGGAGAATGGAAGCTGGACTGGGGCCCTAACGGAAAGCTTGGGGACTCTCGTCACCACTTAGCATACGGCATGCTTGTTAACTTCAATTTTCTGCTCATTCCCACTCACAGGGCCGCAGGGCTAACATTCTTCAGTTCTTGGCAGACGCACCCTCTGGCGGGGGTGACCACCCCTTGCATGGCAGGGGAGCGGGATAAAGACGGCAGAACACGGCCCCCAAATCTCCCCGCTCATCTGCGTGCGCCTGCTGGCTCTCGCAGCATCCTTCTCGCTCTCCTGCCAGGTGCCTCCATGGTAGCTGTTACCCATGGAGACCTGCCTCTCCCTATTCACTTAGCCTGGCTAACCGAGCATCGAGCAGTGGGGGTGCGAAGGGAGGGAGGAGTTCATCGGTGCAGTCTGCAGGGGGCCGGTGTGTTTGTTTTGTGGAGAGCGGTCTAGAGAGCTGGCTAAATCTGCTTGTTTTGGATTAGAGGGAATTGGGAGGCTGTAAGCACTGGTTTAGGTGATGACTCCTCAATGACTAGTTAAGGAGTACAACACCTGCCGGACCAGTGAGATGCCCAGACGGACATAAAAACTGGCAAATAAAGTCCTTGTATGCTTTGTTCCCCTAGCATGCTAATCTCATTAACAAAATTACTGGCGAAAATGTTCTTTAACGAATCTCTTCGGTTTACTGTTGTTCATACATTGTTCAGCTTCAGCTCATGTATCTGAATTCCAGATATTGACTATTATTGAATTATTTGAAACAATCACGTTCTTTCTACATTTGTCCTCTTCCAAAATGTTAAAATTCCTCTTCCATGTTAGTCTTGCGCTGTTGTTATTTTTTTCACAGCATATTTTCGTCAACAGTATATTCTAATTTAAATTGTTTCATTCTCGTCATGATGTATATTTTTCAATTTCTCAAATTATTATTGTTTTATTTCATCAACAATGAAACCAAAAATTGCTCATCATGACAAAAAATAAATTATTTTAATTAGAACATACTGAGGGTGTGAATCCCATGCACACGCTCGCTGTAAGTGTCAAAATAGTGTGTGCACTTTCTATTACTCGTTTTTCTGTTTCGCCTCCCTCCGCCATTTTACATTAGAGCAAAAAGTGTGTATGTGATGAATGATGTCAGAGAAACGTCAGTAGGCTATAATCGATTATGGTCTATTACTACGCTGATGCAAGATCGTCCACTTTCACACCGCAATGCATCGTAGAAACAATTAATTTCAACACCCCTAAAACATACCACTAATGAAAATATTAAAAAAAAAAAAAAAAAAAGATATTAAAGGGTTAGTTCACCCAACAATGAAATTTCTGTCATTAATTACTCATCGTCATGTCTTTCCACACCCGTCAGACCTTCGTTCATAAAATTGTTGATAAAATCCGATGACTCAGTGAGACCTGCATTGCCAGCAAGATAATTCACACTTTCAAACGCCCAGAAAGTTACTAAAGACATACTTAAAACAGTTCATGGGACTACAGTGGTTCAACCTTAATGTTATGAAGCGACAAGAATACTTTTTGTGCACCAAAAAAACTAAATAACGACTTTATTCAACAATATCTAGTGATGGGTGATTTCAGAACACTGCTTCATGAAGCTTCGAAGCTTTACAAATCTTTTGTTTCAAATCAGTGGTTCAGAGCATGTATCAAACTGCCAAAGTCACGTGATTTCAGTAAACGAGTCTTTGTTACGTCATAAAAGTTTCGAAATTTCAATGGTTCACATGACTTTGGCAGTTTGATTCACACTCTGAACCACTGATTCGAAACAAAAGATTTGTAAGGCTTTGAATCTTCATGTAGCAGTGTTTTGAAATCGCCCATCACTAGATATTGTTGAATAAAGTCGTTATTTTGTTTTTTTTTGGCGCACAGAAAGTATTCTCGTCACTTCATAACATTTAGGTTGAACCACTGTAGTCACATAAACTGTTTTAAGTATGTCTTTAGTAACTTTCTGGGCATTTGAAAGTGTTAATTATCTTGCCGTCAATGCAGGCCTCACTAAGCCATCGGATTTCATCAAAAATATCTTAATTTGTGTTCCGAAGATGAACGAAGGTCTTACGGGTGTGGAACGACATGAGGGTGAGTAATTAATGACAGAATTTTCATTTTTGGGTGAACTAACCCCTTAACAATGTTGATAGTTGATAGAATATGATAATCCAGTCTTGGTCAATAATGTTGGGGATTCAGATAAGTGAACTGAAGCTAAACAGTGAAAAAAAACTGGTTTAATTAAGTGCTTTGCTCACCAAAAACTCACCAAATCGCAGCCTATACATATGAGATTAATCAAACATATACGCAACATAAACATACTGTAAAACTGCAACAAAATCACTAAAGTGAACTTGAAGCAACCTAAACGCTAGTCAGAATGAGCAAGCCACACCATAAATATGATCTTTCCATAACAACAAAATAAAACATGAACAATGAGTAAATAAAGCACAAACAACTCACAAAACTGTATTACAACAGTGTACTAATAATGTTATTTCAGGAGCTCAGCTTTTCACAACAAGAACAATTTTTCTTAACTAAATTGACTAAATCGAAAGTATATTTTCGCCAAAAGACAAAGCCTATCACTAAAGCAATTTAATTAAATACAAATGAATTCAAAAACTGTAGAAAGTAGACATATATTCAAGCTTGGATGATTCCTACGTGTTTTCTTACTATATGAATTTGCATTTATGTCTCAGAATTGTATTTATGGGGTAAGAAGCGGAACTAGTGGCAGATGAACAGGCACCTGGTGAACACTGAACGCTCTTGGGCTTTTAGGGCTTAATTAATCAAGGCCTCTGGGTATTATGACATGGCTGGTCTTCTCCGTGTGTGTGTGACTCAATTAAGTTGTTTCGTGAACCAGAGGTGTGACTTCAACATTGCTTAGAGTTACTGCTATCACACGAGCTGTGGTTAGCATTAGCGCTTTGGGCGAACTGAGGCAATTGCAAACATAGTCTTGTCTGCATCTGCTTCACTGACGAAACGCAGCAAGGTGAATGCACTGAACAGTTAGAATACTTAACATGAGGTACTTCAGTTACAAAACCTACTTTCTATTCACTAATCACCTGCAATCCAGCTTAACCAGCTGCTATTTGTGCTGGTAAAGCCATTGTTTACCAGCATTAATTGCATGAAAAACAAATGGCAACATCAGCCAACACAACTCTTTCTTAGTACTAAACAAATTATAGATACAAGTGTCAAAAAAGGAGATAATGATATAATTATTTGTCAAGTAATTGGCCACTAAAGCAGTCAAACTATAGATGGTACATCGTGACACTGACCTTCAACGTATATTGAGTGCTCCAGTTCGGTCCTGTGGGTCACTGTGTCTACTTGCCAAAACTCAGCTTGCACATTCACTACACTCTTACATAGCTGTCTGTTGATGCCTGTAAGGACACAGAGAACAGTTATGGGTACATATTTTACTACCAAACCATAAACCAAAAGCAAACAAAGATTTTGATGAACTTTTAAAAAACGCCTCCCCTTTGCCACTTACACAAATCAACATTCAGTTCGTGTGATGGTTTTTAATGTAGCTTTTTATACCGCTTTGCTGTCAGTGGCTTGTATCGCTCACAGAATTTTATAAACACCACTGTTTCCGCAGCACAATAACTACTTTCATTTCATTGTAAAACCTGTCAAAACTCCAATTAGATATTTAGAGAGAAAAATACGACTTTCAATTTGCCCAAACAAACCACTCCGTAAGTTAATAAAAAGGCATTATCATCCATCTTGTGCTCTTATTAGATTGTGTATTTACGCATGCTATCCTTTCAAGAGAAACAAGGGTTTGTGGGTAAAACACAAAGGGAGTGCGTGCAGTCTCTGAAAAACGGTTTTCATGAGAGTGATAAAATGGAGATAAATAGATTTATTTTGGCATCTCACGTGTTAAATACCTTTTTTTTCTCAGTCTCATTTCATACACTTATCTATATAAACCTGATATCACATACTGTATACAATGAGTTATTTTTATTTACCCTAAAATACTGATGCACTTTAGTAAGCTTTTTTGTTAGATAAGGGTTAAAAACAACAGAATCAAAGGCTTTAAAATTCCAAATTAAAGAACAGACTAATAACCAATGATTTTTTTTTTTTTTTTTTTTTTTTTTTTTTTTTTAGACCAGATAAATACCCTAAAAACATAATAAATAAAAGTAATTATCGCAGCTGGTAATTACAATGCTAATTATATTGCTAATTAGCGTATTGTGATGTATACTGTGGATGGGGCCTTCACTACGCCTCGGATCACACAGGAACAAAGTCAAAACGGACTTCAGCCTAAATGATAAGAGCACTACTGATGACATTATGTTTGTTTTAATATTATCAACTGATTGCGTATTAACATTCAAATGTCCTATCGGCAACAATTTACACTGTCCATGTGACAATTGTCGAATGACATCATTATAAAGACTTTTGGTCTTACAAACTGAAGAGGTTGATTAGTTGGGTCCTCAAATTATTCCTTTCTAAAACCATCTTGGAAAAGAGCCCGAATAGAGAATGAACTTGATTTAGAGTGCCAGAAAAGGGTGGATAGATTATAGCCTCTATATAATCTCCTGATCCTGGTGTCTGAGGTAAATGTAACACACATACACAAGCCTGTACAAATTTAACAGGAAGACCTCAAACACAAACACACATTATATATAAGCATACTAAACCTACTGAACTGATATACTGTCAAATCAATAGTATTATGTCAAATGTCCTACTAACACATATAAATATTACATGATATAACATTATTGATATATTTCTCCCTCTCCACCTTCTGTCTGGAAAACAATTATTGAGCATAATGCAATGACGTACATTACAGTTCTAAAGTTTGCTGTTAGTAAAACTTTTTTTTTATTTAATTTAGCAAGGACACATTAAATTAGTCAAAAGTGACAGTAAAGACATTTATAATATCATCTTGAAAAAAATATATCATAGTTTTGACAAAAATATTAAGTAGTTAACTGTTTTCAATATCACCAAATCAGCATATTAGAATGATTTCTGAAGGATCATGTGACACTGAAGACTAGGGTAATGGTTGCTGGAAATTCAGCTTAACTGCCACAGGAATAAATTACATTTTAAAATATATTCAAATACAAAACAGTTATTTTAAATTGTAATAATATTTCACAATATTACTGTTTTACAGTATTTTATTACTGTACACTGCAGCCTTGCTCAGTTTAAGAAACTTCTACAAAAACTTTTAAAAAAAATCTTACCAACCCCAAACTTTTTAACCAGAGTGTAATGCAATATAGAGACATTTAAATTTAAAAGTGTTGAATATTGATTTTTAACTTCCTTAAAAAGAAGGATTTTTTTTAGTTAATTAAAAAAAATACAGAACATTTTGTCACAGGAAAAGTTTAATTCTTGTTCCTGTGGATCCAGAAAGCAGAAACAAGTAAAAACAAACAGTGACACAACAGGAACGCATATTGCATGCTTTGAGAGTACAAGGTTTGACATAAAAATATTCACTTCATTATCCTTGAAGACGGGATGACCTGTCGTGACACGAAATGTTTTTCACTACATTTTTTAAGCATGATCTCACAAACAAAACAAAAAAAGAAAAGAAAAGAAGAAAGCACACACCCAAAAAAGGCACAAGAGAAACCAATCGTTCTTACTGATGTCTCCATATTAAATAATGGATGATGATTCATTTACACATATGTGTATTACCGTAAGAATGATTCAAAGAGATTCACACTGAATAAATTCTGTCATTGCATTGATCTGGATATTTATCTACAGATGGGGGGGATCAAGTACATATTGTGATCTGAACTTTAGGGTATATGAAGGCCCTGGCATATCAAAGGAATAAAAGATGTATGTTTGCATTGCCAGGTAACCGTCGTGTTTAGATCCGTAGTCACCTGTTCTACAGGAAATCCTTATCTAGGTTTTTCATTGTTCAATAAAACAATGAAACAATGTTTATTCTTTACAGAGGTTAATGTAAAGGAGTGGCAAAAACAACCAAAAACTGGCATTTTAGTTCAATAAGGAAAGGGTCAGAAAGCATAACACACCCTGTGATAAGACAGATAAGATACTGTGTCAGGTAAAAAAGAAAGTTAATGACAGAGTCTGTTCATCTCTCAAAATGAAAGAATGAATTTTTAGGATATCTGCTGATCTGTGCACGCAAATAACAACCTGTGACTACAGCTGCATGGCTTAATCACAGCAATACAGGGAGGGAATGTGTAACATGCCAACTTCTCATTATCAAATCCAAATTAATAATTTTCCTAACAATACACCACCTGTCTCCACCTGTGCAATTTTCGGCACATTGCGAAAAGAGAGAAATGCAGGTTTAAACACATTGGTACAGTAGTGCTGACATGGGGTCATGCTATTACATAAAATCTCCCTCTATTTCCTCGTCTTTCTATTAAGCCACACTGCAAATAACACGACACATTTCCAAAACTCAGGGTTAGGTCACAAGCATTCAAGTCCGAGTGTGAACTAGAAGAGCTGGATTTTTCCCCAAACCACACTATTTATACCAGGTATCACCCTGACTTATAATAAATTTCAACGTCAAACATTTTGTGAACATTCTCAAATGTTGATTGAGTCATTCATACTCATTGCTCATCTACAGCAAAAAAGTTGGTTTCAACTAAATCTTTTCTGAACAGTGGATCTGAGAGGAGAAGGGATCAAGCTTTATTCTTGCTCCAGATGTAACGTGATCATTCATTCTTTTTATCTGTTAATGATTTCAAAGGCTTCCAACCATTATTGCTTTTATTCTCTGGAATAAAACCCAGCTGCTCTCTTTGTAGTGAGTCTGTGTGGGTGTATGTGCTTTTGGTGCTACATGGAGGGGGTTGGGAGGGAGAAAAAGAGAGAGAAGGAACACAAAAAGGATGAATATCACCGTTTTTGATGTTTTTTTTTCTTTTTCAAAAAAAATATTCCACATTTAACACTCTTATTACCAATGAGTGTTTTACAAGCTACCCAAGTGGTAAAACTAATTAGCGTGTAATCCTGACCAAGAGCCTAACAAACAAACTACATAAACAACTTAAAACTACAACTTACGACAGTTTCCACAGAAGGGTTACAATTTGGTCTTTGGTTTTTAAAGCATTTTAAAGCATTAGAAGCACGAATCCCAAGTTTGATAAACTATTATAAAACAAAAAATTAGCCAAGCCTGAAAATGAAAATCATACAACACTGGCATAAACCACTGAACTGACATTCAATTGAATGCTGTTTTATTTAATTGTTCACATTTTAATGACCAAAAATGTAATTTAAAGCTATGCACACAATAATTTCAGGACATTTTTCCCCCTGTAATTTTACTTAAAATGAAAATAACAAGAAGTAACATCTTTTGGACCTTCTCTATAGCATGGAAGGAGAAAAAAAAAAAAGCAATTTTTTTTTACCCTAATTCTAGTGTTGACTGCATTTGACAAGCTCAAACATGCAACCCTGTGAATTGTATTATATATTTTTATTTTTTTATTTAATTATTTTTTTGTTGTTGTTGTTTTTCAAATGACAAAATTTTCTTTTATTCACTGGAATTACTAAAATTATTTTTTCATAATGTCTATATTTTGATGTTTAGGTAATGTTTATCGACACAAATAGAGTTTTTAAATTGCACTGAATCATGTCCCAAACTGTGGTAAAAGTGTTGCAAAAATTGCAAAACTAATTTAAAATGAAAAGATAATAAAACAGGTAACATACAGTAAGCAACACACACTGGGGATAACAATCAACCTTACAGTTAAACACTTCCTTTCACTTAACATACATTTTAAAAAAAGAAAGGAAAAAAAGACCCTGTACCCTATTAGTGGAAAGTGCCATTTAAGAGTTCTGTAGAGGTTTCAAACATTTTACCTAGAAAGACAAATGTGCCCCGATGGGTGTGAATGTGCTTGTGGACTTGTTGATTACGCATGCGAGGAGTGCCGCTGTCTTTTATTGGGAAATTTACACCCTTGGTGTGATTTATAGAAATCACTAGTACCCACAAAGCAGTAAAACTCTAATTGTTTCTGCCATTTTTAAAGTCTATCCTCCATTAAGGAATCGGTGGGTAATAAAGAGCTTTTTTAATCAACCCTCTCTTGCTGATGGGTTGACGTTTGAACACTCTCGCCTACCTTACAATGCAAGCTTTTACTGCTGAGAACAATGAGGGCTAAAATATAAGGACATCTTATAAGTGACTGGGGTTCTGCAACACTTGGCTCTTTTTCTCCACTCTTCTGCTATGACTTTCTAAATGTGTGCACGTACTGTACAGGTCATCTCTATAATATGTACAATTTTATTGGGGTCATATTGTATTGTGTAAAATAAAGATGTTCGTCAGCTAATCCTGGTATCATTGGGAAACGTGACTCACTGTGTACTTCAAATCCATCTCTACCTATTTCTTTAAGGAAACTAAAGCCAACATTTGCTGAGAACAAGTTACACCCAAAGTAACAGCCAATATCTAAACATAGAATTCAGTCCAGGAGGAAACACTTAAATATACATGTGGGCAAGAAATAGTACACCAGTCCAAATGAATATTAAAAAACTGCCTTAAAATATTTTTATAATTATTGCAAATACGTTTTCAACCTCATATTTAAGAAATGGTTTAAAACTTATAGAATGTGTGTGTGTCTGGTCCTGGTAAACCCTACATTAATGGGACAAAATGTCCCCACAAGGATGGCAATACCAGAAATCTTTGCCCTTGTGGGCACATTTTTTTGGTTCTCATGAGGAAAACAGCTTTTAAATCATACCAAGTGATTTTTTTTTGAAAATCCAGAAAGTTTTCTGTGATGGGTAGGTTTAGGGTTAGGGGACAGAATATATAGTTTGTACACCAGGGCTATTCAACTGGCGTTAGGGTTAACTCCATCAATCATCTTCATCTGGCCCGTGGGCACCCACACCACTAATCCTACCCAAGACTACCAAGTGTATTATATGCACGCCATAAAGTGTGTATCAGATGCACGCCAAAACTCATTTCGGCGTGTATTTTCTACAAGATTACATGCATGTACTATTGATACGCATTCTCATGTGATCGTGTTGGACGGCCGCAGTGGCGCCTGCAGCTGCACTGTTCGTACCATGCACGCTCCTCCGAGAAACGTTTTCTGTGCAAATATTTCAGCAGTTATTATGTGTATCCTGTATTTCTGTCGACTGAACCAGCGATACCAATAATTCGTGAATTAATAATTTTTTTGTCTCGATTCTTTCTTTTCCGTGAACTGGCCAAATGCTATCTGAAACTACGCGGCGCGGCCCAGTGGATAACCGGACAAAAGCTTAAAGGAGCTGCGTTTATTCCCGGTCACCATTATTAAACAGCGTTGCGACATCCAGTAAGAAACGTTTCAATTCGACACACACCTCTCGATTACAAACCACAAAACACTCGATGATTAAACTAGTTTTAAATCGGATGAAACAGCCTCAACATTCCCAGCAATGAGGAAAACAGGAGAAACATGCCATGAATGAAGATAGAAGACTTTTAAATTCCAAAATCGCCACCCTTACAAACATTTACCATGAATGAACTGTAGTAATTTACCATGGAATGTGGAATATTGAATACCATGTTGTAGCCATTTTATTGCAATATATTTATTAGGTGGGTAGGGGAATATATAATTCATTTCTTTGTTAAGGTGTAGTTTGTACCTGTGTTTAGGCATTTTTTATAGGTCTATATAACATATCATAATATAATAATTTGAAAGTGGTAGTAGTGAGTAGCCATGTATGGTTTTACCTGTGGTTACCAAGTCTCACTGTCAGAATATTTTCATTTAAGCCTATATTATAGATAAAATAATTCTTACCAATAAGAAACGACCCCCCACCCCCACCCCCGGCCCTCCTCAACTTTTTGATTTGATAATCCGGCCCTCGAATGAAACTACTTGAATAGCCCTGTTGTACACTATAAAAATCATTATGTCTATGAAAAGTCCTCATAAAACATGGAAACCCAACATGTGTGTGTATGTGTGTGGTTCAGGTATACCCTACTATATGGGGACAAAATGTCTCCACAAAGATGGCAATATCCAAAATCCTTGTCCTTGTGGGGACACTGTTTCGTCCCCATGAGGAAAACAGCTTATAAATTAAGTCACCATAAAACATAGAAACCTAACGTGTGTGTGTGTGTGTGTATTTCTTTACTCTTTTATTATACATATTTGTATTTACATGAAATGTTTACCTTTTCAGTTAAGGTAAATCATAAAAGAAACCATTAAATTCAAAATAGTAAATAAAATTGGGAAATAATTGTATGGACCAGATGTTAAACTTTACTTTCATATACATGCATCTCATCTCTTACTCACTCATATTACCAAGCCCAGAGATATAAGCATGATGGCTGCTTCAAAAGTGCCATATCAATGTAGTTGTGATCTCTTTCATCCAGCAGAATCTGTCCTGCATTATAAAACACTTTAAAAGTGAGCATGAGCTAGCGAAAACGCCCTTCCCCTTCCCCACACTCCCAAACAGGCTCCGATTCGGCCACCGCAGGATTCCACCTGGCCCACCTTTGCCCACCAGCTGGCAGTGCCACTGTAAATCCTGGAGCTATAGCTGGAGCCCGGGCTTGAGTAATTAATAAAAGCTCCATTACATGCCTTGTGGCCGTTGTTTGCTATTTCAACACCCCATTTGTGCCACGATTACAGTCATTATCAGTCAGCGCCATTAATTCAGCCACCGATGCCGGAACTGCATACTAATAAATTGGGCTCTAAAATTTTTTACCTTTCAAGGAGTTGGTGCTGGAGTCGAGCCAGGAAGTGCCACTCCTGATTAGGAGTCTTCTGCTGACTCTGAAAGGCCCCTTTGAATAAGGGCTGCTGCATCTTTGGAGATAGTTCACATTCGCCCCCTTTGATTATTCCCTTCCCCTCCAAAATGAATCTTTATTAAGCTTAAATCCTAAATAAAATGAAATTAGCAGACTGCAAAATATTGCTTTCTTTTCTGCACATATTCCCTGGTGCCTCCATGCAAATTATAATGCTTATTTATGTAAATGAGGTGTCGTCTTTAATTAGTTTTGCTTGAAGGCATTAAAATACATGTATTCTTTCCCCAAAATATTATTTGTTTTGTTGCTCTCTTCAGTTGAGTTCAAAATGACTTATTATGCTGACTAAAAAGCTTTATTAATTTCAGCGTTTTTTGTTTTTTTTTCTCCCCTGACTTTCAGAGTATTATCTTCTCCTCCCACTGTGTGGGAGCAGCGCTTAGCGTTTAGCTTTTAGCTGTGTAATGGAGAGGTTTCCTCAGGCTCTCTGCTGTGAAGTGGATACAAGACTCTCTAAGAGTCCCTGCAGACAACAGACGGCCCTCTCACGGGTCAGCACGCTTCTCGGGCTAAGACCCTTATTCTTAACCTCCAAAAGTAATTGTGTGTGAGCGCATAAAAGTATACATAATTATTCATTAAAAAAAGCATATACTTAGATATTGGCATGAATAACACAAATAATAATACAATACGAAAGCAATACAAAAAAGACTTGGTAAATGTAATTACGAGTCACACGTCGCAGTTACAGAGTCAAGCCTGCGTCACCTGCATAAGCACCACGGCTAAACGCGGTGCGCTTGTACTAACCAATAGGCCACAGATCCCAATTGTGCTGTCTATCACTACTCTGCCCACTGATGACGCTCTTTATTTGCATGCGCTGTCTGCATTGTTTTAACCTCTAATTCATTAAAAGAATTATGCAAATGAGGTAACAGCACAAACACAACCAAAAATGAGTGCTGAACGCAATTTGCACACTGCAATTCCTCATCTTGCAGGCCAGTTCAGGGTGCTAGCTTGAGGAAGATGACTTAAATATGCATTGTGCAACGATATAGCTGCGTAAACCGTATTATGGGTGGTTAGCAAATAGGATGCAGGTTTTTATGTTGAAATACCACATATAAAAGTGAATTTGCCCCTATTAGCTTGTCAAACAGCTAAGAATGACTTCCGTTGGCACTATGTGTGTTGCGGACACCCCCCAACCCCTCCATACACTTAATGAAAGCTGCATGCATGCATCGTTTCATCAATCAAATGCTAATACCAATGTAAATTCACATGCATTGTCAGCTCTCGCCGCACGCCTCTAAACTGAAGTGCAATGACCTCTTAAACGACTTTCAGACAGCTTTTTGCCTTATTTTAATATTTGTTTAAAAGGATATTCAGTGTTACAGTAAATCTCCCTCTTGACATGGTTTTTATGCATTTGCAGTTGATTTACAACACAATGTTGAGTGGCTATCGAGCAGAAACCCGCCGTGAGTCACGGCCAAAGGTGCCGGAACCGATGCAGTCAAACAGAAATACACGCTGTCATACACTCCGCTCAGCTGACACAAAAGGTTAAAAAGAAACATGAGCCGCAAACAACGAGCATTGGTCAATATCATATCAATATCCTTTGAGGCCTCAATGGACTGAAAAGACTGAAATGGCATATTTTACGAAGTTAATACCCCTCAATACCCAATTCACACACATATAAACACAAGCACGCACAAACACACCAGCATGATTTATAGTAAGGAAGCTGAGGCCATTATAACGTTTTTATTATTACTGTTCTTTCAAGGCTAATGCTACAATAGATTTTTGCATGATTGATGCATCCCAGTAAACATTAGGAAGATTCCATTAACTTAGCAGAGAGGAGCTAAATGGCGTCACTTTGATTATAGCTGCATTCCTTTCCATGCTTTTTGATTAAAAATAGAATATCAATATCACATTTTTTTAAAACGAATTCATGATGTTCGGATCTGACTTCAAAAAAACCCGTCAAAACTCTTCTGGCAACTCATGCGACTGATCGTAATTGAGGTCACCATATAAATCATAAAGTTTCTGGAAGTCACTTCTGAAACAATCCTGGGGTTAAATGATGACAGAAACGGTCCTTCCAGTAAATCAAGTGACTTTGAAGTTCTGGTCATAGCTCAGCTAGCGTAAAACACAGTTTCTGTCATACACGCTCTGTCATAGTTAACCCAAAAATGAAAATAAAATTCTCATTATTTACTTGCGTCACTCCAAACCGATATGACTTTCTTTCTTCAATAGAACACAAAAGGTGGATTTCTGAAGAATATCCTTGCCGCTCTTTACAATATAATAAAAGTAAATGAGAACTGAAACTGTTAAATGTCAATAAAGGGCCTTAAATGTAAAACAGGCTTTTGTATATTATTCCAAGTCTTTAGAAGCTGTACAGCTTTGTGTGATGAACATACTTAAATTTAAGTCATTATTCACTGATAATCTTAAAGTCAGCATGAAACGGAAGTTGCAATAGTCTTTTCTTCCCTATCGTGACTGATGATTGGATTGTTGTGGATTGTTACTGCTGTGATCTCATTTGAGTGACAAGTTGTCCCGCCCTTGCACCAAAAAACACGTCATCAGAGAAGAGATGCTGCTGCAAGTGGCAGGGGAAGTTATTTTGATTAAAGATTACAAGGGCACATGAATTAAAATAATAATAATGATGTGCACGGATAAATCATTTATAATAAATACTGCAATATTCAATTTAAAAAGAAACAAGAATTGTCATAGTGATTTCATTGTGACTTTAATCCAGAGAGAGAGTCACTGAGCTGAACTCAAGAACTTGATTCTTAAATGATTCACTGAAGCGATTTGATTCAACATAACAATTTGTTCACAAATCAGCTACTTTTATGAATGTCTTAACCAAAGCTCACAAATCAGGTCAACATGAAATTACGGCCTTTTCCCTGCAAAAATCTATTGCATAACTTCAGAAGACTTCACAGTAAAAAATAATTTTCATGATTTGTTATCAGAACATTTTTGCTGTTGTCAAATCAACTTAGATAATTAATGTGGTTCAGATAACATATTTTGAGTTTCTGTTGATTAAATGAATTACCTTCATTGTATTAACTAAAATTTTTAACTTCAGTAAACTCAAAATTTTAAGGCAACCAGGTAACTTTAAGTTAAACCAACAATCCTTTTTTTCAGTGTTGGAATAAGGGCATGG
Organism: Hypophthalmichthys molitrix; assembly: GCA_037950675.1. Classification (NCBI taxonomy): domain Eukaryota; kingdom Metazoa; phylum Chordata; class Actinopteri; order Cypriniformes; family Xenocyprididae; genus Hypophthalmichthys; species Hypophthalmichthys molitrix. The sequence continues at coordinate 14,466,303 of CM075513.1, read as the reverse complement.
GTCAAATGGACCACTTATATGACACGTTTTGAAAGCTTAAAAACCTGTTTATTGTAACTAAAAAAAGCACAAAAAAAAAGAAAGTAATATGTGGTTTTAAAACCACATTAGGGTAAGTAAATGCTGACAGAATTGTCATTTTTATGTGAACTAATCCTTTAAACTAAACTAGCATTTCAGCCTGAAAGAACGTGGTAGCAATATGCTGAAACTTCAATCAGTACGGAGGAAATTCCACTTGTAAAGAGAAGGAACTGTACACAGCAAAGTTAGGATGCATGCCAACTGTTTGCCAGTGCTGTTATCAAGGCCCTAAGCCTCAACATCCATTTCACTCTCCCAACAAATCTTTGAGCAAAATGCTCCTGGCATGGACCTGATTGGCTAATTGATATCTTATGTGTGGCTCCATGAGAACAGTGGGGGTGATGACCCGGATGAGCGTGGATCTGTCCTTTCGCTGTCTCTCTCTCTACGCCTGGTGGCCTTTGCAGGAAACAAGTTCACAGTGAACAGTGTGGAGTAACACCCCAAACACCTTTTGCCAATTATTCACCGTGTGACCCACAACAGTGAGAACAAGAGATCCATCTCCCAATACGTGGTCATAAACACGCACACCCAGCCTTAAAACTGTACACGTGCTTGTGCGTTCCTGCCTCTCATGCCCCAGCGATACACTGGTGCTTACGGAAACTGAGCCAACTGATCTTTTGCCCAAAGTGCTAATTTGTGTCACAGCTGTGAGTGCAGAACTATTATTAACTGAAACGTAAACTAGAAGCTATGTCTCACAACAAGATTCTGCAATAAAACCACGTTTTAAGGCTTGATCTGGCAAAAAACTCAGAGATATAGGTTTTAACAGGAATATGGCATTTGATCTGTGGAAAAACAATTCGGAACAAAACACCTGGTCTTACCTTAGGCTTAGCATAATAAAATAATACCAATAAAACTATATGCGAGTCTACGAAGTAAGTACATTTTCCGCAAAACGTATAAAATATAGTGGAAATAATCCAAAGACAATTTTACAAGCTATAAAATTATTATAAAACATTGTAAAATGACAAATTTACATCAAACTTGCATGTTTTCCAGAGGTACTACTTTAAGGCCACTTCAGCCTTAAAAATTTTCAAATTCAAGATTTTTACTCCTTGTCAAGAGAACAAAAAGTCTGAGAACACTAGTAAAAATGCTTTTTCAGTTTTTTTAATTTTATACAAAAAATATTTAACATAAATTTTAAACAATTTGAGAGAAAAAAAATACTCAAAAAATGTTGCTTATTTAATTCGGTGTCTTTAAATATCTTTAAAATGTCTTTTTTATTATTTACAGTTTTAATTTTAGGTTTATGTTTTTAATTCAGACTTTTTTTTAACTGTATATCTGGCTTGACACAACTGCTCCAACCGCACTTATTCAGTCTTTTGTCTTTTTTGTTGTGATTTAGCTAGAAAAACAAGTCCTGCAGGAAACTGTAAGTTTCAAATGTGTTGTGCTCAGAATTCAGTGTGGTTTATAAATAAAAACACCTCTGTACATGTAGGAATTTACATCAAATGAAAGCAAGGTGCGTCCAATGAAAGGGCAGAAAAGGATCTGGAATGTGCACTTATAGATCCATTTTCAGCCCATTTTCAAGAGTCTGTCGACAAGAAATACTGAAAATGAAAGCCAAAACGGAGATCCAGGGTTTATTTCATGTGGGCTGCATGGTTAGGCAGCACTATTGGACGTGAAATGTTATCTCTGAAGCCTCATGTTTCAAAGCCTGCAGGGCCCATCTCCCCTTGCCGAGTATACGGACACGCAAGAAACGCTTTCTGTCCCAGAATTTCACAAATGTCCAGTTGAATCCTCATCACTTGTTTGTGCGCACTGAGGCCAATCAATCTAGATGAGAGAATTAAATAAATGAACTCAGTTCAGGTCACGCCAGGAAAGGCCCATGTAATCCACTGAGGGTTTTTCTTCCACAACACTTTCTGACATGACAGATATAATTATTCTAATAAAACTGTGCCTGAGACAAACACTGCTATATTCCCAAGGTACACAGCAAAGTTAGGATGCATGCCAGTTTTTTTCTTTTTCTTTTTTTTTCCCTGTTGCCACCACTGGCTAATCATGTCAGCTACTGTATGAAACAAATTTACACATTTTTATATCTTCACACACAATATGCTTAAGTCCCAGTTCAAACAAAAATGAAAATTCTGTCATCATTTACTCATATTGCTCCAAACCTGTATGACTTTCGTTCTTCTGTGGAATACAGGATTCGAAAGACAAGAGGGTGAGTAAATTATATAAGGGAAATCAACCTACTAAAGTCTTATATTCATCGGTTAGCTGAAACAAGAGGAAGTATTTCAAATTGCCAATATATTACAAAATATCCATTCATTTATCACTGTGTAATTTTAGAATACAGCTGTTTGTCAGCCTCATTTCAAGCAGCAGGAAGAATAAAGATCTTTGATAACTGCACGCCTTTCATCTTTTTAGAAATCCCTGCGCTGCCGCACCTTGGCGTATTTTCTTTAAACATTCCCTTATAGGTCCAAACTGCACCACATGGAATCTGATACACCTACAGAGGGAAATAAATATAGAGAAAAGTGAACTCCAGGCTAAATTTGAAAAGGAATGGAATATCACGCTCCTTTGATGACAAAGTAAAAACAAAAGACTGTAGGATATGTCCAGAAGCGGGCTGAACATAAATCCACACAGAGACATCTCCAACATTTGACAGTCTTCAACAAGTCTCTTTTAATGATTTTTTTATTTTATTTTAACGCTTTCCTTTTCCCTTTACTGTTACAATCACAGTCAACTGTCTTTTTGCAAACAAGTGTGCCAACCAAGGATGTAGGATACACATTTCCCATCAGTCTGTGAAGCCCACAGTTTAGAGATGGGCAAATTCAAGAGGTTAAAATGGTACTTTAGAGGTGGGGAAACTCTAAAATTGGTGAAGATTCTGGTTGCCAAGACAAGAAATGACAAAACAATTATCTGAGTTGCATATTATTTTATTTTTATATTTTTGTTCTAGCTTACATATTATACAGTATAAATAGTACGTAGTTCTATTATTGGCAGTTTATTTTATAGATATTTGATTCTGATTCAATATCGATTAATTTGGATATACACTACCAGTCAAAAGTTTGGAATCTGTAAGATTTTTAATGTTTTTAAAAGAAGTTTTGTCTGCTCACCAAGGCTGCATTTATTTAATTAAAAATACAGTAAAAACAGTAATATTGTGAAATATTATTACAATTTAAAATAACTGTTTTCTGTTTGAATATATTTTATGTAGTAATTTATTCCTGTGATCAAAGCTGAATTTTCAGCATCATTACTCCAGTCTTCAGTGTCACATGATCCTTCAGAAATCATTCTAATATGATGATTTGCTGCTCAAGAAACATTTATGATTATTATCAATGTTGAAAACAGTTGTGTACTTTTTTTTCCAGGATTCCTTGATGAATAGAAAGTTCAAAAGAACAGCATTTATCTGAAATACAAAGCTTTTGTAACATTATACACTACTGTTCAAAAGTTTGGGGTCAGTAAGAATTTTTATTTGTATTTTTTTGAAAAGAAATTAAAGAAATTAATACTTCTATTCAGCAAGGTGTTACGGTGGCTGCTGTAGAGATGAGGCGAATGCGGAAATCCACAAACATATAGGCTTTATTGAATATCCAGGGGAAGAATGATCAGCAACACACATTAAGATAAACATAAGAACAGACAAGGAGTGCAGGGAAAGTGTCCATTATAAAGGTAGTGATGATGATGAGGTCCAGGTGCAGGTGATAGGTGATGATGGGGAGATGACGAGGGAAGTGAGTGCAGGTGAGGAAACAAGAGGATGATGGGAAATGGAGTCCGGGGAACACGGGAACTGTGACAGTACCTCCCCCTCCCGGTAGGCGCGGCCTCGCGCCGTGGAAGGAGCAACCGGGGAGGGGGGGTGGGCGCCCTGAAGACCTCACGCAGGTGCAGGGAGAGGAGTAGACGGGACCGGAGGTCTCCAGGGCGGATCTAGGACGTCAGGCGGCCATGGCGGGTCAGAGGCCGTGGACGGCCATGGCGGGTCAGAGGCCGTGTGAGTGCAGGTGAGGAAACAAGAGGATGATGGGAAATGGAGTCCGGGGAACACGGGAACTGTGACACAAGGTTGCATTAAATCGATCAAAAGTGACAGTAAAGACATTTATAATGTTACAAAAGATTATATTTCAAATAAATGCTGTTCTTTTGAACTTTCTATTCATCAAAGAATCCTGAAAAAAAAATATTGTACACAAATATTTTGTAAAATTGTACACAATAAATGTTTCTTGAGCAGCAGATCATCATATTAGAATGATTTCTGAAGGATCATGTGACACTGAAGACTGGAGTAATGATGCTGAAAATTCAGCTTTGATCACAGGAATAAATTACTTTATAAAATATATTCAAACAGAAAACAGTTATTTTAAATTGTAATAATATTTCACAATATTACTGTTTTTACTGTATTTTTAATTAAATAAATGCAGCCTTGGTGAGCAGACAAAACTTCTTTTAAAAACATTAAAAATCTTACCGTGTCCAAACTTTTGACTGGTAGTGTATATCAGATACTTTATTACAATGAAGGTTAAAATTAACTGATTTGCAACTAATGTAACAGTATGTGACATACTGTTTACCATAGATATGTATACGTAGATGCCAAATTTGCTTCAAACAATTCAGACACCATCTTGGAACGGTCAGCATGTCGTCACTCACAGTAAAAATCAATGATGCCACAACGTTGTGCAGCTTCTGGATGTGAACCCGCCGAAATGGGATAACCTTTAGGTGTTAAGGTTTGTTTTTATATGTATTAACTCCATATTACAGGTTTTTTACTACGGTACTTTTTAATGTTTTTACTTTTACTATGTTAACCTTTTAATATAGTGTTAGCTGACACCTTTGCCTTCTGTTTATTTATTTATTAGTTTATTTAACAGGGACAATGCAATCAGACATAGCTACAGAACAAAGTTTGCAGCCGATGAGATGCACATAGAGATTATAGCAAGTGCTAATTTTCAACTTCCGTCCCTGGATGGGCCTTTCTACAATAACATTGTAGTTTAGCAAAATCATCTGCTGAAGTCTATTACAGATATATATTTTCATACATGTGTCTAACTACGGTTGCAGATGCTCAGTCATCTTGCTATCATATGTTCAAGGATCGGCTTTGACCATTCCAATATGGCAGATGGCTTATGTATACCGGCCCACAGAAACAGACACTAATGAGGCATCTATGTATATATATATACCTATGCTGTTTACAAGCTGTTTTATTGACGTCTTTCAGTGGTTTAAACATTGAATTGTGTGATTACATGAGAAATGATAAGTATTTCATTAAGTTGTACTGTATCTTTTACCTTCAGATGTTTATTATTGTTTATTTCATGCTGTAACAAGTAGTAAAGCAAAACAGACTATCAGCTGCTGCTTCGCTTGAACTGAAGCGGCAACAGCGATCTGTCACAAGTCACACCACATTAAAGGTGCAATGTGTATATTTTAGGAGGATCTATTGACAGACAACATCTTTGTCCTGTGTTGGCCACCGTAGCTTCTCTATATTGCAATTCGCAACCTCACCGCTAGATGCCGCTAAAATGTACACACCGCACATTTAAAAAGCGCCAAAATGGTATTTATTGTTTGAATTCCGCAATAAAATAGACAGCAATCTCAGACTTTGTTTCATATCAAAAGTAACAAAACAAAAAGCTTATTGCAATTTATTAGATGGAAGACGCACTACAATGTTCTGTTCATTCATCAACTGAAAACAGCATAAACTAAAAGAATGATTCTTGGGATTTAAGAAATGACAATGATTCATACAAAATTTATATATACTGCCAATCATTTTTTTTTAAATTAAATAAATTACCCAATATAAACCCTGGGTAAGCTCAATGATAATTGTGTCGTTTCCTTTCATTTGTGGTGGGCGTACAAGAGAGGAAATGCATGGTGCAAACTCTTACCACTCATTTTCATGAAAGAAAAAAAAAAAAATACCCAGAGCTTTCCTAGCCACAACAATTTGATAGAAAACAAAACGCCTGTCGGGCTGGCGAGTGAGAAGTATGCTAGATCTGGAATGGCCTGTGAAAAGTCATAAAAATATTTTCCTTTTTATTTAATGTCGCCCATAACTCATTGCAAGGAAAAGCTAATCAATAGCACCTTAATGAAAACTTGAGCCATATTTTATTTTGCTGCAGAGAAGGCAGGGATCAGCATTTGTTGCCTTGTTGTGTGCTGGGTCTGGCCCCGGGGCTGTTAGACAGATGTGACACTCGCAGATACCTTAAATATTTGCTGCCTTCTCCTAGAAATGCTTTATCAACATGCCAAGCAGAAGGAGTGAGAATTTCTATGCAGAGAGCGCCATTAGAAAAACAACAGCCACAACAGCGAGTCTATATTTCATCATTTCAGCTCCGTCATTGCCACAGTCAGTGATTTAATATGTGAGAGGAAGGAAGAGTGAAAGGTTATGACTTCGACACTTTAAAATATTCCACCTACATTGAATCCCACAAACCCTTTTGTTTCATCCCAAATCAGCATAAATGCCAATATCTCTCATATCTAATATATATTCATGGCTCAAAGCCATTCACCTCACATTTAGCAGAAAAAAACAACCACAGCCAAGATCCCATATGCTTCCGATTTCTTTTCATATGACAATAAACACAATTTCAGATGTGATTATCACAAATTATAAAGACATGCTGTGCATTTGCTCAAATCAATACACAACAAATAAGCAGACCAAAGCTCTAATTTGCCAGTAAATGAGGATGATTGACATATAGAATCCCCAGGTTCCCATTCAACATCATTTAAAAATTATACTTTTAAGAATTATAGATAATTTTCCACAAAACACACTCTAAACTATTTTGACCTTCTCAGAACTTTGCTCTAAAGTAATCAAATAAAACTGTTCACATTACACTGTAAATAATTATTCAAAAAAGAAAAAATGCTGAAAAATAGGCAATTATTTATTGAATTATTGTAGTTTTTTTGCTTACCGTACTACTCTGAAGTTTTAACAACTCTATGGGACACAAGTATTGCATGATGCTGCTTTTCAGTGTTCTCTAATTTTACACACCAAACAAAAAGAGCTGAAATTATGGCATTTTTATATCAAATAGGCCTACTCTGGAAAAAAAAAAAAAAAAAAAAACTTTTGTAGTTCAGCCCCATTTACCTCTTGCACAGGGACATGAATAATTAATATGGCTGCATTGTTTGACCATTTGCTGGTTTTGACTTAAAAAAACATGAAATGAATCTCATAATATAGAGCATTTTAAAACCATTTTTTTTATTATTATAAGCAAGAACAGATGGTATATGTACAAAGACTGTACAAAACACACATAAAAGACATTAAAAACATTAAACAAAAACAAACAAAAAAATTCAGTTGGGTGTGTTTTGGGGTAGTTAGTTCTTTAACAGACTTTCCTTTTTTAAAAAAACATTTAAATACAGGAAAAAAAAAAATCGGATTGGACCCTTTTTAAATTGGTTAAACTTCAAAAAACTTAAGGCACATAAAATAATCTTAAAAAATAATCTAGTAACTGCATTGCAAACCATTTCCTCCATTATAAACAGTGGACATACTGCTTTCATACTTTCTGCAAATCTGAAAAAAAAAAAAAAAAAAAAAAAAAAAAAAATAGACAGTATATTCTTGATCCCTCACAAACTAAAATGAGACTCAGACAGCATCCACACAGAACAATGAGGATCAGCAGAGACTGAGACAACAATTATTCATCAAAGGGGAAAATAATAACTCAAAGGTCAAGTCATAAAAAAACAATATCAGGCCTGTCTCAACGCTCTGTGCAAGAGTAGCATTATGTTAACCAAAAGAGAGCTCTCTCAACACGAAGAGATAAACGAACTGTGGAAGGTGTTCCAGAGTACCTTCACGTCATATCATCAGTAGATGGCACGAGTACCTCCGTGTAACTGTGTCCATTATGTGTAACCACGAGTTCCCACCTGAATTTCGAACAGCAAATTTATCAAATTTATATCCTCTGAATGGTACCTGTGAGATTACGCAGCAATCAGCTAATATTGTACTTTATTCTGTTCTTTCCTTTAAATCATCGGCATCATTTATAAGTAGTTTTCTTTCAAATGAGTAACCCATTCATGCAGCGCGGGCCTGCGGAGAACTGTCCAACAGTGAGACGTCATTTGCATAGATTTGCATTGTCAGGATGCAGTGAGGGAGGGAGAGCTGACAAGCCAGTGACTGCTCTGTGATGCTAAAAGAGCTGACATGCTCTCCTAAACGTCAATCCCATCCCAAACAAACACACACACACACACACTGCTGCCTCAGAGCGAGTGGAGGACTCATCAACCAGCGAGAGAAGTGGCATTACAAAATTTTAATGCAAGTAAACAGATGTCTGTTCGCATTGTAAAAGAAAGAATAAGTTTTCAGTACTTGTGAAAATGCTAGTTAATTATCAGCTACATTTATAAGGGCACTGTGCCTATAAAATCATAAAAAAACAAATGATTGCAAAGCAGACCTAATGTCCTTGTGGCTCTGTTTAGGCCATTTTGTCCAAACAAATGATATATTTTCACATATATTCACACCTCATATTGATACTTTCTTTTTTTATATGCTACACATCCTATACTGAATTAAAAATAAAAAAAAGTTAATTGTGAAGTACTATTTATTTTTATACTTGTTATGTATTAAACCAGAGGTCTCCAAACTCGGCCCTGGAGGGCCACTGTCCTGCAAAGTTTAGCTCCAACCCCAGTTAAACACATCCGAACCAGCTAATCGAGGTCTTAAGAAACTTTCAAGCAGGTGTGTTGGAGCTGGTTGGAGCTAAACTCTGCAGGACAGCGGCCCTCAATGACTGAGTTTGGAGACGTCTGCATTAAACTCAAATTTGTGACAATGGCCGTCAGGCTGCAATAATCGAGCATTTTATCTCATATAACGTGTCACAGTGGACACTTCATAGCGTCCCAACAGAAAGTTTAATATTTTCCAGTCCTCCACGACAGGATCCGTCAAATCTGTGATGTTGACCAATAGGAGCAGAGAAGCTTTTTTGTACACAGCTTTCGAACATTGTGAAACGAAAGAGAGACAATGGTATTGGTTCTGCTAGGTGGAATTTCTTTTTTTGGGCTTTTCTGACCAGACAGCCTGTACAAAACACGCCACTTCGGTAGCCATCGTGTGTATACGCTCCCGTTTTTCCAGAAATCAGTCACTAGTTACGCCTACTCGATGACATCACACACATCGTTAAAGATGGCAAGCGATGATTGGTTGTGAAGCAATCATTTTGATAGTTCACTTTAGACATTCTACTAACCATAAATAACTAATATGTCAATTAACTCTCATTAGATTATTAGTAGACTGGTTAGGTTTAGTAGAATAAAGGGTTAGGATAAAGTAGAATAAGTTGCAATGTACTTGAAAAAGTTACTCATAGTTAGCATCAAAATAAAGTGTTATCAGATATTAAGCAGACAGACTACTAATTCTCTAATGACTGCTAGCTTACATGTAATTGCAAAGTTACTTACAGTTAGTAGAATGTTTAAAGTGGACTATCAAAATAAAATGTTACCAAATATAAAATTATTAAGTGGTCAAAGTTAACACAAATGAACAACATTGATATTACAACTGGCTTATACATATAAATCAGTTAAACTACAATATTCTCCAGATAAAAACACCATGTTAAACAAATTTAAAGACAGATACCTGAAAAATAAAGTGCCAAATACGAATACATCCAGAAAAGAGTACAAAAAACAACATTCATGTGCTTGAATGTGTCAGTTGGCATTGATAGTTGAATTATCGGGACGTGAAAGCTACATCAAACCAGAAGCTAACTAAGAAAAGTTTGCCAGATGAGACCAAGAGTTTTAAAATGAGAGATTTCAAAACTTTAAAGCTATTTTTTTGCACAAATATAATTCAAGAAAGCCTCAACAAACACCAAACCTGCAATTGGGGTTACAGCAGACACTGAGATGACTGAGAACAATGGATATTGCAAAACACAACAGAAGCTGTTTCAGTCTGCTAAAAAATTTACGCTTGGGAGAACGTTCATATTTCAACAGGACAATGATATCAGACGCAAGGGCAAAGTAACACTGAAATGACTCAAGAACAGAAAGGTGTATGACCTTAAATAGTTCAGCCAAAGAGTTTGGGAGTTTCAGTGCTCTAAAATAAGAAAAAAGTAACAGAGAAAAAAAAATGAATGTGGGATTTGTAATTCAGTAAAATGAGATAATTGGTTAAGGTCTGATTATTGAATGCAGGCAGGCATTTGGTGCAACCATTGATATTCAAATAGATTGTCAAGACAAAATATCACAGCAGTGCCCCCTTTAACACTAAAGCCCTGCCCTGGAGGAGCTCGGCCAGCGGTCTGTACTGTAACGTATGATTGCGGAGCACAAAAAGAATGATGTTTTGTTTTCTCTGTTTCTCCGTCTCTCTGCCAGTTTTCGCTTTGGAGGCAGCTCCTGTTTATGCACATCCCTCAGGCCATTTGTTTGTAGCACTTCCTGGTCCCGGAGTGGCATGCATAATGCAGGAATGAAAATGTTAACAGTGGCAAATAAAATCGGCAAGGTGCCCCCACAAATCAGGGCAGTTTAGGAGCACATTTAATCATCCGTGCATAGGGAGGCGCTGCGATTTATTGTGGCATTTCTGAGAAGATCAGGACCCCATTTTTCCAGGGCCTTCTCGAGCCATTCGCCTTCGTCCCCCTCCCATCGGATTCACATCGAGAGAGATCTTCTGCACTCACTCAACCAAAGGTGCAAAATTTATGTCGCAAAATTTATGTTGTAAATGTATATGTGGTTGCTCTTTTGTTTTTTATATTAAAGCAATAAGCTGCTTGATTAGTGATTTTACCACAGGTAAGGGGTGTTCTTGTTTTAAAAGCCTGTATCGGTGGTAAAAACACTGTAACGCCTTGGGTGGCTTAATGCTTTTTTTAAAATGGCAGCAACAGCAAAACTATAAAAAGCACAAATGTTTAATAAATAACTAAATGTATTAATATTAATTAACAGAATACATGTTTCTTCCACCAAGTTTTTAATTATCCTAATTGCAGTTTACAGTTGCTAAGCAAGATAATTAATTTTCAATGAGTAGTCACATGAAAATTAATAGTAATAATAAATTCATAATAAAATCATATTTTTAGTATTAAAGATATAAGTGAAAATATTTTTAAAAAGTAACTAATATAAAAATAACTAATAATAATTTAATAAAATATTAATAAATAAAATAAAATATTAATATTAAATTAAATCTGGCCTTGTCAACTAACAGAAATAAAATTAGCTGAAGTACTATATATATATAATGATAATATATAATTTAAAATAAAATTAAAAATAAATAGAACTAAAAAAATTACAAAATGACAATAACAAAATTACTAAAAATATATATTAAAAAGCTAATTCAAAATAAATTCTACAATAGTATATATTTAAGACTAAAAATAAATAAATATATAAATAATAGTAATGTTCAGATCAAATGCAATCAAGGTTTTCAGTCAAAACATTGTTAAAGTTCACAAAGTGCTTGATGTAAAAACAGAGAATCTGTAACATGATCAAGGCTCCACATTTCTAGTGCAACTGAAACTGAAGACACACAAGTTGCAGCACCATATGGTGGTGTCAGGAAAATAAATGGTTTAAAAAATTCATGTGCGGAGCACATAAGCGATCACAGAAATACCAACACAAGGCCCCTCATGCTTAACCCTGCTAATCAGGACCTAAGGGGGAGTTTGTGGAGAGATACAGCAGCGCTGCTCTAACTGAATTGAAGACCACTTTGGCATTTGGACGGAAGGACTGGCAGCTGTCTCCAGATCTATGGACAGCAGTGCTCGTAGCGATACAATCGCCAGCGCCTTTCAGCACTTCCTGTGCAAGAGACAGGCTAATCAAATGAGTCGAGGCGAGAGCTTCCCAAGCTTTTAGTCCAGCGTCCCAAAGCCCACCCTCTACCAACATTAAATCCATCCTCCCTCCCCCCTCATTTCTTATTGTCTACCCCCGAGGTGCACTTGGTGTGGCTTGAGTCATCACTGTTTAAGTCTGTAGACCATGCAGGGACACAAGCTGGTGGCAAGGTTACAGTCAGGAAGACGAGGGACACTCGTATTCTGCCAAGCCGGCAAAAAACTTGAAGAGGGCTTGAAGTGAGAAGATGCGCTCTGCTGACAAGGCAGCCGTCACCTCATTGCGGGTGGAAAGACTGATGCGCCCGGACAGTGCTGGAGAGCTGCGCGCATAGAGGGGGTCAGTACAGGAAATACAGCTGCCACCCTATGGGACCAACCAGTCAGACAACCACTGTTAATGCCATGGAATTGGCTTTAGATCAATGTCACATGGGATAATATTGGCAAAACAAATGATCTCTGCTGGAAAGGGGTGGTCACATTATGTAGAAGATGTTGATGAAATACAGTGGGATCCAAAAGCCTGAGAGCACTAGTGAAAATGTTTGTTTTGCATATATTTTAGTATTAATAAACATCTTTTTTCATTGCAAGTGAAAAATGTAAAGAACTAAATGAATGAATGAATGAATGAAATGTTTCAATTTCTCAGTCTTTTGAATCCCACTGAATGACCAAACCATTGTTCACTATGTATGTTCCTTTCAAAAATATGTATATTTTCAGTAAAAAAAAAAAAAATTGGTCCTGAAGAATACATGAAGTTGTTTTCAAGTCGGATTCAATTCAAAGAGAAGGAAAATTGAAACCATTCTCCCACAAAACACTGGACTAAATCTATGTTACTGTGACTTAAGCATTATAGCAGACATGAGTCCCAGTCAATTCCTCCTCTCCCAGTTTCCAGCTTGTAATATTTGGTAATAACCACAAACCATGTACCCACTTCCATTATTGTGTTATCATCTAAGCTATTTTAAGAATCTGGACTGGAAGCTTATTGGATTTTTTAATAAGACAAATTAGTGTTATGATGTGACGATTAAGTAAAGGCCCCAGAGCTGCGGTGATAAGGAGGCCCTGACTGAACATGTGGACAAGAATAGTTAAATTTCTAAGAATAACTAACTAACAATATCCATCTTAACTTCACAGCTGCATACTTTTACAAAAGGGTGTGTTGAAGATTATTTTCCCAGTGAAATATTGCTGGCTTTTATTATTAAACAATAGATTATTTAATTTATATACTTATACATGCATACAATGTAAGTGTAAGTATGAACTGCATTATTCATATATTATGCTTGTGTGCATATATGTGTGTGTGTGTGTGTGTGTATATATATATATATATATATATATATATATATATATACACACACACACACACACACACACACAAATACTGTATACACTATTCAAAGATTAAGATTTTGTTTTTTTTTGTTTTTTTAAGAAAAGATAATTATGCAGCGAGGAGATTGATCAAAAGTGGTAGAGTGATAAAGACATTTATGATGTTACAAAAGATTTCTATTTCAAATAAATTCTCGGGGAAAAAAATGTATTGTGGTTTCCACAAAAATATTATTTCACAATATACCTATTCTTGCTGCACAAATTTACTGCAAATTAACAAATATTGATTGGGATAAATACATTTATACCTGTTCATTTTCCAATATCTGTAAATATTAGCTTGCACTGTATTTTCTAAGCCAGAACGGACTACCTCTGATTTATTTGACTGCTATTCGTGACAGACATCTGAAGAGAACCACAGTAAACATTAACTACTAGAGCAACTAATCTTTCCCCAAAATCACACAGTTCAGCAGTAGACATGTTGATGAGAAAGCCATGAAAATTCCACAGCAAGACTTAAAGTTTTGTTACAGAGGACATATAACTCAACCACATCCCTCTAATCTCAGGCAGCACTCCATTATATTAAAGTGATTTCATACTGGTAATCATAACAGAACACTCACAGTCATAACAAACACGTAAACATACAATGGTGTCTTCAACAACTCTCATCATTCATGTTGGACAGCACCACAAAATTTAAAGCATTTCCCAGTAAACGATAAAAGGCACTTCAAAAGATGTTAAAAGTGTGTTCGGCACGCCATCAGTGTGATTGTCTTACTGATGGGCTGCCTCTCTCATCTCCCACCCCAATGTCCCATGACTTATAAAAATCACTGGGTTTTAAACAATGCTTAGCTGTTTACTGAGCGCATCAGGACGAACAAGGAAAAGAGGATAAGCGCAATGGGGGGAAAAAAAAAAAACGAGTGTCCTAAGTTGCTCCACTATTGCCATAAATCACGTCTGGTTTATTGCCTCTAATAAGTTGATGCAAGGCCATTTTTCTCGCTGCCCATCGTTCAAACATTTAAGACATATTTACAAGGAACTTGTTAAAATATTTAATAATATTTAGTGGCAATTTCAGAGCAGCCTGTCAACTGCAAATTTACGTCCCTTAAGTGTTTAAAAAGGCGATGACATGAATAACAAACTGTCAAAACTGCCTCATTTGCATAGACAGGCCATAACTCTGATACCTCGAATAAAAAAATAAAAAACACGATTTTAACAAAACAAGCCATAAAGACAACACTCGGTGTGAATGATGGTGCGCAACTTCTCCGCAAAGTCGCTTGTGAGCAGACAGCGTCCCGCTACAGATGCTGCCGAGATCATGTCAGCTAATAAAGGGACATATATCCTCCTCCCTGAGTTATTTATCCCATGACTATGAGTGCAAGATGGAACGTCTCCTACAGAGTCTTTTAATTAATTGCTATAAAAAGCTAATTCTGAGACGAGCGAGCCAAACAATCGTTTCTGCCGCAAATCTTGTCAAATATTTAATCCATAATTTTCAGCCTTAAAGTCAGGGAAAGCTGTTGACTAAGCTCGGCTAGCTATAGAGCTCCATTATCGATTTAAAGCTACTTGGCGTACCGTCCCATCCGTGACGCTCTGCCCGTCTGGCCTTGTTGGCTTGCACTCCGAGAGTCTGATATCAAGTCGTTTGACCTGGCAATGGCCTGGCTAGCGTGTAGAGAGAAGGGCCCCGTTGACACTGATTGCAGGGCTATGAGTAGTCTCTCCCCTGTGCCCTCTCTGCGCAACTCTAATTAATAGCCTATTCATCTTCTCTGATCTGAGTCTGCACACGCAGTAATATATGGTTAGTTTGGCGAGCAAGCCATTAAAGTGTAATAACCAAGTGCAGGCACTCGATTTGGGAGAGTAGCACCTTCTTACCATGGAGGGGAAACAATTAATTTCTTTGATGATCCTATGTAGCCAATCGCCTCTCTCTATGCTCCTGAGAGAAAATCAAAGCCCGTGGTGTGGAAGCTGGAGACATTTTGGGCACCAAAGACAATGACTGTTACGCAATCCTTCTCAAATCTATACCGTCACCCCAGGCAAGAGAAATATCACTCAAGTGTCTCAAAGGCATGGTGGTTGCCATCTCTGGGCACTGATCTCCGGTTACCTTTTTATCATTTAAGGCTCCCGCAGCCAGGCTGAAGGTTAAACGTATTTAATTCCCAGTGAGGCCCTAGGCTAAGCCTGAAATACAAATCTGCTGAAATACATCATGGTAAATACCTCAAATCAGGTCTAGAATATAAAAAGCATTTCCCCCCAAGCTTTCGAGACTTTGCAGATGAGGAACCGTGCCAACAGGATTACCTGGTGCCTAGCATTGGGGGCAGCTGATCGCAACAAGGTAAATATCCTGAAAGTACATGCAAGGGTGTGGTTGATTTATGTAGCTATCGTGCAGGGAAGACAATTATTTTGGAATTATACTTCAATAATATCCCATCTCAGAAGGATTCCCAAACCTTAAATATACTGGCAGCTAACCAACAAAGTAAACAAGAGGTTGCACAAACATTGACAGACAATGGTCAGACCGTATTCAATCCTGCATGGCAGTTAAGGAGTTACCTGGGAGTTATTCTGTGTTTCTCAAAGCAAAAATCCATAAACTTCAAAGCCGACATATTGCGAAGGTATCCGACTGAATGATTACTTGAGCACCCATTATGGAACTTTTATTTTGTGTCTGTTAACCATGACAGGCCTTCTTCCCAACTGCCTTTTATTAGAGAGAAAAAAAACCACACTTGCATGCATAATAATCTGCTTGGTATTTCACGATTATGTGAAAATGAAAAAATCTGAATACGAAGGATTCAGCTTGGGGTTTTGCCTGCCTCTCAAGCAAAACCTTCTAAACCCATTATTCTTTTTGCTAGAACTAATAACGTTTTTGTCTCTGCAGCTTAAGAGACTAATTGACTAGTTTTTTTTGGAGGATAGCCCAGATGGAAAAATAAGTACCCCTTAAAGACCCTATTCCCTCCTCTTCCCACAGATTTAAGCCCCTTATTAATTAAACTTTCACCAAGTCAGGGGTTTTTATTAAAAACGATAAAGTCTGCTGCCTTTTAAACAATTCTTTTGTATTATTTTAAAGGGTGAAAAACGATTTGCATGACCAGAAGGAAGTTTTCTTTTGAAATGCAAAACTCATTTAGGATGAGATGCTGTACTTAAAGGGAAAGTTTACCCAAAAATGACATTCTGTCATAATTTACACACTCTCTTGCGTCGTTCAAAGCATGTATGACATTCGTGGAACACAAAAGGAGATGTTTTTACAAATATTCACGCTGCTATCCTCCATAAAATGAAAGTGGATGGTGACCAGGGCTGTCAGAAAGCACCTAAATACATCCAAGTAATGCACACTGATCATTCACTATATTCTGAGTCTTATGATAATATATGATCATTTATGTGAGAAAAAAACATTTTAGCCATTATTCTTAAAAAAATCTGTGGAGACCAATCACTTTCACTGTATGAAAAAGAGCATCTTGGACATTCTGCAAAACATTCCTTTTGTGTTCCACACAAAAATCATGCAGGCTTGGAAATACATAAGTGAATTAATTATTTTTTGTGTGAACTATTCAAGTTGATGCAAATTGGCTAAATACACATAACTAGTATTGTTTGATAGTTTTACCACAGTTAAACTGTTCTGATGTGAACAAACAACATGCCGTGTGGATCTGAACTTGAGTCAGTGAGCTCTGGTTGACAGGATGTTTACTATGAGGTGTGTCTTTAAGTTATCACTCTGCTGCAATCAGTCATCATCTTGATCAATTCATTCATTTACATTGCACTATAAGCCTTGAAACAATATTTGCGAATCGATGTCATGTGGTTCAAGTTGTTAATACTGCTGTTCAGAACATCAGCTGTTTTTTCAACAGCCCTAAAACAAAATGGCACTTATTCTGAACTACGAGGTAAGAAAAATGACTACAAATAAAGGCAAGCTATGCCACTGATATCGAGTCCAAAAAGCAGCCAATGAATTCTCAGGGATAGTGGGAGGTGCAGCCGGCTGAAACTGAACTACACATTTTCGAGCACGGCCAAACACGTGTCTTTCTGTCTGTGTCCATACATACAGTATAGCACTATCACAAGACCCAAAATAGATCAGCTAAAGAGCAAGATGACCCATGGAGTGTTTGGAATGTGGATTTAGAAGAGACTGACAGCCGAGGCTGCTTCTGATGTTTAAACCCCAATAAAACTTGCACTCGTCTTCTGTAGCATGAAGCTACTGGGTCATTCTAAAGCCAACAATCAACAGGCAAACAACAAACTACTTTTCTACTTTCTGTTCATTTATATTAGTTAAAGGGTTTTTTATGTTGACGAAATTCACTTCCCCACCCATATTCTTCTCCACCCTAGTTCAATAGTACAGAATGCTGAGGTGTGGTTGTAAAAATAAACAGCAAAAATGTGTTTGTACATTCTGTTTTTACATTTTCCCGTAATGATCACACAGCAGAGTCAAACAGTAGCTGGCATCGTTAAGGTGATGTCTTACCGACACTATGAAAAAGTTTTAACTGCTAGGCCTTGGTTTATAGTCCTTTTACACATAGGTGTATGGCAGGTTTCTAGCTTGAAGCTGATTTGCAGTTTATTACACTCAAATGGGTCAGTTTCCACAATATCCAGAACTCTTTAATATCTCAATTGTTTCACAATAAGAAATGGAGAGTAAAGGAAACTTTAGTTACCAGTTCCTTCTCATTGTCAAATATATATTATATAGGTAACTTTCACTTTTTGAACCTATGGGAAAGTATAATGACTAATTAGATCTCTTTGGCCCTGTTTCCACCTGGTATTAAGAGGCGTTTTGGTCAATAGGATCACAAGTGGATGAGGGAGACACATACCCATTTACACCTGGTATTTTAATCCGTCTCTTTTGTCCACTTTCAACCACTTCTGTCCTGATTTCTTTGAGGAGGAGTGTCTATGGGCGGGTAAATGTATGAGGTTTTTTTTTTTTTTTTTTTTTTTTTTTAGATCTTTCGATCTAATGAACAATATAAGGTCACACAATTTACATATGAACACGCCCGAAGACAACGGAGAAAAACACAAAGAGAGCATCAGTTTTCGTTTCTGCTCTGACAGTCACAAGACCGGCCGAACGCGGTGAGTGTGTGTTAGAAATCAGGAATGGTGAGAGAACATTGTGCTTGGTGCATTTTTCGTCTTAAAATCAAACTTTGGTTTTCAGTCAACAAAGTTTAAAACCCATCTGGCTAGCACACTTCCATAACGTTTACGCTTTAGGTCAGTAGGTGGACTTTAGTTGCTAAACACATTTGACCACATGAGCGTTTACACTAGGAAAGCAATCCGGTCGAATGCGTTTTCGACTACCTCTGGAAGCGGTCGAAAGTGGACAAGCTCAAAACGTTTTACACCCCATTTAAACCTGTATTTAGCATCGTCCACTTGTGACCCAATCGACCATAATGTTTCTTAATGCCAGGTGGAAACAGAGCCTTGATCTCAATTGTTTCTCCTAGTGGCAATGAAAGCAAATAGATACTTTAAATTTACCAATCCCTTCTCATTTTCAAAAATATATTATACAGGTCACATTTTTTTAACCTATGGAAAAGACAAATGATAAATGAGATCTCTTTAATATCTTAATTGTTTCTCCTAGCGGCAATGAAAATCTCTTGCTTCTTAATTTTTTCTCCATACCATTGTAATCTTATATGTGTCTCCTCTGGGGTTTTAGAAGAGATCTCAACAGTGACTCAGTGATCTCGTATTTGCCAAGATACTAAAGTCTGCATTCAAAAGACAGAGATTTCAGTGTGAACTAATTTCTCACCAAAGTCCTCCAAGATTATCTGAATTATTCTGTCCACATTAATTTTATAGCTCAAACTGATACTTATACAAAACATAGCTGAGAATTCTGTTTAGTCTCCTGAGCTTTGATAGAGCAACATTTAAGCAATAAAAGTTTCTTCTGAGAATAATCATGTACTACTATGCAAGTTTAATGCAAACTTTATGTGCAAGAAGGCCATTATGCACAAAAAATACTGTAACGCTTAGGCAGTTAAGGGTTACAGGGACAGTTTTTACAGAAACAATGCAAGATTAATATGACTGTTAGGAAACAAATCGATCAAACAAATCCACCTATCCATTTTATTCTATACAAAGTGCATTATACTAGAAAAAACCTTCATTGTACTATTTAAAAGGCTTCAATGCATGCTGTCTGCTTTCATTCAGCTGTAACTACTTACAAAATTATGATGTGAAAAAGCAATGAGTTAAATAAGGAAAGACAAATGACAAACATTTTATGAAGAAAAAAGCTTCTCTTGAACAAAACGTAATAGACCGAAAGACCGACACAAAAATCCCATTTCGTGAGAATTGCTCTTTCCAGTCATTCCACTTGAAAAAAAAAAAAAACAATTGAAGCCTGCTTGGTAATTTTTCCCTCAGTTATCTGTTTTCTGCTAACGAGATGTCACTAATATGTTCTGGAATGCTGGGTGAATGGGCAATATGATTGGCTACAAGGAACTTAATGATGTATACTAAATGTGTGAGGACAGCTTCTTCGTTGATTTTTTTTATTTTATGCACAAACACATTTGTTGACAAGCTTTTACACAAGAGTTTGCCATTTCAGCAAGGCTTTACTCTCAAATTAGAAGTGATGAATCATTTCTAGGGTGCCAAATCCTTTTACCAATCAAGCAGCCTTACTGTTTGTTAGATTGTGCATTTTCCCTCAATTACATAAATCGTAAGGACAAGATGGAATAACATAACAGGCAGAATAATTAAAAGAAAAGCGGTTTTCCTGTCTCCATTTACGAAGAAAAACAGCTGATTGTTTACCTGTGTTCCTTTCAACTAATTAAAAGAGAAAAGCAAATAGTGTAAGATGCCTGTTGACGTAAGTGCATAAGACAATTGTGATGTGGATTTCGCTTTATTGTTCCTCTCTCCAAACAGCATGCTATTCTGACTTAATTTGCACTAGTGTGCCATCCTGAGAGCATCTAAAGCCATCTTTAAACAGTCCCATTTAAAATTCAATGTGATTAGCTGCCAAATTGCTACCAAGTCTTTGCGTCTGCAGCGTAGGGATGGGGTAAAAATTTAATTAGGATTCGTACATAAAAGAGAGGTCTTTGTCACATTTTGCAAAATGCATCCCAGAATGACCACAACGTTCAAAGCTCCTTTGCTCCTTTGAATCAAAACTAATCGATCTAAAGGGAGCAGAGGAGAGAAAGTAGAAAAAAAAACACACACATACACACAATTGCTTAGGGAGGACCTCGGTGGCATGGCAAACCCACAGGACGCGGCATGTTTAAATAATACAAAACTTTTCTTTAATCACAGTTTAGAAAATTGGCTAGGATCTTCAACAGGAGACAGCTGCAGAGCCCCACAGCCATTAATGAGATTCGCTGAGGGTTTCCCCTTAAAATATTTACACCGTCCCATGGCACTGCAATACTGTCCTAGAATGAGGAGATAAGAACCGAGGAGGTATGCTGAAGTTCTCCTAATCAATTTGCTAATTACTGGAGTGGCTATAGGAGAAGGGAGGAATTCCTTCTGGCAACACGGCGTACTAATAAACGCTAAAAAAATTATTTACTCAGACAGCCAAGTGGAATTCTGAAGTGGAATTACCACAAAAGCTGATTGAGACGGCAACCGTTGAGGTCTCTGTCAAGGAAGAAAAAGGAGCGGACAAATAAGCGGTCAATAAGGTTGTTCCGTAACATAAGAGGCCAAGTATCCAATCGCTGAAGGTAAGAGTAAAACAGAGACGTCAGTGCTGACTCTCCACTTTCTTTTTTGAGAAAGAAGAAGCTTTAAAATCATTGTGTCTTTATAACAAATACATGGGGAAATGAAAAGGAAGAGAAAGACAAAAAAAACTATGTGAAGAAATACACTTAAAATGAATAGCTGTATATATATGTTAATACAATTATATTTAAATTAATGTATTATTTAATTGTTGTTTTTAATTATTATTTATTAATATTCAATGTTTTATCTGACATGGAGAGGGTCGCCCTATGTTGGCCATCATGTTCAGATCACTCAATCACTGTTTTCTGTTTTATTTTTCATTGTCACCATTTGCCTGAGTTCTAGTCGTTTATTCGTTGTCAGTGGTTTCTAATTAGTCCACACCTGTTCTCTGTTCTGTTGATTACCTTCCTGTGTATTTAAGCCTCGAGTCTTCCTCATTTCATGGTCTTGTGTTAACATTATGTTGTTTGTGTAGTATTTTTGCTCTCTGTTTATTAAATATATCATTTATATCGTTCATTCTGCATCACGCATTTCTCGTAATTTAGATTTTACTACAAGCAACCTGTGACAATAACATTCAGATACTTTATCAAATAAAAAAAAATAATTCATGCATGCTTATGTTTCATATAAAAAAAAATTACCTTGTAATTTTTAATTTAAATTTTTACAATTTTTAATTAAAATATCATATCAATCTTCTGACAAACGTCTCTCTGGTGATCTATGCCGGATTTCTCCAATCATTTAGTCTACTTAAACCCCACCCCTTTCTTACAATCGACTGCACTCGCATTCACATCTGTCTCCATCCAATCAACAACTGATGCATAGAATGAAGTCCCCGCCCTATCATAGTTATTATTCATATCATGAAATAGTTTTTATTCTTACAATTTTCTGTTTTCATTTCAATTTTAGTAAGCTTTTAGTAATTTTGTTGTATTTTTTTAATTTTTATTAGTTTGTAATTTTGTTTTTAGTTTGTCAGTATAGTTTTTATTAAGCATTATTTCAGTTTTAGTTATTTTGTAGCCTATATCTATTTAAAGTAAATAATAATGAGAAATGTTGCATGAGCCAATGGATGAAATAAAATAAGTTTAAAGGTACACTATGTAACTAAGTAACAAAATTTAAATAATGAGTCAATACATCATCAATCCTTCTTCTAAAATGTGTTTTTCTCTTACCCTGATTCACTATAGTAAGCCTATTATAAGAATTTATATTTTTGACCAAGTGGGATAGTTTTTAGGGTAAATTGCATACACGCCACTTGCCCGTGTGCGTATCATCATATGCACATACGCATCAAATAGAGAAATGTTGCTCCGGCTACTCTGACGTGCCATAGGTTAGCTGTCACAACGAGCAAGAAAGGTTGACAAGGAGCACGCTAAATCTCGAACCTCCGGGGAATCATTAGTTAAAAAAAAAAAAAAAAAAAAAAAAAAAGCCAAACCGAGGAGAGTCCGCTAGCAAAAAGAGAATGCGACAGAGCCCGTAATAAAACGAGAATCAACATTGGCTTGGCTTTTTCGGAGATGGTGAGAACTGAGGGCTTTGAAATTTTGTAAATACAATGCGGAGATGGCATTTTTATTACTCAACAGGTGAGTAAAGTATTTTGTTGAACAGATAAATTGCCACATTCTCTAACAGAGTTCACTGTGAAAGCATTATCTACTGTGAAGGGTCATATTCATCCACACAACCAAAACAATGTTCTTCCACAAAATGCATGCAGTTTTGTTTTTTTAACTGCTAGAGGGCCAGAAGTTACATAGAGTACCTTTAAGTTTTTAGATTTTATTTTATTTCAAGTAACAAAAATGTTCACTCAGATGTACATCACAATACAGAAGATCTGTCACCTCGTTGCAACTTTAAAAAACAAACACCACTCTACAGTACACTTCAGATAGTTGTTGAGCAAACTTGAGCATGTTAAAGTGAGCTAATGCCAATTAGTAATTAACTGCAAGAGACTCAATAGATAAGTTTAGTTTAATGTTAAGAAAACTCATTTCTAGAACCACTGTCCACAATAGAAAAAAGTTCAATTAAATTTTTTGATGTGCATGATAAATGCAACAGGAGAAGAAGAGAGTAAGGCTTTGGCTCAGTGCAGCACAAGTCAGAGGGGCGGTAGCCTTTTGAGCCCTCCGCACCCTCTCAGCAGCAGTCCCTTCCCACCCCAGAGGCCAGATTCAACACTGAACCTGTCACAGAATGCAACCCACATCCTCCTCGAGGTTACAAGAGGAGAAACAGGCGCCTTCCTCCCGCTCAGACGCGCTGATTGCAGCCCCTTTCTCTGACCTGTCCCTCGGCCACGGCCTTCCCGCCCCGCCTGTCACACCGCACCGTATGTCTGCTACTGCACGTGCATCAATTAACATAAACTAAAAGCCCCAACAGCAAATGATAAACAACACCACAGAGGAAGATGAAGAAACATCTTCTTTAACAAGAGAGCAGAAGCGCTTAGAGCATGTGCCTCTCATATTTCCCAGTCATTGCAAGTTTTTTTTAAGTGCAACAACCCAAAAAATATAAAGAAATAAAAATTATACACACACACACACACTTCTGTCGTCATTTACTTAATTACATGTAAATAATGAGTAAATGATGACAGAGGTTTCATTTTTCAAATAAGAAGAGATTTACATTGTACTTTGCATAAGTCTTAGTATCATCTTAGTATCAATATCAGTTCAGCTTGAGGTAAATCTCAGTGGTACTTTAGGTTTTACAAAACTAAGTTTGAGCTTTTTTCTCTTCAGTAATGATAGATAGATAGATAGAATTATATATTATTAATTTAATTTGAGATACTTTATACAAAAATGATATTATATTATATTATATTATATTATATTGTTATTATTATTATTACAACCACTATTAATACCTGTCATTATTTACTCACCCTCACCCATGTTTTTTATTGGAAAACAAAAAGATTTTTTTTTGCTGTTTTGGTGCTAAGATTTTTTAAATACTTTTTCTTTTAAATACTACACAGAAATATGTTAGGTTATACTGCATGTTTTCTATTTCCTTGGGTCACAAAGTGAGCCATGACCTCCAGTTTTTCATACCCCTGCAAAAACCGGTATCAAAGGGTTAGTCCACCCAAAAATGAAACTTCTGTCATCATTTACTCACCCTCATTTCGTTCCAAACTTAATTTCTTGTAAATAATGAGTAAACGATGACAGAGATTTCATTTTTGGCAGACTATCCCTTTAAATAAGAAGAGATTTACACTGTATTTTGCACAAGTCTTGGATCGGTTCAGCTTGAGGTAAATCTCAGTGGTACTTTAGATTTTACAAAATAAGTTTGAGTTTTTTTCTCTTCAGTAATTGAAAGACTTTACTGTTCTGCGAGGGGCTCCCAGCATCAGCCTAAAGCAGGATTTAATTTGTTCTTGCTGCCCCTAGTGGAGAACAACCGATCTCATATGCTCAGTGCAAAAATAAAAGAAAAAAAAGACTTTTTTCAACACCCATTCAGAAGAAGATTAAAGTGGGGAATTCAAGTAAAATTAATCAACCTGTAGTTTTACTAGAATCTCACTCTAAGCGCAGGGAATTCACTTATGATCTAAGATTCATACTAGACTAATACCCCTGAATCCTTGAGGATATTTTTATTGACTGAGACAAAAAAAAATTCATATACAATAAAAAAGTTTTGTAAAAAAAAAAAAAAAACATTCTAACAGAGTGATAACTATCTCATGATAATACACTTCTGTCATCCCTCTAGATTGTTGAACTCAAACTCAGTTTTCATTTGTTTTCACTTCCTCCCTTTGCCTTCTACCATGCTCCAAAACGGATGACTTAAAAGAGGCAATTAACAGATATCACAAACAACTCGTTTAGCAGACGGCAGCACAGATGAATCAAAGGCTAAACAAACCCCTATGGGCATTAAAGGCAAAAACAACAAAAAGAAAAAAACCTGTTGCTGTGACATTTTGTTCCTCTCACCTCAACGCGCACCAGTCACAATGGACTGCTTTGCGGAGGTTCTGTGCTCTGATCACCATGGCGATGGCTCTCTGCCTCCCAGGCTGCCCCAGGGGGCGATGAGAGCAGGTTGCCATACAAACCCCAACCAGGACCGGGGAGGGGTTGAGACTACAGGGAGCGCTGGAACAGGAAAGAAGCTCGAACAGGACTGGACCGACGCCGTATCGCCAACCAGTGCGAAGCTGAGGCGCTCCCAGAGGTTCAGCGCTCTGCTTTCTCAACATTTTCCATCTCCGAGCCAGAAAATAACAGTGGCACAAACAATTACGGGCCGAGGGCACCGCTGCTGAGGCTTTGCATTTCATTCATAACCTTTGAAAGGGCAGAAAATAGAACAAACGGTGAGACTCAGAACATCTGTTTGGGGGTAAATCATCTTTAAGTGACAGAGGGAAGCTGGGATAACATGACTGAGAAACAGACAAAGGCCAGCAGCTCTGGTTAACAGATCTGACTGTGTTGCGTTTGTTCATTTAGCTGCTGTATATTCACACTGAGCATTGCAGTCAATCAAGACCTGCTTTTATACTATTCATTATGATATCTATGCAGTGCATGATGTGTATAAGGGCATGAAATAGGCCAACAAATAGATCAGGGAGACCTCCAAACCAGAAGCATTCAAAACAAGACAGCCAGATGATGCACTAAACTCACCAGTAAGCTAAACACAGCTTTGTCCATGCAATCATTTAATCCTCTCAGAACTGTAATAAATACCTGACAGCAAACAAGTACACACTGCAAACATAAGTGCTGGTTTAATACTGCGGAGTGCAGCATTAACAACCTGCTCTTGTGTGAAATAAAACATTAATTCAACATGATCTGAATAATATTTAATCAAAAGGTGCATATTTGAGATTTGGAATGATTTCAATATTTTTTTTTAATCACCCATATATGTTGGATTGCAATCAGCATCAGAAAATACCTCAATGATAAAGTTGCAATATTTGTATAAATAATATAATCACATTTATAAAGTCACTTTTTAACCAAATAAAACACTGCAAGTGCCATAATTTCAGGTAAAATGCCTTAATTTAATTAATTAATTAAAATACATTAGAATAATTAACTAAAATATATTTTTTTTAAATGTTTAATATTACAGATATACATTAAAGGGAATTTCTGTGGCATTTTTGTCACTTTCAGTGGTATTTTTAGTTCTGACCCTGATTGCAATATTATCAAAGTTTGCACATACATACATTGCACATCACTTATATAACCTATAATATATAAATGTAGTCAGGATGATTCAGTGTAATTAAACCATATAATATAATATAATATAATACATTATTTTTTAGTTCCTTTAATGGTTCGCACATGAAGACCAAATTAGCAGACAAAACATTTTTACAGTGTAGAAAGCATCAGTTCATGCACTTCTAACACCTAGCAGGGCTTCATAACTGCTGCTGGGGGTACGGCTCATTCTGTGTCCCAGTGCAACCAGCAGGGAGGGGTGTGCATGTGCCTTTGTCCCCAGTAACCTTGGCCAGTGTTAGGATTACCTTGCATTTACACTCACTGCTCCTTCTTTCCTTAAGACTTATTAAGAATGATAATGAGCTCGGAAAGGGGCAGTATGTCCCTTTCTCTGTCTTGTTAGCTCTCTTTCTCTCTCTCACTTACTCACCCCCCACCCCCGAACCGTTTCTCTCGCTCGCCTCCTCCTGCATTGAAAGGACCCAGGACAAATTACCAAAAAGGCCATTTTCATCTATGAAGTGAAGGCTTAAATCGATACTTATTCCATGCCTTCAAAATCAAGCCTATATTACTGTTGTCAGTGTGATTTGTTTATTTTTGCTCAAGTATATGCATGCTCTTTCTGTCAAGGGGAAATGCTCAGAATGCAATTCACCTTGAACCTCAATTATATTAGATTTCCCCACTGGTTGATCAAGCATGCAAAGAGGACATTTCCAGTGCACTAAAACAAAAATAATAATGACTATTAAACAAACATGTGGCCTATGCACGCCTGCATGTTGAGAACGGAAGATTTTACAAGGTTCACAATAGTGTGAATACACATACCAAATCATTACAGCGAGCAATTTACAAAGTGGTGGTGTAAAAAAAAAAAAAGCAATTGCATTACATCTCGAGAGCTGTCAAGCATAACGCAGAATCATGAATGTACATTTGAACACAAGGGTTACGGGTTCAAAGCCAAGGTCAGAGCAACAAAGAAAACAGGTCTTAGGTAGCACCAGCTCCTTGACACTTGCAGTAAATCAGCGAAACCTCAAATATATCCTTGATTTTGACTGAAGCAAATTAAAGAAACATCACAAAAATGAAAATGCTTTCGCCACTACTTTACTAGCAAGCAGTTTTAGGGGGTAATGCATTACTTGAGTTACATAATCAGATTACTTTTTTCAAGCAACTAGTAAAGTAATGCATTACTTTTAAATTTACAACAAAAAGTCTGAGTTACTTTTTCAAATAAGTAACACAAGTTACTTTGTTTTCCCCATTTATTGACTGAAACTTCTCCGTGTTGAGAGAAATTGGGAGTAAGGTCACATGTCCACTCGACCAAAGCGTTTTTAGCCAGCTGAAAATGCTAGGCGCTCTGATGAAAATGCCTATCTGTGAGCGCTTGGGCATCACATCGTTTTCTTTTTTTTTTTTCAGTTGAGACGTTTTGTTGCTATGATATGGAATATCCACTGTTACTTGTAACTGGATTTGGCAGATAATTTGTTTCAGACTACAAATGTCGACACAATGTAGAGTACTTGCTGTGTATGTTCTGAGACCAACAATATTAATTTCTCATCCATTTTGTTCCGTTCTCTGCTTGTTGATGTCATTGTACAGCAAGAATGTTGTGACAGTTGGTCGGTGTTGTATTTGTCCCGTCCCTCCTCCACACTGATTGGACGACTGGCTAAAAAGTGAGTGATGAACGCAGCGTTTTACTCAAAGTTGAACATTCTTCAACTGGAGGCGACTAGTAAAACCACCGAGCGTTCAGCGCTTGAGCTTGAAAAAGATGCTAAAGATGCTTAAAAAAAAATGTGCCGTTCCCATTGAAAATAATTGGAAAAGTACACTAGCCGCTGGAAAAAATCGCTTTGGTGGACACACGGCCTAAGTGCAGAGGCGTTGTGTGCACTGTGTAAACATGATGGTTATTCTAGACTAAATGTATGCATACATTTATTAATTTACTTCTCCTGCATCCTATTCTTCTGTATTCCAGAATGACAAAGCCGTTTGTCTGAACTGTGCCCTTTACTGTACAGGCGTGAATTTGCATTTCCTTCAACTTTTGGTGTGAAAGGGCCTTTACATTTGCCAAAAATAGAACTTTTTTGTTGTTATAAAAACAAACAAACAAACAGCCCAGCCCAGATAAGGCATTATTTTCCATAAAAAATAACTAAGTAACGCATTTAGTTACTTTTTTTAGGGAGTAACACAATATTGTAATGCATTACTTTTAGCAACTTTCCCCAACAATGGTAGCAAGCATTATTTATTAAAACCATAATTTATGAACTTTCAGTACTTTAGAGCAAATCAAACACAACCTCTTAAAGTACAAACAGCAGAGATGGAGATGGAGAGGTAAGGAAGGGAATATTCAAGGCAGATGGCCCCCGAGACTGATCAACACCTGTAAAACTGCTCTGACGGTTCGAGCTGGATGGCTGTCCAGATGGAAGCACGTCTCCGGGCACGAGCCACATGCCAGCACATTCCACAGACATGTTGCAGATCAACACTGTGGGACGGGGCCCCAAGCAAAGCTTGTCCCTAACAACTCCCACATTAATAACCAATTACAAGCAACCTGTGAAGGTTGCGAATGTATTCAAAGGATTTCAAAAAGCTTTAATAATTTGACTTTTTAGGCTTTTTATAATACACTGAATTCATTCATTATTCTATTGATTAGACACAAAGGCTCGTCATTTGAATGAGACCAAGACACACAAAAAGACAGTTCTCACACATAATTACTTATTAAATATGTATAATTTTTCATAACAATCAAAACCATAATGTATGATAAGCAAACGCACACCACAGACAGTGGGGCACACATCACACACGAAATGCTCAGGGCACACAAACACTTACATTCTAAACATTAGGTTTCTGTTTACCTTCTCTTGGATATCACAGGCATTTTAAACACGAGATGCTTCCCCTCAACTGATTGGCTTACTGGAGACAGGGAGGGAGAAAGAAAAGAGAGTAATTAATTACTTATGTGAACCATTGCATGAGAAAGACAATAAACCTGCCTGGTCGCCATGGATATGACATATTTGCTCAGAAAACAACACAATAATTAGCAAACCAGAAAGATCCAGCGAGAATATGCAAACTCTGGGGTTTAAAGTGACAGTGATCTTTTTACACGCTATTGCTTTCAGACACAACACAAACACACATAATGAAAGGAAATGCACCTTGCAAACTAACGCCACAAAAAAAAAGTTAGATGACACTAACTGTATTATTAGTCAGTAAATCCAAAAGAAGGGGTGGCAAATGCTATGAAATCATTTTAAAATATTGTATAATAATGATATAGTGATAGTGTTTCTTTGAATAAATAACTGGATCACACATTAGTCTTCATTAAACTGTGTATTTAAAAAGCTGAGTAATACTAATTATGTACTTAATGCACAATTATTGTGGAGATGCTTTATATTACATATAGTTATTGTTATTGCTATAGTAATTTAAGCAATACGTGTAACATGATCAGTGTAGTGTTATAAGAAGATAATTCCGACCAATGTCAGAGACAAACTGAATAAACAGTTGAAACAGAAAGCAAGTGACCTTCTACCTTACTGCTGTCCTCTAGTGACCTATTGACTTCATAAGATGCAATGAAACATATTGCTCAGAATAAAAATATTATCTAACAATTCATTTATGATTAAGATATATATATATAAAAATATATATTAAATTTACTTAAAGAATTGGCAGCAGTGGTTTCTAGATTTTACTGTAAAAATACAGTGATGATATGACAAGCTTCCAAACGTGTCGTTTCGTGATGCAAATGCAACCAGTTAAGATTTGAACACCTCCAAAGGGGTTGAAACCAAAACAAAAAGTTAGTATTTTTTTTTTTTTCCAGATTAATCAAAAGTTTCACCAAAAGCAAAAGTTACACTTTAAGTTAGAGTGTGCTAAATTAAAAAGTTACCTTCACCTATGTATGGAGGTAACCATAACAACAGTTCGTAAAGTACTATCAGTATCAGCAAAACTAAATGGACTATAAACCCTGTCATAAAGTACTGGCATTATTTATCACTTTATTGTAGATTTACATAACCCAAATATATCACAAAAAAATGTGAGGTGGCACGAAAAATGACTGCTAGAAATCCTGTATACAAACACACGTACATACTTCTTCACTATGCTTTCACTTTGCACTCGCGTGGCTTACACCTGTTAGGTGCCCGATCACGCTATGGGTATTTAAAGCTTTCATAAAACTTCCAATGTCAAACTGTCTTTCGTCTTACACTGATATTTATAGTACGTAGAATGACATCAACGAAGAAAAAAAAAGCACTACGACTTACTGTACATATCTTTATTATTCGGTTTGTGTGCAGAGACACGAAAGATGCATTTCTAAAGCATTAATTACTGTAGATCGAGCGGACAGATAAGGACAGGCAAGTCACACGTTATCGGAGCCGATCAAAAAGTTGTGAACTACTTTTAGACTAACGTATACAAAACACCGCACGGTTTTCTTGAACCGGTCCGCGTCTGTCCCGCATGTAGGTGATTGTAGGTGCGCAGAGTTTCAGTTCTCACGTTCTGCACTAAGTGACGCGTTCTGTTCAAAACATAAGCTTTTTAGACTATTATAAACGCACTCACTGAATTACACAAAAGCGATCTATTCTATCATAAATATCTGGTCATATTAAACTCACTGGAGTCATAAACAGATAGTTACATTTGACTAGTGAGATGTAGCTCATCCAAAAACAAAAGTCTTACCTGTAACGTTACTTCCTGGCTTTTCCGCGACTTTCCAACTTAGAACAAATGTTGTGTATAAGGTGGATTACAAGGGAGCATGCGTGATCAAAGTTGCCTCATTTTTTTCATTTTTTTTTTTTTTTCTTGTGTTGTTATTATTGGATTTTCCTATTTCTAACATAGGGCGGGTCGCTCGGAAGATCTGCCCTGGAGAGCCGCTTCAGAGTGGGAAGAGGAATCCTTAATTGAATATCTCAGTTAGCACAGTAAGTAAGGTGGAAAACATGGAGTGGATTCCACATATCCGCCTCTGTCACTGCACTGTGGTATTGATCTGAGCTGCACTGCATTGAATGATATGGGACTTTTTATTCAGTTCATTCATATGACATTCTTGTGATCACCTTCTGAATTCATTTTCCTGATCCAAATCCTAAAATCTCTTCTGTCTAAGAAAAATATGCTCTCCTCTGCTGTATATTTACCATTACAAGCCATTTTGAATGTTTCAGTATACACAATTTAACTGTTTTACCTTTGAACAAGAACTAAAAAGACATGTAATTTCACTTGATTATATCATGTTTTTTGTACATTTTAAAGGTTAGATTTTTAAACATGCACAAAATTGAAAATGACCTTTAATCACATTTTTATTGAAGCTATTTTTTTTTTTTTTTTTTGCATAATACATAACATAATAATCATAAAGGTTATACAACAAAATAACCTCAAGGGGAAAAAAAGAGCTGTGATAATGTATTTCAGACCTGAACTTCTCCTTATCTAAATTCTGCACTCTTGTGAATTATTGACAAACAGATTATTGCTAATTAGCAGTTTTGTGATGTGCCCTGCTTGACATAAAAAAGAATAAGGGGTAATCAATAATATAGTCAGTGTAATGCTATGATCTTGCAACTGAATCAACATCAATTGAAAATTACATTATATATATATATATATATATATATATATATATATATATATATATATACACACACACATATACATATATATATATATATACATATATACACACACAGGAAAAAATAAATCGCATGCGTTAACGCGTTAGCGTTGACAGCACTAATATATATATATATATATATATATATATATATATATATATATATATATATATATATATATATATATATATATAGTGGCGTTAACGCATGTGATTATTTTTTTCCAGTTTAACGCGTTAAAAATATTTAACGCAATTAATGCAGCATCTGTTTTTTTCTGTCATCCTTTTGCTAGCTAGCAATATGATCACACTCTCATCCATGCAAATGCTTTTAAACCATTTAAGTGGGCCAAAAGAGAAAAAGAGAACGTGCTGTCTGTGAATGTCCTCTCTCACACACAAGACGCACAGAAAGACGTGTGCCAGAATCGAGTTCTCTGTCACGCTTGAACAAACAATACACACAATAATGCCAAAAATGTCAGTTTTGTCTAATAAATAAAGCCTAATAAATGGTAAAAAAAAAAAAAAAAGATAGCTTTTAATTACACTGTAATGTTGAATGGATATATAAATCATGTTTAAAATTGGGGTGAAAAATCTATTTCATCGAGACATCAGTAGAAGTATTAGTATCATTAAAAAAGTATTTAAAATATACCGCCTTTATGTTTTTTCTTTATGTTGTTTTAATTTGGAGATTGACTGTGAAATTATTACATTATAAAATATATTAAAAACATATAAAAACTGTGATTAATCATGATTAATCACAGAAAAAAAAATGTGTGATTAATCAAGTTTTAAGAAACAAATGTCAGCTTAATAATAAAATATTTATTTTACCAACATTTATAGGTGGCTTTCCTTAACATCATTTTTAAAAGACAACATAAGGATACACTTTCACATTTTTAGCTAATAAAGCAGGATTAAATTATATTTCATATTTGCTGCTTGATAAATATTGAAAGACATGTTCATAGTTCAAATCCCCATCCTATTATTGCCTGTGGGATACTGTTACAAACGGTACATATTTAATGATGAAATAGCCCCACAAGCCCACAATGTTCAGAGGTAAAGCTCATGTTCTGCGGTTCAGACTGTTGGGTTCATCACTTTTAAATGGTTTGTTTGAACATCATGTTACACAAAAGAACTTCTCTGAGGTAACGCAAGAACTATGAAAGGGACGCACAAAAAAAAATAGGGCTCACACAGAATAGCCTTGTGATTGATAAAGCTTAATTTTATAAGTTGTTTCGCAATTTATAATGTCAAGCCTTTTCAGAAAATAAAATCTCTAAAAATGGTTAATTTCTCTATTTTATAAGTGAACGAGACAGAACCAAAACTCCAAAAGAGATTCTGCATGCCCTTCAGTTGATTCCCCTGATGGTGCAATACTGTGATACAGAATAATTATGTAGTAAGAAAGAGCAAAAATCAATACATTATTCTGCAGATCACTTGATTCAGTAATGACTAGTACAATTATTGCCATCCATTGATTCATTAGAGCGGCTCTCAAGGGCAGACCCAACAAACCCTTAGCCTTCTGACTTCTTCTCCAGTGCCATCACTAATTATGAAACATTAAAAGCTAATCGCAATGTAGGACAAGGTTAGAAGAGCCATACTCCTAGGTGGAACCACTTAAAGCAATTAGTTTCCTTCTGTCCACATATTTGGTTGAATTTTTCTTTCAAGTCACTGGTCATCGCTATTAAAAGAGGGAGGAAAACAACACAGCTGGTGTACACGGGAACTTCCAACAGCAACATTTTTTTTTTTTACGTGACAAACAAGAATATTTTGTCATCAAAAAGGGCAGGTAAAATGTGTTTCTCTTAAGTGTCTGTTTCTGCCAAACTGAAATGGGAGGGGTGTACGAATAATTGGAACAAAGACAACACTTTTAGTACATTCCATGTAAACTTAACTACACAAACAATTGCACTGACTGAAGAGAACAATAGAAATTGACAAACTGATGAATATCACTCCTAACGTCTGCATTGACAAAGTGATAAAGCACTGTCCATATGGCCCTGCTGACATATAAGCATTTTTAATGCGAGGACACCTTTGCCCTACGCAAGCAGAAAGCCTTGACACTGGATTCGGTGAGTATAATCACCTCTAATATAATGAGCTTTAACACGTTGTCTCCTCTCAATCGCATTGCATGAATAATACACCAAAAGAAGACACTTAGCTTAAAATATTAGGTGTTTATTGCAACAAAAGAGAGTGACAAATATAAATGCCGCAAGCAAATCTCAGGCCATTTGTTCCTTGGTCACCATCCACACTGACAAAATAAACTGAGGTAAAAGGGTTTCATTTTGACCACAAATTAAGATGAGGGTTTAAACAATATATATGTGGGTCATTCTACAGAACTGGTATTATGTGTGTAAATAATGAAAAATTATATATATATAATCATATATATATAGTCAAACCAAAAATTATTCAGGCACTAGATATATTTTTTTATATATATTTTTACTAGTGGGTTCAGGACATATTCCATTTATGTAAGTGAGGATAGCAAAATAAAGTAAAATATGACATATTATATCCAAAAATTCTTCATACAGTGGACTACCAGTAAAACTGATAAAAATTTGGGACCAAAAATTATTCAGACACTTTGACCTGACCATGTTTTGCTTAAGTGTTATCTGACATAATTAAGATTAATTTTTAACTCTGAGTTCTTGTCATATTTTATTACAGTGTTTTTAATCTACAGTGAATAAACTATATATTTATATATATATATATATATATATATATATATATATATATATATATATATATATATATATATATATATATATATATATTGCATGCATACATATTTACTGTATTAATATAACATATGTAAAAAAATAAAATATATATATATATATATATACACACACACACACACATATATACAGTATATATATATATATATATATATATATATATTATGCATGTACATATGTGCATAGTTGGAAAAAAAACATTTTAATATAATATATATTTAAATTTATTACTTCTGCTTGAGATGGTACACTGCAATTTATTAAAATATTTTATACATTATATAATGTTTAAATTACAAATATGTGCTTTAAAAACCACTTTATCAGGGTCAAGGCATTTGCTTCACAGAAACACCAATTACATGATGGAATACTACTGTCAGAGGAAAAAGTATAATTTCTCTCTGTTTCGATACCTGTCCTCAGACAGATCCCTGTTAGAGCGTAATTAAGGTCGACTGTGAAACTCACTGCCATATCGTGGAAGGGCAGGCAACTGGCATTTACCTTAATTAGATAAAGATATGTACAAGCAATGTCCTCTAGAAGAAGGCGCCTGTCTTCCAACCGGAAGTTAGGAGTGCTGGCAGCTGCCTGTGCTTGGTAAATAAGGAGCAGCTTTGTGAGTTGATGGGCGAATAGAGGGAGGGAGAGAACTAGGTGGAGATGGAGAAGTTTACCCGACTGAGCAGCTGTTATAATTCTATCCCCTTTCTGCCGACTTGAGTTAATGCTCTCTTCAGCCTTTGCATTGTTTTATTGATATATCTAGTCTGCAGTATACCTTACATATGTACCTGCAGAATTAACCATACAGGGCCATTAACAGGTGTTTAAGTAACCAAGCTTATAATAACACGGATCACTGCCACTAATGTTTGGGAACCCCCCTGAGTAACAATGTGTTCTCCATGTTCATTTATTTGTCTCACTCGCACACAATAACAGGTAGGTGGTCACTTCCTTAATCACTTACTCAGGAAATGAAAGTGTGGAGCCTTGTCTGCACATTATAGTATCAAATCAAAACAAAAACACTGGCATGTGTGCATAGGAGAATGCTTTATCCAATTATTTTAAACTCTTTAAACATGCATTTTATTAAAGAAAAACATAAATCAAAATCTTAGCACACTTATTCAGTATCTGCAGCCATTCACCTACAGAATAATATAAATCAGTGGTTCTCAAATGGTTGGTCATGACCTAATAAAAGAGAGGATAAAACACTTCCCATACCTTTTGTTATTGACGTCAACGGCTGTGCATCCAATCAAGCTATAGCAGAAGTTCAACTGGTACGTGGCAGCCCAAAAATGTGTTGCAGGTCTGTTCTGATAGGGTCATGGGCAGCAGGGGAAATGTAACAAATAAACTGCAACAAAGCATATAATAGTGCATATTAGGATAGCAAAATAAACAGGCTTATTAACTTTAAAAGAGAGGAGAAAATGCTTGCCATATCTTTTATTGTTAACAACAAGCATTCAATCAAACTGTACAATACTTCGGTCCAAATTCATCTGTCATCAGCTAGCCAAATTAGGCAGATGCCAATGTGGGAAAAAAATATAAACCAAAATATTACCCATACCACATTAAATACAAAATGGCAATGGTTTTCAAGGTGAAGTGTGCCACTAGTGTCACCAAACAGAAACACAAAAATAATGATTCAAACTCTGTCCCAGGCTGCAATTGGTCAGCCAAAGAGGTAACCCCACCCCAATATCACATCACTGGTATGCTTAAACAAACAGAGCAATTAAAATGCATTTAAAGGGATAGTTCACCCAAAAATGAAAATTCTGTCATCATTTACTCACCCTCAAGTTGTTTCAAACCAGTATGAACTTCTTGAACACAAAAGAAGATATTTTGAATAATATGGGCAACCAAACAGTTGATGGACCCATTGACTTTCATAGTATTTTTTATTTTATTTTTTTTCATACTAAGGAAGTCAATGGGGTCCATCAACTGTTTGGTTACAGACATTCTTCAAAATATCTTCTTTTGTGTTAAACAGAAAAAAGAAATTCATACAGGTTTGAAACAACTTGAGGGTGAGTAAATGATTTCATTTTTGGGTGAACTATCCCTTTAAATGCTGCAAGTGAACATAGACATGACAACATTATATTATACAGTTTGAAAAAAAATCATTTTTTAAAGATAATATCTAAGAGTGTTATTGAATTAGTGTTTTTAAAGATTAATTTTAAGTGAGTGTTACATAACAACAAAGGTAATCTACATGTAAAAATTAGCATGCACTATTAAATATCCAGTATTTCTCTGATACTGATAAAATGCCTAATATCGGCAAATAACCAATATGGTACAGATATACTGTATATCTGTCGTCCATTTATTTATTTACTTTTTGTAAGAAAAGTGCTCAATAAAGATAACAAAGGTAAACTAATTATAAAAAAATAAGGGCAATAAGAATTCCATTTTTTTTTTTATATCAGCCAATATATATATATAAATATATATCAACCAATATCAATAAACTAAAAAAAATATCTATATGTGCTGATTAGCCTACAAATGGCTGTGCTAATTAAGCTGGGAAAACAGAAATAATTGTTACATCCAAAATATGACATATTTCACCTTTAAGGACACATAAAGGTGCAACATAAAATCTGGGTCCTGAAGCAAAACCAGCGGAGAACCAATAATATAAATAGTGGCACCATTTCAAAAGGGCACACAGTGGAGGAAGGCCAGTGCTCTGTGTTTATTAATGCTGTCTACCAACAATGCTCGTCATGCAGCCATATGGTGCTGATAAGATATCTGGGCGCAGAGTTAAAATCTAATTTTAATAAATTCTTAATCAGCTTGTAGGATACTGAAACAACATAGTTAATGGAAATGTGTGGAGTCAGCGAGGTCTTTTGCAGTCGTGGTCTTTAATAAGATTTGAGAGGCATTACAACAACACAGCAGTCAATGTCACGTTGAGCTGCTCTCTCTGTCTGTAACTCAAATGCAGGAAAAAAAGGAAGAGGAGAGCGGCGAGCGCGGGGAGGAAAACATGGTCATCTGTTTCAAAAGAGACGGAATGTGATCTCTGGGGGAGAGAGTTGCAGGCGCTGTATATCACATATCATCTTCTCTGATCATTCACGCTTTCTAATTACTGAAGGTGAGGAGGGCCATAATTTTATCGTATTTGTTTTGCATCACTGCAAAAATAGAAAATGAGGGCTTGCAGAGCTGTACCAATTTACTTCATTTCGACCTTGATTAAAAGAAAATTAATTGCCACATCTCTCATTATGTTGCAAGCGGCATTTGATGACTGGAATGGAAAAACTAAAAAAAAAAAAAAAAGAAACAAAAAACAAGACACACAGCCTCACTGGGAGTGCAAGCTCGACCCGAGTGTTCAGGAGACAACACATTCTTTTAATGATGAAAATAAACAGGCCTTTTAACACAAGCATCACAAGACAATGTCAAAGATATTAGTCTTAATTTCACAACGGTTTTCTTCATGGTGCTTAACAGCGGAAGAGACCTTGTAACTTTGCCATTTTGTCTAGCACATCCTTCGCAAAACACAATTAAATCTTTGAACCGAGTTGCACTAAGCTTTGTTAAGTTAAGGAGACAAGCCACTGAGCAGAACTTTATGTTGACTGACAAAACAAGAAGAGATGAGACAGGATCTAAACAGATCACCATGAAGACTATGTAACAAGACAAGCTCTGCAAGAGTCCAAATGTCTGCGAGCACATTAAAAATCTGGGATGTCTTCAATTAAACCTATAAACGAGCTTTCAGCTTTTCGTGTTATGGCAGATCATTCATTTTAAATATTAAATGTTAAAGTTAAAATTCAATTAAAATACTCAAATTAAAATGCAAGCTTGGCAAAATAAAAACTAAAATCAATTATTGTTTTAAATGCTCCAAGTTAAAGGGTTAGTTCATCCAAAAATGAAAATAATGTAATTTATTACTCACCCTCATGCCGTTCCACACCCGTAAGACCTTCGTTTATCTACGGAATGCAAATTAAGATATTTTTGTTGAAATCCGATGGCTCAGTGAGGCCTTCATAGCCAGCAATGACATTTCCTCTCTCAAGATCCATAAATGTACTAAAAACATATTTAAATCAGTTCATGTGGTTCAATATTGATATTATAAAGCGACAAGAATATTTTTTGTGCACCAAAAAAAAAAAAATAATAATAAAAACTTATGGCTGATTCAAAACACTCCTTCATGAAGTTTCGGAGCGTTATGAATCTTTTGTGTCGAATCAGCGGTTCGGAGCACCAAAGTCAGATGATTTCAGCAGTTTTGCGGTTTGACACGCGATCAGAATCATGAATCGACACAAAAGATTCATAACGCTCCGAAGGTGTGGAATGGCATGAGGGTGAGTAATAAATTACATTATTTTCATTTTTGGGTGAACTAACCCTTTAATTGAGGCATCACAACATTATAATGTAGGCTATTGTATGAAAATTTGATACTTATTTTGATGTTTGCCGAAGATTATATTGAACTGCAGGGCTCGACAATAAGGACTGCCCGATGGCCCGGGGCCAGTGTGAACGACGCTCGGGACAGTAGACGCAGCGGTAACTTACCCGATCGGGCCAGTGCTGTATGGTGTGCGATATATATCGTCTACGATATCGTAATTGTTGATTAAACGATCTGAAGTTATCGAGTATGTCCCTCACTTTACAAAAAACAAACAAAAACACTCATTGAGTGCACGCATACTCTACGTGACTTAGTCTAGTAGGTTAGACTAGTGCGCGTGCATATTTAGAGTGTACGCATTCACTGCTTGATTTAGTCTCCTAAAATGCCTTTAGAGAATGACCCAGAATTCGGGATAAGGGGCAAAATGCCCCTGTATATCTTTTATATTTATATAATTTAATATAGTTTAGCAATATTACACAAAGAGTGCCGTTTTTCTACAAATATCAGCATGATCACAATGTGATATTGATTTTATACAGCATACAGTTTAATAAAAAAGAACTTAATATCAAGTGACTTACATTTTAGACACCAATCGCCTGTTTCGCTCTATTTAGCCTACTAAAATAGTTCCAAACAAAGTCCACAGCATTGTTTTGCGTCTCTTAAGCAATATTTCCTGAATGAATAAGCCGTTTGAATGAATCGGTTGAATCTCAAAGACTCACTCATTAATAGTGATTCGCTGCCACCTACTGGCGAGTTTAATTTCACTTTTAAAGGGGGGGTATCACACACAGTTTCTGCCAATCTCATGTTAATCTTGAGTACATATAGAGTAACAATGCATCCTTCATATCTCCTAAAAAGTCTTTAGTTTTGTCATATTTATAAAAGATAGACACACTAAACCGAGTCTTTCTGGAAAAAGCTGAGATCCTAGAGGCGTGTCTGCCGTCAGTGCCGTGGGCGGAGCTAAAGAGTCATGAGCGCGCACAGCTTCTGCTTAGAGATGTCTGCTAGCTGCGACATCATTATAAATAAAAAGGGAACAAAAGCGTTCGTGTTGTTTACATTATATGCACTTGCGCACCGATTGGCAACAAAACACAGACATCTGACGCAGCTTTACTCACCACCCGCAATCTGCAAATCCAGCGCCGAACTGGGACTTGTTTACAAAGTATTCATCACCGAAATCCCGGGAACAAACAAACATACGTGCACAACTCCGTTGCTGCCCTGGAAAAACAAACTTCATCCTCTGTTCCCTTAACGCTGGGTTCTTTGGGAAGCTGAAAAAGGTAATCTTTCCCTCACAAGCAAAAACACACTCCTTTGGTGACAGGAGCTGCGTCTCATTCGGAGGCTGCGTCCTTCGGAGATCGCACTTGAAGTGCCTATACAAGGAATTCTGCCCTTTATTACGTGATAAAGGGCCATACTAGAAAAAAACTCTCAGAATCCCGTACCGAAACCGGAAGTAGTCATTTGGCACAGAAATACTCTGTCATACGTCCAACTCGTGTTTTGAGACTTTGGCCAAAACATTATTTATGCATCTGTAACTGCTCTTGACTGATTAACTTTAATAAAGTTTAATCTATAGCTAAATAGTTATACATTAGATTACAATTTCTGTACCTGAAAATCTCCTGTTTAAACCTTCGAAAAACTTGACTGTTTATTTGTCTAACAATATTTAAAATTTAACAATATTTAAAATAAAAAAGTTAATGTAGCAGCTTTTGGTGTCATAACCCTATTTATTAAGGTTACATGTATCAAAAACAATGAAAACAATAACTAGGCTTATTTTATAAGCCCATTCTCTTGGGGCAAGTGAAAATTTTGGCGGGGCAAGTAAAAATTTGAACCTTAGCGTTGAGCCCTGAACTGTTATTAAATTATTTGTGTTTTTAGATTAACTTTGAGTGTTAGATGGTAAAAACGTAGGCTAACCTAAATGTAAAAATGTAAAATGGATGCACAATTAAATATTTTCTCTACGTCGTATATTAAAATCGTTTAATGCACAGAAAGTCGTGGATTATACCTAATACTACCATGGTCATTTACCACCACTGACAAGTTAAAGCTGTAATTGATGTTTGCA
This sequence comes from Hypophthalmichthys molitrix, assembly GCA_037950675.1. Taxonomy (NCBI): domain Eukaryota; kingdom Metazoa; phylum Chordata; class Actinopteri; order Cypriniformes; family Xenocyprididae; genus Hypophthalmichthys; species Hypophthalmichthys molitrix. The sequence continues at coordinate 14,424,444 of CM075513.1, read as the reverse complement.
GCACTGAACGGATTAAAATGACGGTTATTTTCGTCAACTACCGTTCACACCAAGAACGATAACTATAAACTAAAGATAACTATAACTATATTTGCATCCACACCAGCAAACGATAACGGACTGTTTATTGTAAGCTCACGCGCTGCGGTTTCACAGTGTACAACATGTTTTTGCTGTTCTTGTTGCATTTACACAGCTTTAACCAGCAGATGTCCTCAGCATGCCATGTTTCAAGTGAATAGCTATTGTAATAGATCTAACATAACAGTGAATTTAGCTGACTAAGTCAATATAGTGGAATAAAAACCAACGCCTAGTACTTTTCACTGCAACTTCAAAGGAAGCAAGACAATGTTGTCGAACTGGATACCTGAGGTAATTTTGTTACACTGTTTGCTAGCCAGGCATATTATACTCTCATCGTTAACCGAGTATGACCAATTGTTTTCCATACATCCATTTTCTTTAAAGTATCCTTGAAAAGGGGGTTTGACTTGTCAAACAGTGGTGGCTTTTTCTAGACCTCAGAGATTAACTTATCCGCAATGTCGCCATTTTGAATTCGCAAACTGGAAAAAAAATCGTTTTGAAAGTGATCACAGCGATATCGTTTCTCTATATCGTTATAGCTGTGGTGTGGACAGTGCTATTCTTTTATTTTAGAACGATTTTTAGAACTATATCTTTATCGTTATCTTGGTGTGAACGGGCCTTTAGATCTTAGATCTATTCTGTCTGCTTAACTCAGACACAAACATAAAGGAGTGCGGTAAGGTTACATTTATTTAATTGAATTATAACATTTATTTGAATGAATTAGCCTATTGAGAGAGATAGATGTGCGTGTGAATTACCTGCGTTAGTGCAGCGTCTCTCTACTAGCAAAGAAGCTGAGTTTAATTACCTCAAAAACAGCATTACAACCTCCTTACTCAGAAACAGATTCAAATTCAGTCGCGAAGTTAATTTATAATCAAAAGTCGCGTTGCCGTTGACAACAAGTTTCTGTGTGTGAGCAGCATGATCTCAGATGACCAGTTTTCTGTGTGCAAGTGAGGAGTGTGCTTTCAATGAAAACAGCGCATTAATATAGAACGGTGTGATTAAACTGACTTGGAACTACCTGCGAACTACCTGCGCAAACCTGCGGTTTGGGGAACTTCCATTTAAAAAGACTGAAACTCGTTTCAAATCATAAGGTTGCCCTACAAATAAAGCTTATCCGTCAGTTTGACTGAATGAGCTGTCAATTTTTCTTTCATGTTTTATTTTCAGACATCATGAGAATAACGTAACGCTTGGTATTTTAACGTTACAGGTATTAACAAGAATATCTATGGCAAGAGCTATTTTCAGTCGCTGCTTTCTATCCTCGTGATTATTTTCTTTTGTCCCTTTGCATACCGCTGTAATAGAATGATAAAGGACAACATATACTGCACATTTGTGGTCTGTTCTCCCGATATAATTTACGATATACCCCATTAATAATTCACTGGAATGCACGAAGAATCTCTCGATTTTCTCCTCAAAGCCTCATGTCTCTTTCCAGGTTTGTTTTCACAGGTAAATACAATTTATTATCTGTAAAAATGATGGAAATCACTTTGAAATAGTATCACGCAATGCTGAAGTTCATGAACATTTTTTATTAAGGCAACGTATATTACATAATACAGATATATATCACTATCACCTTGTTGATGCTTTTACACTTTAAAGTGTCCTTTTAATGTTCGTTGGTTGAAGGGTGAGTAGAATAATGTCAGCTCATTGTACCCAGTTTAAAAATAAAACGTATTATTGCGTTCATAGAGCGAGCCTTTCCCAACATGCAATATGGCGGAATAAGTCCCGCCTTAAATATGAGCCAATCGCCGATTGGTAAGTCAACGCGTCACTGCAGCGGCCGTTAGAAGCTCCGCAGTCAGACCCGCGCCTCCGAAATGAAACCGCAGTCACACTAGACTTTGAACGTGCGAAATTTCTTCGGATGCTGATATGACGTCACGGTCTACAGCGTCTTTTTTATAAACAAGAATTCAACATATAGCTTAAAGTAATACATTCAAAATGTAAAAATATAGAACTTCCTCAACTTTACAGCAAAAATATCATTCTTTTAATTCAGCCAAGAGGTCATGCCGTGACGAATCAATCTTCTACTGGTCGCACGTCTTCACGTGATGCGAATTCACAGGTCAGAGTTAACCAAACTTGAACTTTGGAACGCAGCGAAATGCGAATTTTTTTCGCACGAGCTTGCGTTTGAATGGAAGTCAATGAAATGAAAAGTGGCACAAGAGACGCGCATTTAGGACTGCGCATGCGCATTAGGTTGATCCAGCCTGAAAAATACAGTTTTTTTGTCATGATTCGAGCGTTTAGAAAACAAAATTTATGAGACAGTTGTCAGATTTCAATGGTGAATTCAAATATGAAATTTAATCGAAAGCTTCGCAAACAGCTTTAGAGAATTTGATGTTTCCCCATTAAAAGATATAGGAGCTGCACTTGGATGCCCCAGGGGCGTTTCAAAGATGGCCGCCGAGTGAAATGACTTGTCTTAAAGGGACTTTGACGGTACTATGGGGCCAAAGCCATGTGGTTCTGTACAGGGCTGTTGAATGCTTGAATCTGACCGGTTGAGGAACAAAGGTGTGCAATTATTTTCAAGGAGATGCATGGCTAAAGTAGTTCCGGGCAGGTCTTGACCGCATTACATGTCCATATCACTTCACTAAATGATTTCATTTATTACAGCCTACAACAGCAAAAAAAAAAACACAACACTGACCAAGCAAATAATATACTAAACAATAGGATAAAAACAAATGTCATATGTCATACAGTACAGACACACTTGAACACTGTTGAGAGACACACAGACTCAGGAAATTTACACACACCTAATCTCTCTCTCTCTCTCTCTCATAACTGCATTAATAACTGTATTAGTCTGCTATCAAATGGCTCAAGACTCCGTTACTAGCTCTAAAATGACGTTTTTGGAATTAGCAAAAAAGGCGTGGGATGAGATGCATAAGAAATTAGTCCTACACACACATGAGCATTTTAAGAACAAAACCTGACAAATGTCTTGAAATACAACATCTGAACAATGTCTTGGGGTGTGGTAACTCCGGTCCATTGAATTTATTAGAAAATAACAAACTACCACCTGCAGGTGTGCATTATTTCTAATAATTCAACGGCTGTTGTCAATTATTCCTAACTTATTGCACACTTTCGATAATAATAATAAAAAAAAAAAAGATTAATCGAGTAGTATTCAGAATGTCACGTGATCTCAACACGTTGGCCTCCATGAAGTGACCTGCTCCAGTGAAGCACAAGAAAGTCATGCTGAATTACATGATACAAAGTGCTGCTGCTATTAAGGTATAAAGGGGACAAACTAAATGTACATTTCATATTACATTAGAAAGGAATGCTGAATAGAAGCAATTTCAGACTTTTGGACTCCATTGTCTCATTGGACTCCAACACTTTTAGAAGAAAAGATTCTAGTATATAGAACCTTAAAGGGTTCTGTCAGGTGCTTCATAGAACATTTTAGGGGTTCCCATCATGAGATCATTTTATGAATTTAGTTTTTATTTAAATTTTATGAATTAAACAGCTTATAAACATACTTTATCAGTAGAATAAATTGAAATAGCCCATTAAACAAAGTATTATGCAATCATTTAAGTATTATGCAATTACATTTCTCCTTATAGAACCTTTTTGGCAAGGGTTCTTTAATATTGAGTCAAGAACACTAGAGATCTATATTGAACCCAACTGAACCTTTTTTTTTTTCTAAGAGTGTAATCAATAAACCATTTTCCATGTTTCCATACTTCAGATTCTACTACTTTATATAAACCACTTTCTGTGCAGTTTGAGTGTCCTTTTTTCTTTGTCTGAATATATAAATCCCTCCTCACCCCCTTTCCTGCCATCCTCTCTTTTGGATAAGCCACCATATGTCTCAGAGGATCAACTTTGAAAGTTTTCTGAGAGCGCGGTGTATGATTACATGAGAATTTCTCACAGACAGGGATCTCCAGAAGAAGGAAAATGCTAAATGCTATTTTAGAAATGAAATCCTCTTTCATGCATCTGCACCTGTCTCCCTCTGAGAACCCAGACAGCAGATGCCTGATGGGGGAGTTTCGCCCTGTGCACACCTCATTCTGAAATATTTATACACTTTTGACACTCTCCGATAGGGGGTGAGACAAAGGGTGCTCTGTGCCCTGTGCATTTGGTCTTGTATACTAATCTCTCATTTGACGTGGAGCTGTTTCAGCTGTTTATCTCTTCACTGAATCATTAGCCACATTCAGAGTTTTGTCCAATCAAACTCCCATCGAGCTCCCAATGTAATAATTCATAACACACTTCAATCAAATAATATTATGCACCCTTAAATTAATTAAATGCAAACTTCATTTATTTACTGCTAATATAACTGTATAAAGGAAGTACCAAGATTAGACAGACATAGCTCTGATCCATTTCCTGATGGAGGGGGACTGGCAAAGCACATTGAGTGCTAGTGCACGACTCTAGCAACTACAAGGTCATGGGTTCATTTCCCATGAACTGCTAAAACGTATATCTTGATAAACACATCTGCCTAAATGCATAAATGCTCACGGATTGCTCACAAGCTATAGTTGTGCTCACAACTTTACATATACCCATGTTAAAAAAAAAAAAACTTTACTCTGCACAAATGTTTATGTACCCTTGATGTTTAATATCCTGTGTTGCTTCCTTGGGTCTCAGTATCATTGAGCTACTGTGGGGATGGTAAAGAGCATGCTGGGAACCAAAGCTCTTCCAGGACTTGGAGACTCAAGAACAGCTCAGGACAAAGCAGTGAGTGCAAAACTCAAAAAGGTAATGCAAAAGTCATTAATGCTTGAGAATGCAACACACACACACACTTGTATATGTGGTTTACGGGGACTCTCCATAAGCGTAATGGTTTTTATACTGTACAAACTGCATATCTATCCCCCCACACTAACCCTACCCCTAAACCTACCCATTACAGAACACTTTTGGCATAAAAAACACAGTTTATTATGTTTTTAAGCCATTTGGTTTACAAGGATTGTTGTAATACCCATGTCATTATACACATGTGTCCTCATAAACCATATATACAAGAACACACACACACATACATACACACATACATATATATTTTGCAAGAGGTATGCAGGTTGTGTAAATGTATCATGTGGAGTGTAGTTGCTCAAGTTCATGCCAGTCATTCAGGGTAAGTTATGACAGATCAGTGGGTCTGACCGTAGCATACCAAGTCATTACGGGCAGAATGGGAGGCATCTGAATAATTAATCAAAATAATGTAAAATAATCCAACAACCTTCCCTCACTCTCTCTCACCTGTTTGCTGTCTTCAGACTGCTTTGAGTGGTAAAGGAGGTGCCCTTCAGGTTAAATATAAAAAATAAAAATAAAAATCACTGTGTACTTGGGACCAGCCCTTTGACACCTCTTTACTGTCTGCAGGGGTTATACCGCTACCCAGCTTTTGTCACTTTGTTAATACGATGACAGATGAGCTACTAGACTCTGCCGAACAGCCAAAAAGCAACTTGAAAAACGCTCTAGTGGAAATATTGAACGTTTTCTTGTCGAGTAAAATGGAAAAATTTAATCACAATGCAGAGAAATCATGTGCTTTGAGCGTACACCGCATAAAAGCATATGTGCCTGTTCTGTAAATGATGCAAACATCATAATGTGGTCAGTGGTGAGCTTTAAAGGAGCTGCTCATAGCACTTACTGTCCATCTGCCATGGGCATTAGACTCCTATTGAGTCTACAAGTCTGTTAAGAGAAAAGGCAATCATTTTCTTCTAGTCTGTAGATGGGAATGTATATGAGTGCTCATAGGGAGGCGGTTTGCATTTCGTCATGGAACATATGGTTTAAGCACAAGTGTGTATCTGCTACAAGAGAAGGTCTTCACTGATCCCGGAGATTTTCTCTGGCAGAATCTGCAAATTCTGTTTATTAATCATGACTACAGTTGCTGCACTCGATACCATGCCTAACTTTAATGAGCCGATTAAAAGCATGATGTGTGAGTAAGAAGAAGCAAGGGCAAGCGTGTTTTGTGTAAAACTAAGGCCAGGAGTCATGCAACGCTTTGGAAGGTAATAGTCAGTGGTTGATGAAGGTCTCTATTTTAGATAGCAGTAAATCCCCCTCTTCTGCTCCCAACCCCCTCTTTTCAGATATCAGCCCTTGAAAGTGTTCAGTTTTAGGACACAGGGAGGTCACACCTGTTGTGGAACTTGATAGAAGGCTTATTTATAAACTTTCAGCCCTCCAGATTCTTCCTACAGAGAAAATGCTGACATACACAGGGGAGGCCGGAGGGGGTGTGTGGGGTGAAAAGCGTGTTTATGAAAAGTGCACCAACTGGAAAATCCATAAAACTTTGAAATGATGAAATTAACGAGCAATCTGATCGGGTTTCCTTAGGACCGGCGAGGGAAAGTGTGGCTTTTTAGTCTCCTGTTGAAAGGAGAATGATGGAGAGAATACTGGAAGTTCCTCTTCGTTTTAATTTAGTTAAGACATCGGATTACTATTAACCTTTTTAAAAGACCATACAGAGTTATACAAGGGACGCCTCATAACTGTCGGTCGAATAAAGCCAGTCAGTAAATGTCATAACTTTCTGAGACAAATTCACTATTCAGTCACTTTAAAGAAGAACTTCAATAGAAGCATCTAATTTCTTTGCCAGTGTTAAATGTCCCAGCAAACAAAAAAGCAAAGCCAGTTGGGGCCAGTTAAAGGTTCTCCTAATATATTGCCTAAATTTAGGCTCTGAGTTATGTCCTATGGGGCATTTGGGTAGGATCATTTGACGTATGAAAAGTTCTGCAAATGCTGTGTGGATTTGCAGTATAAGGGGTAATATTATGGTGGTGGAGAAGACCTCCAACCCATGACAGATAGCCTGACAGGTGTTAGAGGAGGCAACACAGTGTCAAATGAACTTCTCATTTAGAAATGTGAAAGTTGCTGACTTTTTTAAACCTCAAGTAACATGTTTGCTATATGAGCGAGATCCAATAGTGACTAAAAATCTGCTTCTTTGTGCCGTGATCTGTTACCGCCAAAGAAAGACAGATGGAAATACTTCCAGACATGCCATCACAAAGTTTTCTTTTTCCTTCCCATATGAGACAGAAAAAAGAGGCATAGATGTTTGACATCGATACATCCAACTGCGTAATCAAGCTCGGTCGGAGCTGATCTGATTGCACCTGTGCAGCCATTTTTAACCAGCTTGATCGACTTTAGTGGATTAGTGTCTAATTGACTTACAATATGTTATCACATTCGTGGAAAAGAGCAAAATCTGGGAACTTTGTGAATCTGAAAGTGTGAAGGATTGATAAACACAATGCAGCTTCCACATTTTACAATAAGACAAAAAGCATCTTGGGTATGTTCTCTGTTCTGCTGTGCTATGCAAACATTAGGAAACTTCCAATCAGTTCTAAGCACAGCATAGAGAACAAGTAAGAAGACACCCTTGACTTTATTATGGACATCTGGATATAAAATGACTCACCTGTGCCAAAACACTCAATAAAACAGATATTCCACACGACAGGACGTGATACTACACAAACTGATGGCAAAAAAAAACCCAGACTGCATTGCAAAGATTTTTCTTCTGACAGCATGCAGGATAGTTTTGGCTTTAAAAAATGGTGTCACCATGTAAGGTGACCCCCTAAAATGCATCTTATGAAATTACAAAAGACAGAAATCCATTTGCAACTGTGCTCTAACACCAAGATTACATTGTTACTGTAGAGTCTTCCTGCAAATTAATTTGGAGGTTCATTTCATATATTATTTGAATGGAGAGTGGTAGGAAAATTAAATCTCTGCATCAAACATTCCTGTGTATGTTATGTTATTTCTGCAGGGGCTTCTGGGAAGAAAACTATCGTCGCTCGCTTATACTGCAAACCTGCGGCAGTTATGACTGCTTTTGAATCACAGTTGCCTGGGTTTCAAGACCAGTGATTGCTGTACGATTCAAAATTATTTCTCACAAGATCCTAATGTTTCATTCTAGTCAATGTGCAATCTCAGTGCCGGGTATCACTCAAACGATGTGATGACATTACGTGACTTAGGTGAGCATGTACTCGTACACATTGCACGTGCTTCAAGGGCTATTTGACCTTGGATAAAAGTGATATCATTTTTACATGGACCTTAATTACTCTTTCATCGACCAGCATCTCCTTTTCATCACCAGATTTTAATGTCAAAGTGAAAAGTTAAATACTTTTAAAGAACTATTGGTGAAAAGATTTTACACATTAACCAAATGAAGAGAGAGCCTGTTAACACAATAATAGTCATCTGACATATATATAGTACACAATATTCAGGATCTGGCTAATATTTCATGCATATTTATGGGATATCATAAAGGTAGAAAGATGAAATATCCAGCATCAGAATTTGGTCCTTCTACACAAAAGTTAATTTGCCAGATATATCATATTACCATTAGCCCAGACTGTAAAGTATGGCTAATCTAAACATAAAAATGCATAATTTATGAGTCAAATTATAATTTGTTTGAGTTTATTGGTAACATAACAATAATGTTCAATTCATTAAAGGGATAGTTCACAGAAAAATGAAAATTATCCCATGATTTACTCATTTATATCCATATTTAAAACTGTATAAATTCAAATAACTAGCTTTCGGCAGACGACCGTACCCAGAATGCGCAAGTCGATTTGCGGAGGAAGAGTATCCTTTGACCTGACGTACAACGTAATGATTAACACGGAGGAGTAGAGGATAGAGCAAAACAAATCGATAATTTCAAAAACGATAATTTTTAAAGAGAAATTTCAGAGGATTTTGACATAAGAGAAGCTTAAATTTGTTGCACACTATTTGTTTGAACCGTGAGAGGTGTCTAAGCTTACGATACTCCTACATCCTGCGTCATACATCGCGTCAGAGGGTTACTCATTTGGTGCAAGTTGAGTTGCGCAGTATGCATACGGTCGTCCGCCAGAAGCTAGTTATTTGAATTTATAAAGTTTTAAATATGGATATTTTTCTTCCAAAAACGCATCGCTTCGATTCAGAAGCCCTTTATTAACCGCCTGGAGTTTTATGGGTGAATGCATTATTTTTGGCTTCAAAACTCGGCCCCCATTCACAACCATTATAAACCTTGGAGGACTAAGGATATTCATAAGTCATATACACCTAGGATGGCTTGAGGGTGAGTAAATAATAGGATAATTATAATTTTTGGGTGAACTATCCCTTTAACTTTAGTTAGGTGTCATGAACTAACAATGAACAACAATTATATTTATTTATTTATTTTTTACAGAATTTGATAATCTAGGTTACTGTTAATTTATAAATATATACTATTGTTTATGGCTAATTCATGTTCTAAATAACTTTCATGTTAATTTTTACAACTTGGAATGTCAAAAAATATTAGTATACACAAAACTATTCAAAAATTTGTGGTCAGTAAGTTTTATGAATACTTAAAATGAATACTTTTATTCAGCAAGGATGCATTAAATTGATCAAAAATGACAGTAAAGACGTTTAAAAACAAAATATTTCTGTTTCAAATAAATTCTTCATCAAAGAATCCTGAAAAATATTTTTTTCCACAAAAATAATAAACAGAACAACAATTTTCAAAACTGATAATATTAATAAATCTTTCTTCAGCACCAAATTAGCATATTAGCATGATTTCTGAAGAATCATGTGACACTGATGACTGAAGTAATGACTGCTGAAAATTCAGCTTTGCCATCACAGGAAAAAAAATGTATTTTAAAATATATTAACATAGAAAACAGTTAATTTAAATAGTAATATATTTCACAAAATTACTACTTTTACAGTATTTTTGATCTAATAAGCTAAAACCAAACAAAATATCTCTATATCATATTTGTAGAATCAAACTTATTGAGCCCTCCTCTGACACAGGCCGTAAGAGAGTTTGGATGTGGAGGCACTCTATACCCTGTGGGGGGACTTGGGAGCCATGTGTCGACATGCACCATACTGCTCACTACATTGCCTGGTCTTACCGGGAACAGGAAAGAAGGGGCGGAACAGAGGCTCTCCAGATGTTCTCCATCACAGGGCCACGGGGGAGAACTGCACCGAGCTGTAACACCTGCTTCAGCGAGAACCACCTCAACCGGGCCAAACACAAGTACATTGGAGCTGCGAATGACAAGAAAAACAGCTTATTTTATAGCACACACTAATGTCAGACCGGCTTTCCTGGCAGCATTTCTACCATCCTAAGCCTCAGAACACATATCTGCCGGTTTACATGATCACACGATCGGTGCCAGATATTAAAACTTGCTCACGAACAGTGTTCAGCTGAGATCTGAGTAGGTGGTGAAGGGCAAAGGCATTGCGACTGGGATTTTTGGGGGCTGGGGGCTGCTGTTGGATAGTATAATCTTTAATTTCCTAAAATAGTAAGTTCACTTGTGTACCCGTAAAAGGATTTTTTGCAGATTGACTGCTTCAAAGATTTTTGGTTCATGCATACAATGAAAAATGGATAAATGACGCCAGATTTATGTTTTAAATATGTGCATGTTATTGCAAATGTACTCTAGGGGAGAAAAAAAAAAAATGTTGATCGCATTTGAGCGGCACGTGAGAGGAAAGTGATAAATAATATCATAGTTTCCAACTAAAAACACTAACTTGAAAAGTCCTCAAGAGGTGTAGGCTAAGTCCATGATTACTTAGTGTCTCAAATCGCATTCCGGTAATCTGTTCGTCGTGCACGCACACAAAATGCAAATGAGCAGAAACAAAAGGGAGCACAAGAGCCGCGGCAGGTGAAAGCGCGTAACGCTCAATAACACCAATGTTAAATTCTCCTTGACCTGAGGGTCACCAAACACCGACCCCAAATCGTTTAATATTTTCCCTTCGAGATCAATGGCGGCATAAATTTGGATTCAATGACAAGAATAATTTAAAACAGATCTATAAATGATAAGATGCAATTCCCAGAAGTGCTGCATGCATACTATTAAACTGACAGAATTGTTTTGGAAGCTTTAAACAGAAACCAAGTTTGTTTTCATAGGTATGAAAACAGTTAAATGAGCCTTAGGATGTAATATAGCATCAAAATATTAAACACCATAATTTAGTTGATTTGATTTACAGTATTCTTCACAGGTAAAAGCTGAAAAAAGAGCAGTCCCAGAACGCAATAAACACACTTTCATGTGTAATTTGCTCTATGAAACTTGGCAGATAACTGTATTTTGCGTGGGTAAGGCCGCATATTGTAATAGACGTCTTTTGTATTCTCCAGTAGCATGCATCCACATGTGGTCTCGGGGATACAGGTTAAAAATATCCTTTCATCTGAAGGTAATCTACAATAACTGTGATCTCACCACGTGTTTAATTTGAGTTCAGTGCTAATACTGTTTTGCAAATCATAAAAAAGGCTCTCACTGATAAATATTAATTTGAGCCTTCATGATGTATTTGAAAATTCCGGCTAAAATGTCACCACATGGAACATTAATGTAATATTTCAAGGCCTGAGAGCAATGCTCATATTGATTGCATTTATTTGACTCAAGGGATGAGGAATAATTCTTCAGCCTGGGACACATCTGGCAGCCAAAGATGCGAGGCAGGGAATGAGAAAATGCAAAATAACAATAAAAATAATAGGGCTCGGATTTAAATATATCACCTCGACATTGTTTTAATGTGAATGGCTTAATACAGAGGAGATGCACCTCCTGCAGTTATACATCTATTTCTGAAAGGCTTATTTCTGCATAGTACATGATAGGCTACAGATTAGAAACTAAGAAGCGTTTTCATCTCCTCGCGGGGAAAAGCAATTGCACCCTTCTAGATGACACAGGTAAACGGTGCGAGTCCTTGAAACCTCACCTTTTCCTTATATTGACAGTGCTCTTCAGTTGCAAATCAGGAGACTGTTCTTGAAAATAAAGCCTGTCTCCTTCTGGCAAGTTTAAGCAGAGACAGAAGAGTTTGACTATGCCTATGTCCTAAAAGTCATTCATAATATTGACTATCAGTAGGGAAGGGCGTCTCTCTGTCCTAGTGCAAATGAAACGAAATTTGAGACACAACTTGACCCATGCCAGAACTACTATGAAATTGATCAAGAACGTTGTAAATGTTCATTCAGTATTGGGAAATATTTAAATGGACAAGAAGTTTGTGTACTCGTATTCAAATCATTTGATTCAACAATAGAAATACTTAAGTATTTGCAATTGTATAGTAAAATTATAAATGGTATGTAATTAAAATATTGAAAATAATAATCATAAATTATCATCATCATCATGTCTTTTTTCTAAATATTTTAAATACTTAATACTTATTTATAAGTACTTCTGAAACAATTGGATGCAAGTACACTAAACAATAGTCAGACAGCTCAAACATGCTATTTCTATATACATTAAAAGAAAAATATATCTTTATGAAATGTCTTTGTTTATGTTCTAAATGTAAATCTTTTAAACACTTTTGAACAAAAGAAAAAGGTTAAACACTTTCTCTCCTATCCAGGTTTGCATAGTAGACTTGCCAAAGTATTGTGATGACTCGGACAAGATCCGTTTGGTACAAGTTTCCTTTCTGGAATTAGAGGACATTCCTCTCTGCTGAATGGGATATCAATTATGTATAGCTAAAGCGCCACCTACTGGCAGGAATAATTCAGTCAGCATAACCTCACTGAACTGCTCAAGTCATTTTATCAGATGTTACTCACTAAAATTATGGGCATTTTTGGGCTTTGTGTGTGTGTTGTAACAGTAACACTATTGCATTATACTATTACTGATGACAAATTTGTTTTGAAATATGTATATATTTAAAATTTTATATATATATAATTGCATATAAAAAATATGATATATATATATATATATATATATATATATATATATATATATATATATATATATTATATATATATATATAAAAGAAAATTTATGAAATATTTATTTTTTTGAGAAATTCCAAAACAATATGGGTGAAAATGTTGTGAAAACTTTTTTCTTTAAAAATACATGTGTTTACAGTTACACTCTCATTTAAGTTATATAAATTATAAAATTATATATATACTGTGTGTGTGTGTATATATATATAGATAGATAGATACTGTGTGTATATATATATATATATATATATATATATATATATATATATATATGGAAGTTTATATGGATAAATGGAAGTACATTTTTAAAAAATAGATATGGCCAAGTGACATAGAATACTACAGTTTTCCAATTCATCAGCATCTGTGACCAGTTTTTGGTGATCTCAGCACGCAATCTTGAGAGGCTAGGCAGACTTGACTGTCATAAACAATATACTTGAGACTAATATAAAACAACAATACTTTTTTTTTTCCCCCACCAAAGTGTTGCACACATGTGCACATAAACTTGCATGCAAAAATCCAAGACAAATATGGCATGATATTGATAATGCACATGATCATATGAGTTAAAGAGATCTAAAAACACAATCTGTAATTTTCTCTTTTCTATTAAAATCTTAAATGGAATTCAGAATGGTCCACATATACTACATAACAAATATTAAACATTATTTTTAAAAAGAATGGATTGCATTCTTCTTAGGTTTCTCTGTTACCCAACAAGCCACTTCAGTCTTGACAACTTTACATGTCTGAATATTGAAGCTGAAGGCAAACAAAACGTTTTGAAACATACTGCATCACTCATAGCTCAAAAAATGGATATTGAGCTTATCATATTTCAGCTCTGATGCCATTGCTTGTTCACCACAGTGTCATTAAAATTGACGAACCACAAAAAAGAGAGTCAATGATTTCACAATTACTTAGTCTCTTGGCCATCCACCCAAGCTTTGAAGTATCCTGTGAACTGGTGGAGGCCCTCTCCACTTCATTAGACAGCGTCAAGACCACATGATGTAACTCAATCCATTGAGCAGTCTCAATTACAATGTGGTCCATTACGTTGCTGGAAGCCGATTCAAAACCTATCAAAATCTGAAAGACTCATTTAGTCTTGGGGTCTCTCGCAGTCCTGGATGTCCGACTGCACCGCGCCCGACACGTACACCCCCTGTCTATATTGCTTGTTCAACTTGACATGTAATTACAGAGGAAATATTTGTGTATTTTGTATGGGTGCCACAAAACTGCAGTCGACTCGCTGCCAAGGCTTCACAGCTCTCGCTGCTGCTGCTGCTGCTCCAGCCAGAATCCCTGATTAAAACAAGATGGTTTCATTTGGGCCAGCTTTGCAAGGAATCACTCCCAGAGTCTGGTGTGCGCTGCCAAATCTACTACAGTGAGGAGCGTGAGATGCTGCAGTGAGAGTACCGCACATTAAAACACTACAGGGTTCTGGCTTCTCATTCGGTTCACTACACTTGCAAATACACACACGGCTACTGCCTGCCTGTGATAGTCAATGTCTAGATAAAAGCCTAGCTTTGCTTCATTAAAATCTGACTATTTTTAGGGTAAGGAGGCATTTGGCACCTTAGCAAACCTTGGCTTAAAAATAATATTGAGATTATTAATAATAATCTATTTTAAAACACAAAGGAACATAAATGTGCTGTATATTCGAGCAAATCAAAATCTAAGCTCAAATTCTTGTTAGGTTGCTAACTGACTGTCCAAAATCTGCTCAAGTTATAGGAAGAACTTTGTGGGAGCACTTATTTTATCTGAAATAAACTTATTTAACCTGAAACCACCAGGATATTGTGCAGAAGCTTTCATGAATATAAAGAGACCAGATGCATGTACAATGGCTCACCAAACCACAAAAGCATCTCCAAGGACTTCCCAAGACATGAATATTAACATAATGCGGAATAAAGAATCTACCCTGTTCCATTATATATGTTGAAATTAATTAATGTCTCAGATTATACTCAAGAAATCTACGGAGGATAGATGTTAATAGAAATCTGCAACTTTTCATGCTTCAAACACTGCATTTATGTTATGAATATATATCTACAGAATACAATTATGCTCAGCAAAAAAGTATGTTCATATTTAAGTGTTATATCAAGAGTTCACTGATCGTGGAAAGAAAAAATACCAAGTTATATCAAAGAGTGTATTTTGCTGTGCACTCAAAGATGACAAAAATCTATGTGCAGCAGTTCCCTAAAAGCAGCACAGTCTTTTTTTTTTTCTCTTTTTTTTTTAAATCATAATATTGATCGTGAAGGACTGTAGACAACCCTCTGTCAATAAACTGTGCCATAATGCAATGCTCGCACATAAACGTAATAATAATAATTATGAAATTAAATCTCAATTACATCGATATGACCTAGTTTCTATAAACTTCTTGGACACTGTCGAACTCATTAAGCTGTCAAGGTGAAGTTTATGAGACAGTAACAATGAGACGAGGAAAGAACAATGTTAGTCAGTCCGGTCAAAATATTCCTAGAGGATTATTTCATGGTGTAAATATTAACTTCACCATTACCTCATGTCTATAAGCACATTGACTGTAAATTCGTAACATACCTCTTAAAATTAATAAGCATACAAATCATTAGACACACTTATCGGCTTCACACTGAATATTAAGTCTCGTTGAGGATGCAAAGCTATGAAGATGTTATTCTTGGAGTGCGTGGTGTTAAATACAGCACAGCGAAGACCCAATATGGAGATAAGCTGTCAGACGGCTCTGTGCAAAGGAAAGCGCCCCGTCTAATCTAACCACTCTGCTCCCAGCACTTAGGGTAACGTGCCATACTGGAAATCCTCAGACAAATAAAACAAAGTAGGGCCACATTGATGCTCTGTCTTGTTTTATATGATGGCTTGAAATAAATGAACTTTAAATGGAACCTTGGCAGCAACGTGCGCTATTGATCGATTTGGACAGAAGCTGAAGTTTAAGGGCATAGCTTTTCCCGAGCTGGGCTGTAACTGGAGTAATGAAATTGATTGGGCACAGAGAGGTGACAAGCCAGTAGAGTCAAGCCCTTGATGTAGGGAAACAAGAGTGGCATCTAATTGGGGTGTAATATAGGTCTTTAGAGGACATTAAGCACTCAAGTGGAGGGAACCAAAAGGCTCCTTAGCAAGCTTACGAGTGAAGACTTTAAGCCCTTTCTATCACGCCGACATTTTCTTTCTTTGAGAACACCCACGAGATGTTTATTCACAGATTCAACAATACAGAAAACCTAAAACATCTTTACACCACTGCATAGGGGAGTATTCCTTCAATTAAAACTCAAAAGTAATATTGACTTGTAAACAAAAAAAGACTTGTCCTTCCTTTTCCTTTAAAAAAAAAAAAAAGCAAAAATCTGAGTTACAATGAGGCACTTTAAGTAAATGTAGTCTTACCACTTAACATTAAAGCTGTAGTCCAGCATTTTTCCTCTTTGTCGCCATCTCTGTTTGAAACCTGCAATTGCAGTCATATGCGGAATTGTTATCGTTACGTGCGTTGTGCTTCGGCACGACTTCTCAGCGGATCAATCTAATGTTTGCTGTCAATCACTACACCGGTGTGGATGCTGTACTTCAGAATCACAGATTCTACGTCTTGGAAGTATGACCAATATAAGAATTTTCACTGGAAAATATCAGCTGAACAAGTAAGTAACATTTCTGCTACTTTTGTTCTGACCAACTGAGGAAAAAAGCATTAGGCCTACAATAAATCGTGCTGCCAATGATGATTAAATTTAACGATCGCTTAGCTCGGATCACGCCAAACCGTGCAAATTATTATTACTGTTATACTTTGTTCTGAAAATGTTAATGATAACAACATCAGCATTGCGTGACTATGTGTATTTAGTGTGTATTATCGTTACCTGTAGATTTCAATTTCTGTAGCCACTCCACAGTGAATCTCCAGTTGTCACTGATGATTATCATTTGAACCTTTCTGGATTACAGTCCGCCATCAAAATGATACGTTTAATTATTTCAGCTGCTGTGAGAACAGGCTATAAATGATCCGGTACAACAAGCATCCTCACATGATAAAGCCGACTAGTCTGGACTCCTTCTTTCTGTTTACAGAAGTGACGTAATGACGCAAAGACGAACTGCTGCATGCTCGAATTTCCCGCGGAAATCCATCAGGTCGCTCTTATTATAAAACATTATTACAAGCTTACCGTTGTGAATCGAGCTAAGATAAGGAGATAGTTTTGAACACTGGCTGGTTATGTACTTGCTCAAAAATTGATTTTGGATCATTTTTAATCAAAAAAAAGTTCCGGACTGCAGCTTTAAAATGCTGTTTCAATACTGTATAGTATATACAAAACGGCCTCATTTATTTCCATTGTAAGGGCCTCAATAGCTGGGTTTCCATTACAAATTCGCACAAAACTTTTGCGATATTGTCAAAATGTCTAAAAAAAACCCCGGATGATGCCATTTCCATTAACTGACGTTATGCAACTAAAACTTCTTTTTTTTTTCAAAAAATCATTGCAAAAATCATGGCAAAGTATGTTAGCAGGTTTAAGTATATCACAGCCACCGCAATAGCCATTATTTTTACTCGAAGGAGACATAGGTGTGTTATCCAAGCATTAATGGCAAGGAAAGCCCTTATATTTGGGAGCGGCCACATATGAGGTATTTCTTCATCCTATCTGCTTCGAGGTCTTGATAAATTGTGGCATTTCTTTGTTTAGAATCCAGTATTCCTGTAATTCTTTTGTCTTTTATGAGTTTGAACTCTGTCTCGTCTTCTGTTCAAACATACCGCGCCAACTTTAAAGAATGATCAACTTTTACGTGTACCAGCCAGGTGACCTGTAAATGCGAAAAAAAATTTGCATTGCAGTTTTGCACAATATTCCTTTTTCGAAGTGCCTGAAAAACCACCTCATATGAGCTTAAAAACTTTTTTCCGATATATGCAAGTTTTTTTACATTTCCATTGGCCGTATTTTCAACTCACAATTTCAATTTGCGTGATTTGAAGGTTAATGGAAATGCAGCTAATGTTACCTTAATTTGTGCTTCTTTTTTCCAGAAAACGAAATAATATTTTTTTGTCGTGTTGTCAGCTGAGCTTAACTGGTATTTTTGGGGGGCGAACCTGGAATAACACACAATATGGAAAAAAGTATTTTGGTTTTTGCTGCTGTTTTGATCCTCCACTGCAATGGTGATCCAGAAAGAAAAGAACATTTGTCACCCTATGCAAAATGGCCTTAGTGGCCACACTAAAGGAAAAAGTTACAGCACATTACAAGCACTTAGTGCAGTGATATCAAGGTTCACCTCTGATTTCCAATCTTAGGCCAGGAAGGGGGTGGGGAGAGGGTCATTAAAACGCCATTACAAGCCCATATTTCATATTCCAGCCTCGCGTATGTATCAAGGTGTTAAAAGCTCAATGTATATTCCACTATATTTAAGCACCGGGACAGCAAAGCCGTACAGACACCTCACCGGCAGCCATTGACCTTGGCCTATCCAGCCTTCATTAGCTTTTAGACACTTATCACTCATAACTGGGTTTGTCCTCGTTGCCACACTTCCTCCTTCACTTCACTTAGGCTAGCAAATAATGGCTGGAATCCATTTATCTGCCATTTCCAACAAGTGCGTGACATTAACGAATTATCTGCTTTTCTCTAAGTATGGCCAAGGTACCCTCCGAAGAATTCCCTCGCTCCTGGGTCAGCCTTTTAGAACTGCCTTTCTTCATTAGTGCCATTTTCTTTCCGCCGTCTTTAAATATTCATTCTGTTTTTTCGCACACGCTGATTTCGGTTTATGAGCACTATTGGGCGCAAGCTCTTTTTTTCCTAAACACATATTTATTTAGTTATGATTTTTTAATGCTCTCTTCTACTTTATAACCATCATCCTCAGGAAAACATTGATCTGAGTTGCAAATGAATCTAATTATGGCTTTCCATTCTCTGTGTGAGATATTGACTTCTGGTTAACGGTGTTCCTCTTGCAGTGCAGTGATCTGCAAAACTGTTGGCATAAAAAGTATGTAATCTCTAAAATGCTTAACAGATTTTTAGCAGAATGTACAATTGTTTTGAGCACGCTTAACGCTGTTATGATCATACAACCACTGTATTCAGAGGGCAGGAACAAGTAATGTGCTTTTGTTCAGTCTTTATCTATCAAGGTTAAATATCAAACCTAACTAAAAAGGCCCAGACAGTGATGTACCATTAGGAAGATAATTCAAGTAAGAAAAAAATCATTGCTTTTAACATGGAAAACATCCCTGTTTCGTCTCTACTGGTGAGAATATGGTCTATGCATGTGTCATTTTGCATTTGTTTGAAGAGCGCAGTACTGGCCTTTGATGCAAAGCCTTGACTTTCAACCATTTCCAACTAAGCCGATTTTAAATATTCCATTGCATCGCATGTCGTCGATCTCTATGTAAAATGGTCATTGATTATTTTATTTTGTAACATTAATGGAAGAACATGGGCGGGTGGGGGGGCGGCTCGTGCATTTGCAATTCATATTCCCCTGCATGATTACATTAAGAGAGTGTTCTGTCATATTTGATTAATGTATCTTGTTTTCCTTAAAACCAGATTAAAATATGAAAACTGACAGAAATGAGGCCATTACAAAGAATTATCAATTTTTAATAATCTACTCAAGAGAGGAAAAATGAAGTGCTGTACACAAAGGAGCTGCTCAGAAATTCAGTAATCAGGATTTTGCTACATTCGCAATCAGTGTTATGTGGCAGATGGGGACTAGGCGTCTGTGTTTTAAGGGTCTTAGCTGGAACACAGACACAATTAACATGAAAGGTTCCCGCGCTAAGTGTGTTCATGTGTCAGAGCGCGAATGAAAAGTGTTATTGACTGTGTAAAAGCACCAGCAGAGAATTTCATATTTCCATATGTACATAACAGAGGGTGACAAGAATGGACTTAAAAATATTAAAAGGACAGTTAACCTAAAAGTTGAAAATCTTTTGTCATCATTCAAACCTGTAATATTTCCTTTCTTCCAGAGAAAAAAAAAACACAAAAAGAAGTGTACTAATGACTCTTTTCCATGCATGAGGACTGAGGCTTTCAAAGCTTCAAAAACATGTAAAAGTAACATTCAAAAGTATTGTAAAAGAAAAATATAGTTAAACTGTTCTGAAGTCAGATGATAGATGAAATTTATATTTGAATTCACTTATAATCTTACTTCCAAGTGAACCGAATCATTGAGTCAGTGAGTTACAGAAATTCATTTAAGAATGAATCATTCAGACAGTGAAAAACACCAGATTGAAAAGCATGATTAAAATAACACATAAATGTGCCAACAGTCATGTTTATCACACAGCTATCATATGACTTTAGAAGACATGGAATATAGTGCTTAAGCCATATGAACAGCTTTCATGATACTTTACAGTGTGTTTGAATCCTTTTTTTAAAATGTATCCTTTTGTGTTCCAGCAAAGCAATGCAAATAATGACAGCTTTACATGTCACCATGATATACTAATCGTGTATACCATTTAAACAATTGATATAAAAGTGGTGTATTCATAAGGCACAGACTAGAGCCAACATGGAAAATGTTTAACCTTGTGAAAACGAAGAGGGGAGAAAATGTGCCTCTGTTCAGCCATCAAAGTTAATGGCTATATTTGGAACAAAGAGTGTGTGTATGGGTATAAACTAGGATTTCAATTCCAGTATCAGCCATTTAGCATGACCGTGGGTGACTGTGAATTAAAAAGGTGGTCCTTTATGTGCGACCCCTCTGCTCAAAAGGGTACATCCATAACTTATGTAGACAGCCAGGCCATTAGCCACCAGAGCTGGGCCACCTTTACATAATACGCTCTATACTAATCACTGACCACCCCAGTCACACAGCTAATACATCACGCAGACCCCAGAACATATATTTTAGGATAAACGCAGTATATCAGGCTCCTTTAAATAAAATCACCAGTTATATGATCCCAAATGTGAAAACATCAAAAGCACCAGAAATACTATAGGCCTACTGACATTTTCAATTCTGTTGTAGCAGAACTACAGCATTAAAGGGTAAGTTCACCCAAAAATTAAAATGATCCCATGATTTACTCACCCTCAAGCCTTCCTAGGTGTATATGACTATCTTCTTTCAGATGAACACAATCGGAGGTATATCCTGGCTCTTTCAAGCTTTATAATGGTAGTGAATGGGGTGTGTGATTTTGAAGCCCAAAAAAATGCATCCATCCATCATAAAAATAATCCATAAAGCTTCAGGGGGTTAATGAAGTCCTTCTGAAGCGAAGCGATGGGTTTTTGTAAGAAAAATATCCATATTTAAAACTTTATGAACTAAAATAACATACTGTGCAAATCGACTTGCGCCACAAGAGTAATGGTGCATTCACACGGGGCGTCAGCGTTTATGCTTCTCGTTTACTTTGAATGGGTGACGTCATGCGTTGCCAAACTGAATTGTGGGTTCCGTCCTGTCACTTCACTCGTGTTGCTCGCTGCAGAAGTTGAAGATTTCTCATCTTTTCAAGCGCCAATGCAGGCGTCAGCCAATCAGATCACCTTATGCAAAAACTAGCAGTCGCTAGCCAATTGCGTTCATGCAACACCGGAGAATAATGTGATTGGCTGTTATCACTATAACAGTCGCGTCAACACAAGCTTCAGACACGCCCTCTGTCAAGTGTTGATGCTGACGCCCCCGTGTGAATGCAGCGTAACCCCTGACTCAGTGTAGGAGTAGTGTAAGCTTAGGTGCCTCTCACGGTTTAAACAAATAAGGCTGTGCAACAAACTCAAGCTCCTCTTCTCTTATATCGAAATCCTCAGAGATTTCTCTTTAAAATGTCTCATTTTAGACTTCTAATTCATCACTGGTGTTTTGTTTTGCTCTATCCTCTGCGCTTCCACGTTCATCATTATGCCATGCGTCAGATTAGAGGTCACTCTTCTGCCGCAAATCGATGCGTACGGCTGTCTGCCGGAAGCTAGTTATTATAGTTAATAAAGATTTAAATATGGATATTTTTCTTACAAAACCCATCGCTTCACTTCAGAAGGCCTTTATTAACCCTTTGGAGCTGTATGGATTATTTTAATGATGGATGGATATGATTTTTGGGGGGCTTTCTAAAAGCTTGGAAGAGCCAGCATATTTTTAAATATATCTCTGATTGTGTTTGTCTGAAGGAGGATAATCATATACACCTAGGATGGCTTGAGGGTGAGTAAATCATGGAGTCATTTTCATTTTTGGGTAAACTAACCCTTTAAAGAGAAAGTTAGCATAAAAATTGAAATTCTATCATAATTTATTCACCCTTGTGTCATTCCAAATCTGATGATTTTTTTTTTTTTTAAGATATTGTGGTAGAAATGCACAAGTTTATACTTTTACAAGACATGACAGTCATTGCGATGGCATAAGATATGACCTCATGTTGAGAATATGACAGCTGCCATTCATTCCCGTTTGATGTCCTTATTTCACATTGACACTGAGAATGTAAATATGTTGGCAAAATGTCTCTCAGCATTGCTGAGGCAGTCTCTTTTGTTATTGGACAACAAGCGAGAATGACAATGTGTGAATAGAAACCATATGGGTTATAAATGTACACAAAGGCTTTTTCCAAAAGTGAAGCAGAATCAGCTGTTTCAACTGAGATGGTGTGAAACACAGAGCCGTTGAGGTCTGGATGGAGCCAGCAGTGGTAGGACTGCACACACTGAACTGTTTAAAATTCTGTAGTGTTTGGTGCACTAAAGAGCATTTGGTTCACATAAAGGCTATATACATCAACATGTGATGACATACAGACATGTGGACAAATGAGGATGCTTTGCTTAAGCTGACCTTTTGAAAGTGTCATCTAAGATTCTGTGTGTTACTTGAGCAATTGTTTGAGCCGTTCCTTTGACTCAATAATCACTGACGAAGCATTCAAACCGCTCATTAGTTTCACCTCATCCCCAATCGCATCCACTAGACACCACAACATCTCTCAAGACACCAAACCTGGCAATATTACAAACCATTTTAGAGACTGCATGGGAAAGATTCTAATTAAACACTAAATGGACATATTCTGACAATGAGGCAGCTTGTGAAGATGGATGTATGGATGGACATTTTTTCTTGTTTTGCAGTAAACCTGTACATAGGGAAAAAAAAATCTTACTCAGTATTTTTGAATCCTTAAAGGGGGGGTATCACAGAGTTTCTGCCAATCTCATGTTAATCTTGAGTACATATAGAGTGACAATGCATCCTTCATATCTCCGAAAAGTCTTTAGTTTTGTCATACTTATAAAAGATAGATACACTAAACCGAGTCTTTCCGGAAAAAGCCGAGATCCTGGAGGTGTGTCTGCCGTCAGTGCCGTGGGCGGAGCTAAAGAGTCACGAGCGTGCGCAGCTTCTGCGTAGAGATGTCTGCTAGCTGCGACATCATTATAAATAAAAAGGGAACAAAAGCGTTCGTGTTACATTATATGCACTTATTGCGCGTCGATTGCCAACAAAACAGACATCTGACGCAGCTTTACTCACCACCCGCAACCTGCAAATCCAGCACCGAACTGGGACTTGTTTACAAAGTATTCATCACCAAAATCCCGGGAACAAACAAACATACATGCACAACGCCGTTGCTGCCCCGGAAAAACAAACTTCATCCACTGTTCCCTTAATGGTGGGTTCTTTGGGAAGCTGAAAAAGGTAATCTTTCCAACCAAAAACACACTCCTTTGTTTACAGGAGCTGCGTCTCATTTCGGAGTCTGTGTCCTCCGGAGGTCGCATTTGAAGGCTGAATACTTCATCAAGGATGTTATATTTAAGAAAAGTAACCGTAATAAAATTGACTGATATTCATTGTGAGGTGTAAAATACTGTAATTTCTTTCTTACGTTGCAATCTAACGGTTATTTTTCTAAAATGAGACCGATGATGTATGCAGCCTTCAAAGGGTGCAGTCCCTGAATTGGGACACAGCCATTGTTGAAAAATCTCTCGTCTTCGATATCCCGAACGAAACGCTTTGATGGGCGTGCTCTTGCTCTTGTTCTGGGTGATGTGTGTGTGTGCACGCTTATCAGGGAGAAGTGCCTATACAAGGAATTCCGCCCTTTATTACGTGATAAAGGGCCATACTAGAAAAAAACTCTCCGAAACCTGTACCGAAACCGGAAGTAGTCATTTGGCACAGAAATACTCCGTCATACGTCCAACTCGTGTTTTGAAACTTTGGCCATGTTTAGCATGAGAATGCATGATAAAAATGTTAAATATATAAATAAATCTGAGGTTTATGCTTTAAAAATGCTAAGGGAGTTAGAAAAATAAACAATCTAACAGATAGTCTTGTCTTGTAATATTTATTAATAGAAAACAAGAAAAAAAAAATACTGATTAAGAAAACGATTTTTGCTTATGGAAATGTCATGTTCTCTCCAGAAATGCAAACAGACACAACTGACCATATCTTCCCCCCTCAACTCCCTTGCCGCCCCTTACATTTTTTTAATACCAGACCATTATGTTGTTTCTATAAGCTAAATGTTTTAAAAGGTATAGAAGTCCCTTGAAATGAGAGCAGGAGGATAATTGAACAGCTTAAAAACAGGAATCTAATTGTGCGGGCCCCTCTGGGGGCCAATATTGAACTACCTTATAATAGGCCTGAGATATTCTCTTCATGATTTATTGCCAAATCCCTGTATTTTTCAATACATTATAGTTTCTAAATTGTGTTTAAATTGAGTGTGGAGGAGCTCAGGCCATTAGGAGATGCAGAAATGAAGATCATATTTAAATATTCATGCACCCTTTACCTTATTACTGAATCTGAACACTAACAAAATCAATATTAAGTGCAGTTTGACATAAATTTATTTATGAATTTCGACTTTCTAAGTAGTGTATTTTTTCACTCAAAAATTGCCAGTATAATGTAGTAATAATATCAAAAGAGAGTGTCAGGGTGCATTAGGCTGCCAGACTCATGAAGCGCCACATAAAAACTCCAGAGCATCCACCTAAATTTGCTTACTGGGCACAACTGTCCCGTTTTACAAACATCACTCATTTTACTGCCCCGTATCGCACGCCACTGCTTCGCTGGATGTGAAACTGAGGGAAAGATACAGTAGTCTTGTTTGTTCAAACGATAAGCTCGCGTTAAGCCCGATTGTATTAGAGCCTTAATGCGATGCGGCGTAACAACCGATCAAAACGGATGCCCTTCTGTTGCTTCACCTGTCCTTATAACTCACCTTCCTTTGCTCTCAGCCAGCATTCTCATTTACATAGCAATACCATGAATTAAAATGAACCCGGAGAAAGAGGGGGGAGGAACACTCACAAAAGCAAACTGCACAATTGCTTTTACCTCCCATACTTGCTTACGTTCTAAGATTTTGTTTGTGAGCGCTTCTCCTCGTACTCTGAGAGAACAAATAACACATCAATGACGTATGGACAACAAAAAATGTTCTTTAACTAAAGTGAAATTGGATTTTTTATAGTTTTTTTGGTCCTTAAACATTGAGTATTGAACATTAAACGGGCCTTTACTGGGCTGATGCCATGTCTCTGGATACAAGATGCTGTAAAAGCAGAAAGGGCCGGAAAAAGCTCAGCATCAATCCAGAGAAAGACAGCGAAGCCATAAATCTCGGAGTCGTAGCCTTCCCTCTCCTTTTAAAATCATCTAAACGGATTCAAAGAGCTTGATTCTGTTTGAGGCTGTCTATAAGAATCTCTTATAAAATCTTTAAGCATTGGAAACGCAAGAAGTAAAAGAGAAAAATAACCTCATTCAAAGGTTTCAAAACAGACAGAACTATATGTGTATAAAAAACCCAAGCGGCAGTTGTTCATGCAGGTCTTTTAGAGTTTAATACAGTTTTTCTTACATAATCTTTCTACTCCCTTTGGTAATTTCAAAGCCTTTCTAAACAAATACTAGCAAATAATAATAATTAAAAAAAAAAGTTAACTGCAAATTTGCTTATCTCTGGTTATAGACTTCCACTTCCGACAGCTTGTCAAGAATCACAGCTTTAACTGGGCCTGCTTCTGTCCTCTTGTGTACAGTAATGTTGAGGTCAGAACTGTGATGTGAACAGCCTTGTCAGCTGAGACATTAACTCACAAGGTGAGGTGGACGAAGACCGAGACAGGTCACAGACACTCAAGATCCAACTGAAGACCAACACACACAACAGAAACAAACTGTATGTACTATTGTCCACTCAGCTCAGGTCCAAGTTGCCTTTTGTTGACCTTATAAAATGACTAAATGAAAGACACATACTCAGAACCGAAGATGTAAGTATATGAAGAAAGGACTTAAAACATTAGTAAATGTCATATCAGGGAAACTATGGAAAAAAAAAAAAAAAATTATATATATATATATATATATATATATATATATATATATATATACACACACATATATTCGGTTACACTTTATTTTAAGGTGTCCTTGTTACAGTGTAATTATACATTTAAGTACTGAATAATATTAATTAACAACATGTACTTACTATAGGGATAGGGTTAGGATTAGGGTTTGGTTTAGGATTAGTTGCATGTAATTACACAATTTATAGTTATTACTACAGTAACTACATGAAATGTGTAACAAGGACACTAAAATAAACCTAGAAATCTACAAAAAAAAATTGTGTTGTGTTGCATTGTTGCATTTTATTGACATTCCCATCACATTTTCTCCCTTAAAGTCTCATTTTGAGTCTTATAAAAACGATAAATAATCATCCAAAAAGGTTTCTAATGTTTATTTTTGAGTGAATATAATTTCTGTGAGATTCACGCTGTAGTACACATTTTACAAATAATATTGAGGTAATATGGCTATTATTTTCCATATTCAGGGGAAAAAACCCAACAGTACAGAGTTTTACATGAGTAAGTCACCTCAGTATTGTGAATTTTGAAAAATATTCATATTTAATACCAAACTAAAAATTTTTTTTTTCTACAAAAAATATTGATATACAAAAATATGTTGCATTTTATCAAAATATTATCCCATTTTGTCCCTCAAATGTTAATTTTGATTCTTAGAAATCTTTTTAATTAAAAAAAAAAAAACTTTAAAATGTTAAAAATTACAAGTAACGAAAACTTTGATATGGCTGTAATTTTTGGTTTAACTTAAAAAAAAAGTAAATTACCTGGTTGCCTTAAAATTTTGAGTTCAGTGAAATTAAAAATTTGAGTTAATACAATGAAGGCGATTGGTTTAATCAACATAAACTCAAAAAATTGTTACCTGAACCACATTAATTATTGAAGTTGATTTGACAAGAGAAAAAATGTTGTGTTAACAAATAATGAAAATAATTTTTTACAGTGTAGAAAAAAAATCCAACAGTAGGGAGTCTTCCTTCTGTTCCACCCAGTTAGTTTGTCTTGGTATTTATTTTCTCATGAATACAAAAATTGCATAAAAGGTGTGCCAACCCGATGAAATAGTGACATCATAAAGCTAAAGCCATTATAGAAAGATTACCCGCCCCATTCCGAAATATCAAGATAGAACTAGCTCCCTTTTCATCATGTTGCTGCCTTTTTTTCCCCTCATTGCTTTATACGCATTAGAGAGAGGAGCTATATGTCATTACTGTAATACAAGATAAAAGTCAAAAGTTGGACTCTTTAAAGCTGCTTGCTAGGATTAGCAATAAAGAACTGTATATAAGTCTCAGAAGAGCTTAGCGAGCAGAAACCAGGCCTCTAAACATCAGTCAATTTATATTAGAATTTCCATACATGCATTTGCTTGTTACTGTCAATATGCAAAAATGGTGCTTACCAACAAATAAAGCATAATGTACTCAAGCCAGCGCATCAATAACTGCATCGGAGCTTTAAAAGAAAATGCAAAAAGGAGAGAGAGCACAAAGATGGCTCATATGAAATATATATCGCATTAAACACGAAAACGTCAGAAAAATAAAGCTGGCTCTTCGCTCGCACGACAGTCCGTCCATTCATCTTAGTGGAGACTGTGGCTCAACAGGAAATAAATAGCATCCTGTCACCTCCCGTATTTCATTGAGTTACACAGTCAGGTTTTCGTGTTATGGACGACTCTCATAGCAGAGACCTCCTAGAAGACGCATAAGTGTAAGAGGCCTGTGAGAGAGACAGAGAGAGAGAGTGTGTTATAAAAAATGGAGTCGGAGACTACAAGAACAGAGCAGTTCAAGCTTGGTGAAAGATCAATGAAATCAGACTGCAGCCAAACAGAAACTAGTCAAAAGCGACAGTCTCTGCCTTTATCATGATTTCACAAGGTCATATATAATGCATGAAATGAAAGTAGGCAAGGTAGACAGATGTGGCATGTTAACCACAAGGGAGCGGCTAGAACTGAACGATGATTGACCGCTATCCTGGACATGAACCACTGGAAAACAGAGGTCAGCTAAGTTGAAGGAGTGATGCCAGAGGAACTGTTAGTCGTGTATATCATGTTGTGATTGGCAAGAATATGAACACGCTCCTCCCAATCCTCTACTAGGAACGCCAGTGCTAATGTGAAAACTTATAACACCCTCGAAATCTCATCCTAAAGGCAAACTGAAAAAGTATCACTTCCCATTTGAAAGAAGAATACATTAAATTGATTCAAGTACACTGTAAACCCGAATAAGTTGGCAAAACTCAAAAACTGAGGCACTCAGTTGCAAAATTCAAAGTTTAAGTGAGCAGAAATGGCAGATTTTTATTTTGTATTTTTTAACTTGAAATGTTTGAGTACACTTATGCATACATTTAACTTAAAATTTTCATGTAAACTCAATGTAAACATTTTTATTAGTGTAAACTTAGCTTAGCTATAACATGCTAATTCAAAAAATGCTAACTTGCTAATTTGCTAACATGTTAACAATAGCACTTGCTGAATGACATTTACATTTATGCATTTGGCAGACGCTTTTATCCAAAGCGACTTACATTGCATTATACTATACATTTGTATCTTAGTATGTGTATCTTAGTATGAATGAGTGCAGTAATATAAAGCATTTAGCATACTTGCTGTCAAACCAAGCCACATGCACCATGGGAACTCTCCAAAAACCCACATTAACAGGAACTCTTCTAAATTAGCATAAAACATAAGTTCATAAAACTCAAAAAAATGAAACAGTTCCGTTTACTTAAAATATATCAGTTCCTGTGAACTTGAAAGAAAAAGAAAGTGATAAATATTCATAAAAGTTAATTTGACTGAACTAATTTGTTTAATTTAAGTTTGTTCTACTCAAACCAATTAATTATTTTCATAATGTTAAGTCATTCATAATGTTACAAAAGATTTCTATTTCAACACTGTAAAAAATTATTTTCATGATTATTTTCAACTTGGATAATTAATGTGGTTCAGATAACATAATATTTTAAGTTTCTGTTGATTAAACCAATCAACTTCCTTGTATTACCTCAAATTTTTAATTTCAGTGAACTCAAAATTAAGGCAACCAGGTAACTTACTTTACTTTACTTTAAAGTTAATCCAAAATTTATTTATTTTTTACAATGAAATAAATGTTTTTTTTTTTGTTTTGTTTTTTTTTACTTTCTAATCATTACAAAATCCTGAAAAAAGTATCATGGTTTCCACAAAAATATTAATCAGTACAACATTTTTTAACATTGATAAGCAATCAAAATATTAGAATGATTTCTCAAGGATCATGTGACACTAAATACTGGATTAATGATGCTGAAAATTCAGCTTTGCCATCACAGGAATAAATTGCATTTTAAAATAGATTACAACTAAAAACAGTTTATTTTAAATAATATTTCATATTACTTTTTTTACTGTATGTTTGCCTTGGTGAAACATTAAAAAACATGAAACATGGATTTTCAAAATTTTATGGGGGAAAAAATATTAGTAAGTAGAATTTAATAAATGTAGTAAAAAACAAAAAAAAAACATTTAAATTTTATTTACAAAAGTAAACATGTAACAAATTTCACAATGCTACTATTTCTTTCTGTATCTGAGAACTGGATGAAAATCATGACAGTAATCAATTGACAGCCATAGTTTTTAAACAAAGGGATAAAAACCAAATCTGCATACAGCTTTGTGAAAATATATATCTTTATCTTGCTCACTCATTTCCTTTGAAGCCATCAAAACTTTCACTTGCAGAATAAATCGATAATGGATGGTAAAATTGTACATAAGTACAATGACTGCTAAAAAACGTATTTATATAATCGATAGCTAAAAACTATTTATTTTGCATCCTTGAGCAATAAAACTATCCTTTGGGTTTAAAAGCAAAAGTATAAGGCAATAATGAACAAACATCCTTTGTCATTTGAGACACCAAACCTAGTTCATCTATGACATATGTCCCTCCAGTACAGATATTCAGCATACAGCGGTTGCCATGTGTCTGATGTCTGTGAACTCCAATGCTTTTTCCGGCATTTGCTCCCGCAGGTCTGACATTCAAGATCTCTCAATTATGTATGAACAGCAAGCAATATCCTTTACCGTCATGCCCACACAACATATTTCATCTTCCTGGGCACAGATGCCCAATCAAATTCTCCACATAATTATGATGACTTATTAAAAATGAGCCCAAACACATTATTAGTAAGACTGCAGTTAGTCTCAGTGGCCAAAATTATTTCATTCATTAAAACAGCCTCTATTTTTAAGCTGTGCACAATAGACCAGACCTCACTGGAAATCCACGGGAGCAGGTAAAATCCTGAGAGATTTAGGGCAGCGCAAGCATTCGTCAATGTGTCAACATCTCTGGAAGGTCGAAAAACAAGGCAAAGTGACTAGATTACAGCAGATATTGGTCAGGGCCACTTAAGCCTTTTTTCCTGTGATATGAAGTGATATATTTCATGTCCTTTTTCAAGCAAACCCTACGGCTCAGCCGTGACTTACAGAAACTCACTGAAAATGTCATTTTTTTATTGGTCGTATAAACGGCCTTTTTGTGGCTGTGGTTTCCCGGTGTATAGAGCACAGCCACATCTTGGGAATACACAGCTCAGCGGAGAGAAAACATCTCAAACACCATGTTTATCTGCCACACAACATGCAGCCATTAAAAATACATGAGGTTACCATCCATTATTCCGTCTCCGAATGGCAAAATCTACATTAAGCTTGAAGAATCCTTCTGTTTTAGGATAAATAAATAAAACAGGCACTTAGAGATTCCTCTCGCTTTATTATAGAAAGAGGAAATGCATGTGTTTGCAGAGGAGCAGGAAATGTGCTGTGCTTTCTAAATACGAATGAATAAATCAAAATGTTTGCAATTAGGGGCTCACGTCTTTTCTGTTAATTCAAAAGATTTTGCCACTTTGCCAAGAAAGTGTATTAAATATTTAAATTACTTGTTACTTTTTCAATGCCCAGGTGATTTCTGCCGTAGTGTGCCGACCAAGTCTTGTCAGTTGTGATTCGGGTGTAAATTCTGTAATCAGAAGCGGCATCAATCTGACAAGAAAAAAAAACTTAAAAATTTAGCAACACGAGACAAATGGAGAAATGCATGCCGAAACAACGAAAAGCAGCACCACGTACACAGTTTTCAAATCAATAATTCATATCTCTCACATCTAACAACTTCTGTCCTGTTTTCCTGCCTCTCTTGTGTAATTTATGGCTCTCAACATTGTGTGTCTTAAATTTTTGAGACATCTGTCAAAATGGATGTGTTGTATTTATTAAAAATACAGAAAATGCCATCCAGACTTGTTGAACAGGCAGTCATAAGTACATTAAAGGAATATCCCAGGTTTAGTACAAGCTAAACTAAAAAAACATTTTCTGTGTAAATTTATATATGATTTTGTAACTTTGCCATGACAGCAGTGTGTCATTAAACCTAAAACCCTAAAAGGACTGTAAAAATGATGATTTAAACTGTCACACCAAGGATGATACCTACAGTATATAACGATTTCTATAAAGCTTTAATCATTCTAACTCTAGGAGAATAGGGAAATCCACACCATAACTTAACCATAACATCACAGAAGAATGATATTGCTGGAATTACTTTCAGAAAGATTTTTTTCTTGCTGATGAACGATAAAAACATTGACAGCCAATCAGAATGGCCACTATATAGTTCCTTATCACTATAGCTATCTTTATAGTTGTTCTTTGTGTAAAAGGCCTTAAAGGGATAGTTCACCCAAAAATTCTGTCATCATTTACTCACCCTCAAGTTGTTCCAAACCTGTATAAATTTCTTTGTTCTGCTGAACACAAAAAGGAAGATATTTGGAAGAATGTTTATAACCAAGCATATATTCTTTTTCAAATATCTTCCTTTTTGTGTTCAGCAGAACAAAGAAATTTACACAGGTTTGGAATAACTTGAGGGGGAGTAAATGATGACAGAATTTTCATTTTTGGGTGAACTATCCCTTTAAAGCTGAAAGTTTTAATATAAGAATTAATGTTAGTACTTTCCAAATATATAAATATAAATTTTACATTTTTGCTTTTAAATGCTCCAAGCCTCATTCACTTCCATTACTATTGCTTTTAGTAAAACAAGGGAATAGTCTAAATAATTTTTGTGATAAATCAACATTAAAGGGTTAGTTCACCCAAAAATGAAAATTCGGTCCCTCATGTCGTTCCAAACCTATAAGACCTTCGTTAATCTTCGGAACACAAATTAAGATATTTTTGATAAAATCCAATGGCTCAGTGAGGCCTCCATTGACAGCAAGTTAATTTACACTTTCAATGCCAGAAAGCTACTAAAGACATATTTAAAACAGGCCATGTGACTACAGTGGTTCAACCTTAATATTATGAAGCGATGAGAATACTTTTTTGTGCGCCCAAAAAAAAAACAAATAACGACTTTATTCAACAATATCTAGTGATGGGCGATTTCAAAACACTGCTTTATGAAGCTTCGAAGCTTTACGAATCTTATGTTTCGAATCAGTGGTTCGGAGCGTGAAAGTCACGTGATATCAGTAAACGAGGCTTCGCTATATCATAAGTGTTTCGAAATTTCAGTGGTTCATGTGACTTTGGCAGTTTGATTCACGCTTCGAACCACTGAACCACTTAAGCCATAAATTCTGTCATTTGGCCATGACTCATACTAAACCCATAATTTTACTTTAATGATAATTTTACAATTAAAACTTTAAATCACCTCCAGACATCCTACTCCTCATAAAACTCTTGTGATGAAAATTTCAGACAGAAAGCTGTACAGGATGCAAAATATTGCATTATTGAGATCAGAGGTGGTGGTTAGATTAATGGTAAATATTTAAGTGGCCTAACAAGCATACTTCAAATGATTAGCTTGCCAAATCTGAATCAGGAATGGGGGTCTTCCTCTTTGACACGGCTGCCCTGCTCTTGTCATTACTGGGAACACTGTAACCCACAAACAACAACTTTCCATCCACTGTAATTGCTACATAATTCAACAGATGCAGTGGAATGACCTCCAGGTAAACTTATATTTACTTTGCATCTGTTAATGACTAAAGCTTTGATTAGTTCCTCTCTTAGAGGATGAGGATCCCAGACCTCACGCTTTGTTTTGTTCTGGAGTCAAAGGAGAGATTCATACCAACTGATGCAAGAATTTTAAAAAATTAAGCGATCTTCTAATTAAGATGGGCCATTTAACGGTTTACAGCCAAAGTGAAGCAATTCATTGAACTATTAATAGTGCCTTCAAAATCACAGTTTCTCTCTCTGTCCTCTAGCTTGTTTAAAATAATCTTTGTAAGGCTTTGACAAGGTTTCTGTATTAAGTGCATTAGCACAGAAATAAACATAGAATGTAGAAAATTAATGGGCCATTTTGCCTTAGGGCAAAATGGAGGACGGACCCCCCATGAGTTCATTTTTCACGGCTTTGGTTATGCTTTCAACACTCTAATTGAATTTCAGTGTACATTTAAAAAATGTCTTTATTAAAGTAACTTTTGATGTAAATTGTACCTGATCTATTGGGGCACTTTCGCCCATCAAGTACATTCATAACATGCTCTTTCTGGTTTTATCTTGTCTGTGTCATTATAATTTTTGCTCATGACCAAAATATTATCATGTGAATTGGGAACAGAGTAATTATGAATTTTAAAAATATAAATGTTCTAATATTTAAAACTAAATACCTGACCATACACACACACATTTTCTGTGTCTATATAGTATATATATGTATGCATACATATATATAAACATACATATGTATGCATACATATATATACTATATACACACAGAAAATTATTTTTGAAAATATTCATATATTTTTGAAAATAATTTATAAAATATGAAAAACAGTATGCAATACTCAATATAATATAAAATGTATATATTTCACTCATAATATATATATATATATATATACACACACACACACACACATACATATATATATATACACACATATTATATATATATATATATATATATATATATATATATATATATATATATATATATATATACATACATACACATATATACATACACACATATATATATATATATATATATATATATATATATATATATATATATATATATATATATAGAATTCAATACAATTTTCAATAGTGGTCTAGAATAGCATGAATCCTACAGTATGTATATTCACACACAACATGTGACACTAACATGCTAGCAAATCATCTTTTCCAGACCTCAATAAGATTTACACAGCAAATCGCTCAGTATTTACAAGATCACCTGCCGCTTTCACTACTGTCCAAACTCTTCAGGCACTGATCTGTCTAAAGAAACAAAACAATTTTCGGTTTGCTCTGAATCTCTGCTCCTGAGGCCACAGGACCCTTTGGGTGGCTGTCAGACAGCACGTCCACACGGCATCACACAGACTCATCTCATGTCAGAGAGGGGCATCTCCAGCCATTAGAATTTATCAGCACATACTGTCCCCTGGAACATCATGCCCATCCCCCGTAAGCCTACAAAACAACCAGCCTGCCTCTTGGTCACCATGCCACATCTATTCAAATCAGCCCTTCATGCACAAGACTGCAGCGGAAATTGGTCTTTTGTCACTCAAGATTAACAATCTCTCCCCAAATCCCCACGGAAAATTCCATAGTCCCAATCACTGACGACTCACTGACTGGCTGTGACGCAAATGTGCCTCACGTCCAGGATGCCGACTGTACTTTTAAATAGAAGTGTTTTAGTAAAATCTATATTCACCATTTCCACTAAACTCCGAAGGTGGGCAAAACAGGATGGCCGCTCGGATAGGTTCAAGAGTTTCATCATCTCGAGCTCAAAAATAGACCCTCAAATCATTATCGGGGTTTGTGTATACACACTGAAAGTGAGACATAATCTGCCAGATGAAGTTAGCAGGGAGACGCCTGACCCAATATTTCCTTTGTTATTTGGTCAGGAAAGGGAAGGTTACTGTAAACCGACTCAAGAGTAAATAATACCTACGTTTCCATAGCAAAGTCACAAACAGCCTGCAGAAACAAAGGATGAAAAGACAATAAATCTAATGATGGTCAATTTTGTTTAGTTTCCAAAGTGTTTTCGAGGGAAATTCTATTTCAAAACAAAGAGGCGACTACATTTTTCCACGGAGAAGGGGAAATAAGATGTTTCAGAGATTCTGTGCTTCTTATTTCTTGAAGTGAATAGTCCTGTTTCCTGGCAGACTTGCGCTGTGTTGTGACAGATATATATGGACACTGTTTTGTTATTCTGTCGAGAAACTTCCAGTATAACAAAATCTGTTTTTAGGGCTCTGTAGCAAGGAAGTTTCAAAGTTCAAGATGTTTGGCCCATGCTCAAAATGATCTATAGGACAAGGGTTGAAGCGCCATGTTGAACTTCAGACGCACTACATTTAAACAGTAACACAGATAAAAAGTAACTCATCCTAGATCTGATGGCCCACAAAAGTGTAAAGTGTAATAAATAAATGAAAGCCATTTGAGGGTTGACTTTACATTAAAACATTGCTGTATTTGTTTGAGCCTGACACATGAAGCAAGTCAAACAAAATCAAATTTGTTTTGACAAAACCAAACAAATCCAACCTCGTTTTGATCTGGTTTGGCGATCACACAATACTTGTAAGAATGAAAATGTAATGTTTGTTTAAAAAAAAAAAAAAAAATTATATTAATTCAAAAGCTTATTTATATTATATTATATTATATATTTGTACTTAAATTAAAAGCTTAATATTAACTGTCAAAATATAATTTCAGGTAATGCATTAGAGATTTGTAAACTAATCAAGTTTTGTTTTAAAAAATCTACTTAAAATAAAAAACAAATCACACTAAATAACTAAAGCTAAAAATCTAATCAGAAAATAGTAATAATAATAATACATAAATGAATAAATACATATCATAATAAATATATAAAACTATACCTATCATTCAAAATTTTGGGGTTGGTACAGTTTTATAATGTTTTCTCTTATGTTGTCTAGGCTGCATTTATTTAATTAAAAATACAGTAAAAACAGTAATATTGTGAAATATTATTACAATTTAAATAAAACTATAAAAATAACATGATCTATAAGTCATGGCAACACATGTTTTTAACTCATAAAAATAAGTTCTTTTAAGTTATACGAGATTCAACTCATTTTTTCAGTTTATTATAATTTAAGTTGGAATTACTTATATAGCCAAGTTGATTGTACTTAAAAATTTAACTGAACTTAAGTTTTTGTTTTTTTCGTTACACTGTTTTCTATTTGAATATATTTATATATTTTAAAATTAAATTTATTCCTGTGATGGAAAAGCTGAATTTTCAGTGTCACATGATCCTTCAGAAATCATTCTAATAGGCTGATTTGCTGCTCAAGAAACATTCCTTATGATCAACGTTGAAAACAGTTCCTGCTTAATATTTTTTCGGAAACAGTATAAAAAAATTTTCAGGAATCTTTCATGAATAGAAATATAGAAAAATAACAGCATTTATTTGAAACTTTTTACATATTTTGTAAAATAATAAAATGTCTTTACTATCAGTTTTGATTAAGTAATACATCCTTGCTGAATAAAAGTAATAATTTCCTTTAAAACAAAAT
Organism: Hypophthalmichthys molitrix; assembly: GCA_037950675.1. Taxonomy (NCBI): domain Eukaryota; kingdom Metazoa; phylum Chordata; class Actinopteri; order Cypriniformes; family Xenocyprididae; genus Hypophthalmichthys; species Hypophthalmichthys molitrix. The sequence goes on along the minus strand of CM075513.1, from coordinate 14,387,154 downwards.
CTTACTGACCCACAACTTTTAATCGGTAGTGTATATATAAAATTCAGTTTGGTGATGCTAATGGCTCAGAAATCACCCAGTCCACCTTTAACCTCTTTTCCAGGAAGAGATGGCTAGTAAAGCGCAGCAAGACTGTCTTATCGCTCTAATACAAGAGCAAACAGAGGAGTCTTTACCCCGTGTCGTATTTGCGGCGCTCTACAGCTAACGTGGCTTTTGGTAGCTGAGAGACATGATTATTCAGAGGTAATATTTTTTCTTAGCAGTTTGCAGAGCTTTGTTTGCCATTCTTTCAAGCAGGGGATAAAAGAGCAGCCTTGGCGTGCTGGCTCTGATTATGATCTAATTGTTAACATTCAGTGTGCCTTATTATCAATCTGGTGCCTTACAATGAGCAGTTAGAGCTTTGTTAGTGTTGGCAGAAGGCTCTGAGAGAGCGATTCTGCTACCGGTGGTGCATTACAGAAGTACTAGTTAGCGCTAAGGTGGCATGAGAGGAGCCCCTGCCGCCAACGACAACAACAACAACAAACAAACAGGAATTGATGGCAAGCGTTTATTATCTGGTTTAATTGCTCATCATCTGGAGGATCTGACAGTTGTGGTTAATGAGAGAGAGAGGAGAGGTGCGGGCTGTTGGCAGAGGGCTTCACAGCAAAGAGGATGCTGGGAGAAGGGGAGGGAGAGTGGGGGAGTTTGACACCGAGATCTGGAGCAACTCATTCCAGCCGAACAGAAGCAGTGGATGCAAGCGAAATCATTTTCTAATCAAAATATCAGTCAGAAAAAGCTTTCGCTTTATTTCCGCTGAGCTCTTTGCAAGTCTATTAAACCTGGGAGTCATTAACGCACACTCACAAAGAGGAATTAGGCCCTGTGTGTAATCAGATGGTGAACACACACAGGATGTCACAAAAACTCAGCCCCTTCCTAAAGATCTCATCTGGGCTACAGGCCTGGACACGGTTCAAAAGGGGACCTCCCAGACACTGCAACATCAGGCACGTACGAAACCGGTTCAAACTGACAGTCCCCAGAACGAGGCCTCGGTGAGATATAATGCTTCACATAATGCAAACATCAACTGCTTAATGGACTTTAGCTTGCAAGATCAGGACAAGACAGTTTAATATATTACAGAGCAATATGCGTATAACAACTAAATCTACAAACTAAACCTGTCAGGTGGTTAAGTCTGTCTGTCCTGATCACTGCTGCATAGCTGTCATAGTTAGTTGAAAAATTGTGAATAGATGAACAATAGGTAGCACAGGATATTGAGAACTGAGCATTTATCATCACCGAATTACACTGAAGACTGTATTGCAGGAATATAACCTTTGACCTTTGAAAAATCAACATAGCTGCCTTTAAAAAACATTTTCTTTTGCAGGTGTTGTGTTTCTTTTGTGTTTGCTTTGTCTATACTGAGAAAATCAGCTTATGGATAGATACATTTATAAAAAAAAAAAAAAAAAAAAAGGTTAAAATGATAAAAGGTAGATTTGTAATAATTGCAAGTCCTCTTTTAGTTTTCTTTTTAATCTGATATTAGTGGAGTTCCTAAGTCAGAGACCACTAAGAAAAATACTTATTATAAATTACATTACTATTACAAAATTTGGGGTCAGTTTTTCTTTTCTAAACTTCAACATTTCAACTTTCATTCAGCAATTAAACTGATCAAAAGTGACAGTAAAGACATTTATAATGTTACAAAAGATTTCCATTTCAAATAAATGCTGCTGTTTTGAATTTTCTATTCTTCAAAGAATCCTGAAAAAAGTATAATAGTTTCCACAAAAATATTAAGTCTTCAACATTGAAATGTTTCGTGAGCACCAAATCAGCATATTAGAATGATTTCTGAAGGATCATGTGACACTGAAGAAGAATGGAGTAATGATGCTGAAAATTCAGCTTTGCATCACAGGAATAAATTACATAATAATTTTTCACAATATTACAATTTATACTGTATTTTTGTTCAAATAAATGCAGCCTTGGAAGATCTTCTGTCAAAAACATTACAAAAATGTAAAAACTTTCAAAAGTCTAAGACCACTAGTGAAAACGCTTGTACTGAGCATTTTTTCTATGTTTTTTTTCTATTTTTATTTATTATAAATTACTTAACAATTTACAATTTGACTGAAATGTTGAATTCAATTCTTAAATATTTTTTAATTTATTTGATATAAATTTTCTTTGCTTTTAATCAAATCAGTTTTTAATTGTTATTAATTCTTTGTTTTAAATCAAAAGTTCAAAGCCCTAAAATATATTTACTTTTCTGGGTTTAAATTAGATTTGTAATCTCAAATTTTCAATGTGGTCTCAGACTTTAAGACACCACAATTATGTAATAAAATAACATGTCATGAAGTAGCCATTATATGTCTAGGACTATTTTTGGAATTGCTTTGATACACAAATGACAAGTTTAGATTAGGCCTAATGCACAATTGCAAATAGTTGTTACATTAATCTTCATTATACAATGATGTATGCAATAAAAGGAAAATTTGGGAAAGCAAATATACCACTCATGAGGCACACTAATAAAAAAAGGCTTTTCCATTAATTTCAAAACATTACAATCAATGGTAAATTGAAGACATGAAGAAAACTGCTTCATCAGCTTTAACTTACTAGGAGGGGAACGATGCCAATGGGAAACACCCTCCCAAAAACCACTGCTGCTAAACTCATTCACAAATATTCCATTGAAAATCTCTGGCACAGCTGAAACACAGCGTATGCCTGCATTCTGCCCACTGCTGCAGATATGCACCCGCACACATGGGAATCATTAGGGCACAAAAGTTGGCGAGTGTCCCTAGCAACCAGCTGCATCTGTTTATGTTTACCTTCACGCTCCTACCAGCTAATGCCATGAGTACATCTGCTACTGTGCAACGAAGCTGTGGTTACATGCATGGTTGACCCATGATTCTGTAATTGCCCAGCAAGTAAGATAAAGAGTCAGAGCGTAACCACCAAAGCCTTCCCTTCCCTTCCAAGAGCCTCTTTCCTCTGCCAACTCTTGTCCTGTTGTGGAAAGCTCATTGCTGAATCTGTTCAACAAATTGAGCCGCAATTGTAAGCCTGCTTTTACAAACCTGAGCAAGAAATACTAACACTAACGAATGATATATAGCAGATTCCAAGTCATTTAAACCCAATTTAAAAGGTATATATATATATATATATATATATATATATATATATATATATATATATATATATATATATATATGTGTGTGTGTGTGTGTGTCTCTATTTAGTGCTGTCAAACAATTAATCCATATTTTTTTTGTTTGTTTATATCATACATGTGTGTAATGTGTATATTTATATATACATAATACATATATACAAATAATCTCGATTAATTGTTTGACAGCACTAATATATAATATTATATATATATAAATATATATATATATATACACACACACACACACACACACACACACACACACACACTCGCAGTCAAAAGTTTGGACACGGTAAGATTTTTAATGTTTTTAAAAGAAGTTTCTTCTGCTCACCAAGGCTGCATTTATTTAATTAAAAATACAGTAAAAACAGTAATATTGTGAAATATTATTACTATTATTTGCTGCTCAAGAAACATTTATGATTATTATCAATGTTGAAAACAGTTGTGTACTTTTTTTTTTTTTTTTTAGGATTCCTTGATGAATAAAAAGTTCAAAAGAACAGCATTTATCTGAAATACAAAGCTTTTGTAACCGTTCAAAAGTTTGGGGTCAGTAAGAATTTTTTTTTTTTTTTTTAAAGAAATTAATTATTTTATTCAGCAAGGATGCAGTAAATCAATCAAAAGCGACAGTAAAGACATTTATAATGTTACAAAAGATTATATTTCAGAGAAATGCTGTTCTTTTGAACTTTCTATTCATCAAAGAATCCAAAAAAAGAAATATTGTACACAAATATTTTGTACAATTGTACACAATAAATGTTTCTTGAGCATCAGATCATCATATTAGAATGATTTCTGAAGGATCATGTGACACTGAAGACTGAAGTAACGATGCTGAAAATTCAGCTCTGCCATTCACAAGAAAAAATTATATTTTCAAATAGAACACAGTTATTTTAAACTGTAATAATATTTCACAATATTAATTAATTAATATTAATTAAATATTTTAATTAAATAAATGCAGCCTTGGTGAGCAGATGAAACTTCTTTTAAAAACATTAAAAATCTTACCGTGTCCAAACTTTTGACTGGTAGTGTGTGTGTGTATATATATTAGTGCTGTCAAACAATTAATCTCAATTAATCGCATCCAAAATAAAAGTCTTTACATTACACATATGTGTGTGTACTGTGTTTGTATATATATATATATATATATATATATATATATATATATAAAAATACACACACATACATGTATTTATTTAAGAAATATTTACATGTACATATATTATGTAAACACAAACTTATATTTTGGATGTGATTAATTGTTTGACAGACCTAATATATATAATATATATATATAGTTGCATTTGAATGCATTTGATGATGTAAGCGGGGTTCAAAAGTCTATTTTGCTTTAATGTCAGTCAAAGGGGACATAATAAATGTCTGTTACTATAGTAATATTATAAATATTGTTATTATATTTTAAGAATAAAGTAAAACATTTTAGTTAGTGGTCTGAGACTTTTGTATACAAGTTAACACTTTGACTAATGTTTCGTTTTGTGTGGATTTTTTTTTTTTTTTTAAATAAACAAATTGTGATGTTTCAAACAAAGAAGGGCTGTTATAAATCTTTATAAAAAAAAAAATATGAGAACAAAGTTTTAATAATGTGTGAATGTTTAACTCATATCGTTATCAATTATGACAATTAAAAACATCTCTGAAAGCAATGCAGAATTTAACCAGTGTGTGGTTTCAAACATCTCACAGATGTGCAACTCGTATGAAAAAGAAAAGGAGGGGGACATGAAAGGAATTTTTAAGCCTACACTAATAACATAATGGCTCAAAACAGCCACATGAAAGGCTTGAGATGTTGGTGTACTTTGTGCTGTTATTGTGTTTCCTGTTCACAAGTTCATGCAACAGATGCCAAAGAAAACCCTGGCAGCGTGGCCCCCCTCTGACCCCCTGGGTGAGAATTACACTGTGCTGTAGTGCAAAGCTCTAAACTAGAGGACACTTTATCCAATGCATACAAATGCGCTCTTGTTTTGTCATTTAATATAGAACGCATACTTTCAGACACAAACACAATTAGGATGAGAAAGGGTGTTCTTTGGTTTGCTCAAATATCGAGACTGTAATCACAATAAATTTTACGAGCGTCAGTGGTCTTTTTTTCCAGATGCTCAGAATTTAGAAGAATATCTTGCCTGGGTTACATTAAAATGGCCTGCCCTTTCAAAAGTCTAATTGAATTCATTCAAGCGTGGGAAATTGCGTAGTAAAGGCAAATTAACTAACCTCACATTTGAGGTTGTTTTTCCACTGAATCTGAGTGAGTATGTACATCAATGTCTTATGAGTAAAATAAATTACAGCCATAAAGCATCAGTCATGCATATGAAATATATATATATATATATATATGTGCACTTTAGAGCAACTGACACTGACCTCAAAATTTTGCAAAGTTTTACACAGTGATCATTGCCTTGAAGTGAGCTGGAATGTTTTGCGAAAGCCAAACACTGAACAACACTGACCTCTTCTGGTTGTTCATCACACTGCCACCGAGAGCTTGCTAGCCAAGCATCAAAGTATAACTAAAGAGACAAAATAAATACTGTAAAATTACAGTTTTACAACAGAGATCACAACCTTGAAGGAAAAACACTCTTATGTTGACGCCAGACACCAGGCTTCAGCAAGAAAACATCTGGTTGTCCACATTATGATCATCCAGACCACAAACACCCCACCGGTTTTAATCCAGATCACGTGCCGGTTATAAGATTATCTGTCATTTGTTTTTATCTTCCTGCAGTAGTCAACATTTGAAGTGGATCAAAACCTTTCATCAAAGTTGTTCTAAAACCTTCTTCTTATGACAACTTGGTTCTTAGGTCAACTTTGATTAACTTTTTTGATCCACTTCAAATGTTGACTACTGTACCTACCCACATATATACATACTCTATGTAAGGGATAATGCACAGAAAATAGTCCATAACAATGCACAAAACATAGGCCTAGCAACAACTATTACAGTAATATTAACAGAGAAGTAATCTGAGGTCATTTTTAGTAGAATCAATAACTGAAACGCAAGATGACACCAGTTGCGTTTGTAAGAAACAAGGGAGAGCGAGTCTGCGGTGTAATAAATATTCAAATATTTCACTCATTGAAAGAACTAAGTAATTAAGTTGAATTATTTGTTTATTATTGTTATTTATTGAAAGTTTATCAAGTGAAACAAATTACATTATGTCCAATTTCTTTTATTATACACCATATAGAATATCGACAGACTGTACATATTTTGGTAACACTTTATTTTAAGATGACGTACAGTAGTTACACATTACTACATGTACTTACTATCAGTGATGGGGAAAGTTACTTTTAAAAGTAATGCCTTACAATATTGTGTTACTCCCAAAAAAAAGTAACTAACTGCATTACTTAGTTACTTTTTATGGAAAGCAATGCGTTACATTACTTTTGTCACCTGAGCATGTTTTTTTGATAAAAAATAAAAGTTCTATTTTTGGTAAAACCTAAAAGGCCTTTTACAGCAAAAGTGAAATAAATAAGCCTCAGGCTGAAGAAAATGCAAATTCATGCCTGTACAGTAGAGGGCGCAGCAATAAAAACAAACATGAAACAAATGTGATGTTTAACTAAAGTCATTTTTGCTTATTGGTATGGTTGAATTGGATCATCGAAGGTCAGCAGCAAAGACATTGGTAATAATATGAGATTAAATATTTTGTGTAATTTAACATTTTAATTTATTATTGCATGTTTGTGTAATATTCTGAGTTTGCATTTTACTGCTTTTATTAATTTTGCTGAATCTGTTTTTGTGTAAGTGAGATGAGTATATGCTCTCATTTAGTCTAGAACTACAATACCCATCATGTTCACACAACAACTCTGTAATGATTTCTCTCAGCATGGGGACAGGAGAGCTGTCAGTCATAAATGGGAAAACAAAGTAACTTGTGTTACTTATTTGATAAAGTAACTTAGATATTTTGTTGTAAATTAAAAAGTAAAAGTGTGTTACTTTACTAGTTACTTGAAAAAAGTAATCTGATTATTTAACTCGCGTTACACGTAATGCGTTACCCCCAAAACTGCTTGCTATAGTAATAATTAAATTATGCATAATTTCAAGAAACTAACCCTAAACCAAACCCTAACTGTAACTCTATAGTAAGTAAATGTAGTTAATTAATAATATTACTCAGTACTTATTTGAGCAAGTACAATGTAACTACGTCACCTTAAAATAAAGTGTAACACATTTTAAATTAATGTCACTTTTGTTTACTTAGTATATCTATTAACTGATAGTTGATTGAAACCCAATTTCAAGGGAAGACCGGAGTTCTCACGACACCAGTTTCAGTTACCCAGATAATCAGCCTGATATGCAGCAATATATGGCCGACCGTGAGTATTAGAAAATTTCAGACTACTGAATGCCACGACTGACCAATTAGAATAAAGTATTCCAGAGAGCCACGTAATAAATAAACAATCTCTATAGCTCTAAATACACCTAAATAATCATACAGTACAAAAAGATTACAGAGACTGTTCTAAAGATACTATAATATTACATTATGGCAATTGTTAAACAGAAATTGCTGAACTGTCAGACACTTTCTGTCTTTCAGGGAAGCGACAGGGATAGTTGGTGAACAACTTGAGAATTAAAACAAATGTTTTATGCTAGATACAAAATGTATTACTGTTCCACATTTACTTCTGAGAGGAAACACACACAGCTGAGAGAGTTCTGAGACAGTAGCTTGTTTTTAACTGGCATGACCAACACAGTCTTAGATGTAATCATTCCCCGCATGTGATTCCAATGGCACTTTGCTTGTCAACGGAAAAGATGCATGGGTCCACTTGACTGTTTGTGTTGTAAATCCCAGTCTGAGTGAAAATGGCGCTTAAATGTGTAGCTGTATTTCAAATTGTGATTACATCTGCAGTGATTAATGGACTATCAATTGTAATAGTGTTGTATGGAAAAATCACTGACACATGTGCAGTTGGTACCTACATTTCCATCCGTTGTGCATTATGGCCCCTCACAGTTGACACTGGAGAAGTCTCTGTCCTGTTTTAGGCTGTAAAGTATAACTGCAATCACTTTTTTCCACCATCTCCATTTATGGTGAAAGACGAGATGATGTTCTAAGAGCACTAAGTTTGGATTTGTTGGGTTGGTATGGAGGTTATGCTGGTTTCTTCATCTGCTGTCTGTGATACTGTAGATGTAGTCTTTAGTGGCACAAAAGGAGTAAACTCTTTGTTGAAATCAGCTGGCTCATCTGTAATCCCCTCAGCAGAATGCGTTGTGAAATTAGCTTCTTTTGGCTCATCATGCTTCAAATGTAATTTTAACATCTCTGAAAAACAATTGTATCAATTTTTAGTTTTGAATACCTGATTGAGGATTCAAACAATCTAAGAGACACTAACCTGAACATGGTGAGGTGTTTTCCATGGTCCAGAGCATTTTGTGATTTGTCTCTTTAAAGGTAAGAACAGCGTCTATCTTGTAGAAATTTTGCTGAAGTTTCTCACCTTCTTGACCAATGCACTCCTAAAAATACATTTAAAAACATTTACAGTTTTAACCAATTACTTGATTTCACCCAATTACAAATGATAAATATTTTTTTTTTTAAATGAATGAAATACAAATGTAGAGATCTTTATTTAAAAGCTTTAAAACTCTTAAATTTAAAAATGTAATGTATTTAATGTATTTTGCTGCTCAAAAAACATTTCTTATTATTATAAGAGTTGAAAACAGTTGTGCTGCTTAATATGTTTGTTGAAACTGAGATACATTTAAAGTTTAAAAGAACAGCATTTATTTGAAATAGAAAACTTTTGTGATATTTAAAATATCTTTATATATGGTCATTTTTTATCAATTTAATGTAAAATTGCTGAATAGAGGTATTAATTTCTTTCAAAAAATCTTTAATGGTAGTGTATATGTATAAATGTATACACTACTAACCTTTTTCTGTTGAATGTGGGACGTGGGAATGATAAGCTGCACAAAGTCACTCGTCTCTGACCAGGTGAATGTGTCAGTCTGTTCTACAATCACACTGCTAACTGACAGCGTCTCATTTTGATATCCACCTCTCTTGGTCAAGCCCATGCGCCGTTTATAGACATGTAGCACCGTGTCTTTAGATGGCAACTGGTTCACTGAAAGGAACATGCAGAATGGCTGTTCAAACATGTAGGTGACAGAAAAATTGCAAAATAAAGAAGATAAATGCTATGATATGACCATAGTAACAAACCATTTGGGCAGGTCGCCTCCATGCTGTAGGCATAATGGCCACTGACCAGTTTGAGAGGTAAGAAATGTCCTTCAGATTTGAAAACCTAAAAGATTAGAATACTTTTAATGCAAATAAACCTCGATTAAATAAGAAGTTTATAGGCAAATCTTTAGCCAGTTTGGCTACCTTCAACTAGTGGTGGAAATGGCCGAGATTCACGGGGGGACCCTAGTTGGAAACTTTTTTGTTGTTTATATTTTTAAACCATAGATGCAGAAAATCCCACTATATTTATGTATGAAATTTGCAAAGCATCTGGGGGCTATTACATGGATAAAAGACATTTTGAAGTGGAACTTAGTCCCCCTTGAAATTCACTCCGAAATCCCCATCCATTTCCAGCCTGGCTTTTAACCCAACTAAAGAATCAAAATCCACATTGAAGTACCAAAAATATGCCATTCATTTACAAACCACTAGGTGGCAAACTTTAGTAAATAATTCTAGTTCAAACAGGGTAATAAATGTACAAGGGCTGGGGGCAAAAAAACAAACAAAAAAAAGCAAACGAAAGTGACAAAAATACTCCTCAAATTGAAAATGATGAAAAATTCCCATTATTCCCCCTTTGAAATGTCTGATATATATACACAAATGTTCAAATCTTTAGTGTCAGTATTTTTTTTTTATTCAGTAAGGATGCATTAAATTGATCAAAAGTGACAGTAAAGACTTTTACATTAAAAATATATACATTTCAAATATATAAAATAGAACATATTAAGTAGCACAACTGTTATCAACACTGATAAGAAAAAATGATTCTTGAGCAGCAAATCAGCATATTAGAATGATTTCTGACGGATCATGTGACATACTGGAGTAATGATGCTGAAAATTCAGCTTTGCCATCACAGGAATAAACTACATTTTAAAATATAATAAAATAGAAAACAGGTCTTGTAAATTTTAATAACATTTCACAATACTACTGTTTTTACTGTATTTTGGTCAAATAAATGCATTCATGGTGAGCATGAGAGATTTCTTTCAAAAACAAAAACACTTTTGCATGGTAGTGTATATATATTTCCTAATATTTTATTGTAGGCCCAATTATACATCATGACATAAAATTAAGAATAGAGAATTGATTTAAATTTACAGGTAACAGCCTAATTATTCAATTTTTTTAATTGATTAAAATTTACTATTTGTCAAAAACAGATACATAGACACAAGTGTTAATTAAGCTAGATTTTTTTTTTTTTTTTTAATCAACTTTGGGTGGGTGAGGGGTTTCCAAATATTGCCACTCAAAGGAAAAAATATACAAATTTTTCCAATAAGTTGTATTTTTATTTTTTGCTCTATTACTAAACTATTACAAATTCTCACAGCCACAATCTGACAGCACAGTCTTACCTGCACAGGACTTAAGACGGTGCCCCTCCTCCCTTGAACTGTTATGTTTGGTTTGTGCATTTCAACATTTACTTGAATAAGACTGGAATCCTCCAAAGCCACCACCAGACTCCCTCTCAAGGCCAGAGACCAGTCGAGCTGAGTGGAAAAATCACATCAGAAATATTTCAAATTAGATCCATTTATCTCTTGACATCAAATATCAACATTTATTAGAAATTACCTCATTATTCCAGTTATCCACAGGGATCTCTCTGGTAACCTTGAACACAAAAAGAGCTTTGAAAAAAATGAAAAGAGAGAAAGAGCGAGCAAGAAAGGAATTATCACATCAACCTAATTCTTACCTGAATGAAGTCTGAATCACACTGGATGTACTCTCTGTTAGGAGGTGCTAACACCGCTGGACACTTCATCATAAACTTTTGAGTCCTGCCTCCAAAACGACTTACTCTCTTCAGCAGGTTCAACACAATCACATAACTGCCATGCTGAAAAATCATGTTATTCTGTGATGCAGTGATAAAAAAAGGGACAAATTTTTACCTGTAACACAATGTTTTTGTGACAAACAGGGACAGATTTTTACCTCTAACTGGACAAAACATCCACTGTACATGACTCTGAAGATATAGTTCTTGTCTAGATCTCTGTGCAGGGCAAAGCCACATGAAGACAGCTGATGGTTTAGATTCTCCATGGACACCAGACCCACTGGTAAGAGCAAGAGATTTATAAAACTAGTGCACAGAACATATTTTGAAATACATGTACAGAAATTGTTTTTATTAGTGTTTAAAATGGTGGTCTGTGTTACTGTGTGACATAAGGAACTCTTAAAGTAACTTAACATCATCATATTAAGTATAAAAGTAGTATATTATTTATGAAAAGTAAATATTTATAATGTTTTAGTTAACATATAAGTTTATCTTTTTTTATATCATATTATTACTTTAAAATATTTTATATCCTATTAGATTAGATAAACTTAATTTATCACGTTTCATTATATATCTATATTTTTTTCATTATATATATATTTGAGTGTCCTGTCCTACACTACCAGTCAAAAGTTTGGAAACATTACTGTTTTTAATGTTTTTGAACGAAGTCTCTTATGCTCATTAAAGCTGCATTTATTTCATAATAAATACAGAAAAACAATAATATTGTGAAATATTATTGCAATTTAAAATTTTGGTTTTCTATTTTAATATACTTTAAAATATCATTTATTTCTGTGATGCAAAGCTGAATTGTCACCATCATTACTCCAGTCTTCAGTGTCACATGATCCTTCAGAAATCATTGTAATATGCTGATCTATTATCAATGTTGGAAACAGTTGTGCTGCTTAATATTATTTTATAACCTGTGATACTTTTTCAGGATTCTTTGATGAATAAAAATTATCAGCATTTATTTAAAACAGAAATCTTTTCTAACAATATACACTACCGTTCAAAAGTTTGGGGTCAGTAATTTTTTTTCTTTCTTTTTTTTTTGAAAGAAATTAATACTTTTATCCAGCACGGATGTGTTAAATTGATAAAAAGTGATAGTAAAGATTTATATTGTTAGAAAAGATTTATACTTTGAATAAATGCTGTTCTTTTTAACCTTTTATTCATCAATGAATCCTGAAAAAAAGTATCACAGGTTCCAAAAAAATATTAAGCAACACAACTGTTTTCAACATTGATAGTATCAAATCAGCATATTAGAATAATTTCTGAAGGATCATGTGACATTGAAGACTGGAGTAATAATGCTGAAAATTCAGCTTTGATCACAGAAATAAATTATATTTTAAAGTATATTAAAACAGAAAACCATACTTTTAAATTGTAATATTATTATACAATATTATTGTTTTTTCTGTATTTATTATGAAATAAATGCAGCCTTAATGAGCATAAGAGACTTTGTTCAAAAACATTAAAAATAGTAATGTTTTCAAACTTTTGACTGGTAGTGTATATCACGTATAAATGACAAAATAATTATATCAAAGTGTAAAATATGTAATGTGGATACCATAATGATTTTTTTCAGAAAACCTTTATTTTACTGGTGAAAATTTTATCCTTAGATCATAGATCCTTTTGTTTTCTTCTCTTATGTTAAGCTCAGTAATTCAAAGCCCATATATCTCACCTTGAATCCTTAATATTCCAGAAAGCCAAAGCCTCAGTCCCTCAATTCTCATTCTATGGATCCAAAGTTCCATGTACTCAGAGAAACATTCTACATCACCCTCTAGGAAAATGAAAATCAGTCATTTCTCCTTAATTCTTTTACTACAGTGCAAAGAGCAACATACTATAAATAATTACCTGTCATGCTTGCAGATGGACTGCCCATCCAGTCTCTCTTCTGAAGTCGCAAAACACTTCCCCATATGGGCAAAATGAAGTGTCTGTGTGAAGCAAAAATGCAACAATAATTTCAGTAATATTACATGAGAAAATACTTCAAGCATAAGCATACAGTTACTTACACTATAATAAGTAAAACTCTTGTGAGCATCAGCATGGCTCGTTGCACGTTGGTTCATGAGGACTGATACAAGTGCTTTTATACTGTTAAAAAGTCAGCTGTGTTTGGCTTTTTTGGTTACATGTGAGTGTGAGAGCAAGGAAGGCTGACCCACCTCATCATAAAATTAGGCTATACAACATGCACAAGTGTGAAAACAGCAACTGAAGGAGGGAAACCTGCACCTGCATGGCAATAAAAATCTCTCTTCCTTTCTTTCATTCACTTATTATCCCTTACATGAGGCTTTATCTTTTCCAAATAAAAATGTCTTCGCCACTTTATGAGTTAGTTGTTATCAAAAGCTTTGCAAGACCATTTTTGCTATAAAATTGCATATTTGTCAGTATCACTGTGGGCAGCATAGGTATATCTGGTCCTGTCATTCTTAGCAATTACAGAACTATAAGAAACAATTGTAGCTCCTAAGGACACCCATAAGAAGGCTGACCAAACCATCACAGACCCCCAAAGTGAAATATTGGGTTGTGAAGAAGCCTTTCAACACCTCGGTTGCACACTGCACTGCTAATATTACAGGCCTTTGTCTTTAAATCTATTGTTTGACAGTGCTTTTGTCTGTTCTAGGTCTGATGTAACAAACCTGTAAGATAAGATATGAGGAGAAGCTTTCAACATTACAGTGGATTCTTGCATATTTGACATTATTTCAGTCTCTTTAAATAGAAATTACGACCCCACCGGCCCATCATATTCATGAACAGACAAGACAGAATCACACCATCTGATACAGTATACCACAAATTATGTTATGCGTTAAAAACGTTAACATATTACATTTGCAAACCCCTCCATGTGCTGCGATGAGACGCTCCAAACTTATGATGTCATTCCTTCAGTGACGCATCTGGGTGGCCATTTTATCAGTTTAGGGGGTTGGAAACAGAAACTGGATGCATTGGTCAACTCGTTTTCTTTATTTTTATTACTTTAAATCGCTTGTTTTAATCACAATCGGTAGATAGTTGTGTACAGTCGATGAGTAGGTATTTGCAAAGCGTGGCAGTTGGCGGGAACAGGGTGCGGCGCGCCATTCATTTTTAACGTGCGCGCGGTTAGCAAATAGCTTAGCTTAGCTAATGGCACCCCGCATTCATTGACAACAGTCGCACGCAAACAATAGATAAAACACTTGTTGCCATCAAATTTGTGGTTGTGTTTACTTTTGAAGTCTTTCCGGTTTACTAGTTTCAGTTTCAGCTCGGTTGGTTGTCTTATAACTGAATTATTTATCTGCTCGGAAGCTGTTAGCACAGTTCTCGGTGTTATCATGACGGAGTGTTATATTCGCGTCGCGGAGGATGAGAACGAGGAGCCGATGGAGATCCCGTCCGAAGAGGACGGCACCGTGCTGCTGTCTACCGTCGCCGCGCAGTTTCCCGGTGCTTGCGGCCTTAGATACCGTAGCCCCGTGTCTCAGTGCATGAGAGGGGTCCGACTAGTGGAGGGGGTTCTTCATGCACCCGAATCAGACTGGGGCAATCTGGTGTACGTGGTTAATTATCCAAAAGGTATGATCAGATCTGGTAATTCTATGTTTATTTGATTGCAAGGACATAATTTGGGAATTGTTGATGCACAGAAAACACGTTTTTAATGTCATCCATTGTATATCCCAGTCCTAATGCATTTTGATGTGTATGTTAATTCAATCCATTTGATTTTCACTAATTGAATGCTCTTTTCAGATAACAAGAGGAAGATGGATGAAATGGATGCTGCATCGGCTGTGAAGATAAAGAGAGGTGTGCAGAAGACATCAGATTTGATTGTGCTTGGGTTGCCATGGAAAACAACAGAGCAAGACCTTAAAGATTACTTTAGCACTTTTGGAGAGGTGATCATGGTGCAGGTTAGTATGAACAAACCTAAAGGGATAGTCCACTCCAAACAAACAAAAACTAAAATTTACTCACCGTCATGTCATTACAAACCTATATGATGGGTTTTCATCTGTGGAGCAGAAAGGAGAAGTTGGAGGATAGTCACTGCCAAGGACTTTTTAAGGCTTTTGAGTTCTAGAGAGAGAGATGGAGCCTGTGATGCAGACCAAAGAGTTGTATTATTTTATATAGGATTAAATGTTACCCTGGACCACAAAACCAGTCATAAGGGTCAGTTTTTGGAAACTGAGATTTATCCATCATCTGAAAGCTGAATAAATAAGCTTTCCATTGATGTACGGTTTGTTAGGATAGGACAATATTTGGCCGAGATATTTTAACTATTTGAAAATCTGGAATCTGAGGGTGCAAAAAAAAAAAAAGAAAATATTGAGAAAAACACCTTTAAAGTTGTCCAAATGAAGTCCTTAGCAACGTATATCCACTCACAAAAATAAATTTTATATATTTACAGTAGGAAATTTACAAAATATCTTCATGGAAATAATTTGACCTATACACTGTATTGTTGGCTATTGCTACAAATAGCCCGTCTGACTTATGACTGGTTTTGTGGTCCAGGGTCACAAATAGTGCATAATTTAGAGGTGGATATTGTTTAGTACCATGAAATCCTCTAAAAATACAAAATAATAAAGAATAAATATTATATAGTGTCTTTGTTTCATTAAAAAAAAAAAAAAAAAAAACCGATTGTCTTCGGTCAATTTCGACTGCTGAGGATATAAGTGAGGAATACCAGAGGGTTAAGAGCCATAGTTACCATTCACTTTCTATTTGTATGGAAAAAGCCGCTCAGAATTTGGCTATAAATAACTCCTTGGAGTTCCATGAAAGAAAGAGAGTCATATAGGTTTTGAAAGACATGAGAGTGAGTAAATAATGACAGAATTGGGTTCACTCTTACTCGAATGTAGTCATGTTTCATGCAGTGTGACACTGAGCATTACCTGTTCCCTCAGGTGAAGAGAGATGCAAAAACTGGAAATTCCAAAGGATTTGGCTTTGTAAGATTTACAGACTACGAAACACAAATAAAAGTCATGTCCCAACGACATATGATCGATGGAAGATGGTGTGACTGTAAACTCCCCAACTCAAAGGTATGTCTACAACACTGTCACGTAATATCACACATAGTTCACATTTTGGTATATGGGTCATTGACGAATATGGTTTTTAAATGTGTAAAAAAACATAATGGAGATATAATTAAGTTTTATGGACAATCAAACATTTTATATTTAATATAAGTTTTTTAAATATTACAAAATTTTCCATGTTTTATAGCGGTTGTACCGAATGACCTGATGTTTCGGGACATGCGTATGATCAAGTGAAAACAAATTTTTCAAATAGTTAAAAGAGAGTTAGTTACTTTGCTTCACGACCATGTGGTCCTTTGCAGGTGTCTGAATGATGTCACATCCTGTCATATGATATTGACCACATGACTTGATTCAAAATGATTCCTTTATATTGATTACTCCGAATGACATCAATGAAATTCATTTTTCCAGACGTTCTTTCTCATAACAAAGCAACGACTTCTACACATAATTTTAATACCATTTTGCTCTGTGATATGATATAAAATCATGCCAGAATGAAAAATCTATACATTTATTACATTTTGAGATATTCTAATCACAAATGAAATGGCTGTATTGGCCTTTGGACAGTTAAACCAAATGACCTTTTAGACAATTCAGAATCTTTAAAATACCTTTATATGTTGCAAAATATAATTAAAACCTTTTGGATTCAATAAAAGATATCTAGTTGTACTACCTTACATACTTTGGATGTCATATCTTTGTTTTTTATTATTATTATTAAGGCCTTTCAACAAAAAAATTGTCCGTCACGTCATTGACCCATATAAGTTATTGCGTTTTGAAGTATTAAGCTCTTTCAGATTTAAATTTGAACATATACACATTTCATCTTTCAAATGTTTTGTGATGCCCTTGTCGTTATGAACACTGCATGAGTAGACCCTGTTTTCTATTAAATGATCTAGTATTTCCTGGAACAGGCTGGTCCCGATGAGCCTATGAGAAGCAGGAAAGTGTTTGTGGGCCGCTGCACAGAGGACATGACAGCCGATGAACTTAGACAGTTTTTTATGCAGTATGGCGAAGTCACAGATGTGTTCATCCCCAAACCTTTCCGAGCTTTTGCCTTTGTCACCTTTGCAGATGATCAGGTCAGTCTCCTATCTGTTTTGGTCTCGTGATTTCATTCTCTGCTCATGCTAACGGATGTTTTTTTCCCTCCAGGTTGCCCAGTCTCTGTGCGGTGAGGACCTGATCATCAAAGGAACCAGCGTGCACATCTCCAACGCTGAGCCTAAGCACAATAATAGTAGGCAAATGATGGATCGTGGGCGATTCGGGGGGTTCGGGGGGCAGGGCTTTGGCAGTAGTCGCAGTCCAAACAGCAATGTGAATTTTGGGGCTCTTAGCCTGAATCCAGCCATGATGGCAGCTGCTCAGGCAGCCCTCCAGAGTAGCTGGGGCATGATGGGAATGCTGGCCAGTCAGCAGAATCAGACAGCCGCCTCCGGCACTACCCCTAGCGGGCAGAACAGTGGTAGTAGAGATCAGAACCAGAGTTACAACCCAAGCAGCAATAACTACAACACCGGCAGCTCAGCTAGTCTCGGGTGGGGGGCGGGTACTAATTCAGGCTCGAGCAGTGGGTTCAACTCTGGCTTTGGGTCTAGCATGGAGACAAAGTCCAGCTGGGGAATGTAGAGAGATTTGAACTGGGTCATGAAGTATCCTAATATCTAGGTTATATGGTAAGTATTTTGAGAGAAGAAAGTTTAGTCCGATATTATGTCCCTTAAATATTTGCCTTTGATTTTGTAAAACTCTGAATGTTCTTCGTATACATATAATGATTGCTCTTTAAGATTAATTTAGTGGTTGGAATTGTTAGGAGTGAAATGAACACTATAAGATTTTTTTTTTTTCCCTTATGGATAAAATTTATTTTGTGTCAGGCATTATTTCAGTAAGCCCACATATCTGAGCATCCAGTACATTTAAAGATGCTCCATGTGGAAAGCAATTTGAGTTGTTCTCTGCAGTTTTTTTCCCTCAACGTTTTTTATGGTCAAGCCTTCATAAATCTCTTCTACAGTTCATCACCTCTTTTCCAATTTCCCGGGAAGAAGCCCCTCGTTGGCCGCAATGTTCGAGCGATCTCAGTATCAGTTCCCTTCTTCCCATGTGTAAATGCTTTGCCATCAAAGAGCACAGCTTCACTCTGCATATACTGTGTTAGACGGTGGGTGTTGTCTTTTTTTCCCCTTTTCATGGATGAAATCTGTCCGCTTTTTTGAGAGCTGAGAGTGATATGGTGATGGATTGTTGGTGCGCCACGAGTGAGAGACTGAATGAGCGAACGCACTGAGAGAGAGAGAACTTGAACGCAAGTGTGCGATGCCGAAAAGCGACGTGATGACTGTGAGAAGAACCTGTGTGAGCGAGTGTGAACAGAGGCAGCGAGTGTTTTTTTTCTGTAGGACCATCAGAAGGACATTCATTTACATTCTTCCGTCCCTCTTGTTCTGTCTACCTTCCTCCCTTTCTGATATTGCAATCATATTTAAAGAGCTGCATTTAAAAAAATAACAAAAAAAAAAAAAGAGAAAAGATATATGTAGTGGAATGTTTAAGTGATCTACTAAGTATTTGTGTTCTTGCTTAATTTGATGTGAATGCTGTGTATGGTGTGTGTTCTATCTCGCTGTTACTGAACTCATATGTGTGAACGTGATGTGATGCTGTCTGTGGGCGGGGCTCTGGGAGTGGGCGGTGAATGAGGGCGAGCGTGAGCTCTGAGTGGCTTAACTGGGGTGATGTATTGATGATGAAAGTGAAGAATGCTTCAAGAAGAGGTTGCTTTTGTTATGTGTTTTGAATGCTTTTTATATGTTTTGTGAATCTAAGGGAACTCGAATAAAAAAATAATAATTTGACTAGTTATTTTGATAGTGGCTTATTTGTTTCAATACATTAATTGAATTGCAAACACTTATTTAATTCGCATGTATAGGAACGTTGGACTCGGATGGCCCAGGTTTACCTCAGAACCCTGAATGAAGTCAATAATGGGAGAGCTGAAGACTGAAGTTCACACAGTCCATCTGTGGAGACTGCTGCTGTATGCCTTTAACCTGAAAAGGGACTACGTCACTTCACTGTAACCAGATTTCCCTGGAATCCTTATTGAAATTTCAATGGACAATTCCCAATTGGCCGGAGTGCATGACTAAAGACAGTACAAGGCCAACTAAAAGCAGAGTTAAACCAGTGCGTTTATGGATCAGTCCCATCACAAATGACTTAACATCCATGCTTGTGTATATCCAGCTCTGTTGTACGCAAGATGTCAATGCAGTCATTGATCTTGCTTTTAAAGTCGTCCTTTTGTTTGATTGCTTTCACATGATCTGTCCCACTGTAAATATAGTTAAAGTTGAAAAGGCCTATTTTCCATACAGTGTCCTGTTGTGGGTGAACAGATAGGATTTTGTGAATGAGGTTTGTGTTATCAATGACTTGAATCACTGACAGGATTTCCATTTTTTTCAAAATACATAATAAACATACACAGAGGAATTGTATCTGTTTTTATTTTTACCTGAAAGGTGTAATTAATTGTAAACATTTAATGTAAGTCTTTTTAAGTGTAAAACATATTACTCATTTAATTTAGCCTGCTGGTTTAGTACATTGCAAACATACTATTAAATGGTTTTGCTGTCTTTGTGGAAATATCACCTGCTGAATATAATTACTAATTTAATAAATTTGTAAATTTCTTGATAAACTTTAAATAATGATTTTTTTTTTTTTTTTTTTTTTTTTGTCGAATTACTTCGATTCTTCCGTAAACATGTATTATTTGAGTTTTGGTGGGACTACTGTCCTACGCGGAAGAACATTAAAAGTCATACAGCCTACAGGTAAGTCCTATGTTACCAGCAAGGGAATAAAATTTAGTGGGGACATACTAATATCTAGCAACTATTCAATTAACCCTAATAATTTTGCATCAAACAATAAAAATATTTATATTGTATAACCAGGATTGTTGTAATTTGGTTCAGGTTCATACCAATGACATTACCTGAGAAGTTAAAGTAAATACGCTAGAAACCGCTCTCTTTCAAGGACGTGCATTTAAAGGGATAGTTCACCCAAAATGAAAATGGTCATCATTTACTCCCCCTTAAGTTGTTCCAAACCTGTATGAATTTCTTTCTTCTGAACACAATGAAGATATTTTGAAGAATATGGGTAACCAAACAGTTGATGGGCCCCGCTGACTTCCAACTTCCATAGATTTTTTTTCTTTCATATATAGGCCAGTAGTCAATGGAGCCCATCAAATGTTTGGTTACCCATATTCTTCAAAATATCTTTTGTATTCAGCAGAACAAAGAAATTCATACAGGTTTGGAACAACTTGAGGGTGAGTAAATGATGACGGAATGTTCCTTTTTGGGTGAACTATCCCTTTAATGCATGTTTGTTTAGAACATACGTGCACAGTTCAGTTGAATGATAAAGTTTACCCTCTGCAACTTAATGTTGTTAATCTAATGTACGAAGCAAATGAATGTTAGCTGAAACATCCACAAAATTAAAAACAACACTAAAATAAGAGCGTGCAGTTGACGGCATCGTTACTATAGCAACAGTAGGGTCAACAGCATTGATTAAGCAAGTTGATTAAAAGTGATAATATTTCTCGATAATAAGATCGAGATGTCAGACTCAATATGAAACCTGTTTACTTCTATTGTAAGTGTCCTTCTATTTTTAAACTAATGAAGCAAAGCTATTTTTGAATAATCGACTGTTACAAATGCTGTCGATAGAACTTAACCCGGGAAATTCATTTTAAAGCCACATGCGCTGTCTAATATAACAGTTTGCTTTTCATACATATGTATAAAAATATTACACACATGTCAAATGATTTAATTGTCAGGTTTTAATTGTGACTGGGTTACCAGAACAATAGGCCATATCTACTTACAAGAGACGTTTCCTTAAATTTACATTAGGTGGTGCCAAAACTACACACTACATATGACTACACTTCACACTGCCGGTTGTAGTTTTTTTTTTTTAAAGCGAAGCTATAATGACGTAGCATAACAATATTAGTCATGAGTTTGGAGGTATTTTAAAGTTATATGAGTGACATGAAGAGATTTGTAGAACTTTTATTACACGTTTCTTTGGGCTTGGATGTCAAAGTTCACATGCAAAAGACCACTGTATTATTTGAAGATTTCTGTTAATTCAATCAATAAGCTGTTTCACACTGTAAATCCATATCTCAGTGAATCATTCTTTCAAAATTCATCAGACATAAAATACAATACAGGAACAGTAGAAGCCAAGGGATATTGATTTCAATACAATGTTTATGATTATATTGGCAAACTGTAAAGGCAGGACTGTAGATTTCAACAGACTTATCAGTGTCTGTTCTGTTTTCCAGTTTTAACATGAGGAAAAGGACTTCCAGAAGAAGAGCTTGCATGGAGATTTATCTTTAGGGGTTGGCTGTACAACAACAGAATTCTCTCCCAGTTTGCCATTCAGAAAATCAGGGTCAAGATCAGCTAGTTCTTTACTAGTGAGGTTCAGCTCTGCCATATCCGTCATCATCTTCTTCAACAAGTCCTCTTGGTCTTTGGTAAGTATCTAGAAAATAAGAGACATTTCCGTGGGCTTGAGTATCAGACCACTTCTATATTGATTTTTACAGCATTAGCAGTATTACAACACTGCAGTACAGTTATTTTTAGTGGATGATATATAGATCTTAGATACTAACAAATATGACCACATGTATCTGATTTACCCCCAAAAAAACACCACAGGCGAATAGGATAAAAATTGTAACAAACAGATGATTAATCACAGTATATAAAGAAATGTTTAAATATGCAAATAAGGCATTATCTAATTAAATATGCACTGATTTGCATATATTTCCTTTGGATAACAGGTTCAAATTTCTTGTTTCATTTTATTGCTACATTAGAGTTAAAGGCTTTTACAGAGAGGATTTCGAATATCTCTTTTGTCAGTCCATAAATCAGAAAATAGTGTCAGCAGCCAGAAAAAAAAAAAAAAAAAAACTGTTTTAGGTTTAAAATGTTATATAAATCAGGCAAATGAAATATGAACAAACTCCTCTGGATATAAAAATAAAACTTGAAAATTTGGTGCAAGTAAGCGCTACTGAAATGGAGATTTCTGGCTCAGTGCTTGAGGGAAAAAAAGGCCTTTAAAAATATGCTTTGTAATTTAAATCTACAGATACGAATGCAACAAGTTTAGCCTGTAGTGTCTTGCCTAAAATTAGAGACTCACCTCATTGGTTTGTGGTAGTTTGTCTGGTACAGGTAACGCCTCACTATTCCAAACCACAAGGATCAGAGGAAACAGGCTCAGCAGCATCCGCATAATGAACATGCTTCTCTCGACCGCTGAGCGATTGTCCCATCCAGCTCCCATTGTCATGTTTTACAGAGGTACCCTCACAAACAATACTGATACAGTACAGGATAGGAAAACCATTAGGAAATTAGCTCATTTAGTGATATCTAAATTAGGTTATTGTTAATTAAGAGGGCAAATTTAAAATAAATGAACTTTTATCTTAATCTTATTGTGGGGACACCATCTTGCACATTTTTATGGGTAAATAGTACAAATATCCTTATCAAATGTACAGTAATTTATTCCATTAATTCCTATATGACATTTATATTTCAACAAATACAATCCCCACATGCTCTAAAAGGCATCCTAAAGTCACCTTAACACAACTGTAATCATGCATAAAGATGAATCATGCTTGATTATACATACATCAGCTCTTAAAGGAAGTGTTGATCTTTAGCATTAGTCTGTTCTAACTGCAGCATCTCGTGTTTGTGTCGGACTTCAACCGTAGTCTGACTCCTCCCCACTGCTGATGCATAATTAATCAGGAGACAGATCAAAAGATGGTGTCCACTTCCTGTCCTGGCTCTCCATGTGCTGAATCACCTCATTCATCATGATGAGTCAGCATCATTTGCCTGTGATTTATTCATTCCGTCATTCTTGTAGCATTTTAAACAAAATATGTTAGGATGTTTTTTTTAGGTTGCACATTTCCCCAGAACTTTGTAGAGTAGAGCTGTATAATAAGCTTTCTCAATAGCTGGCCTACTTGAAAAACTTCACATAGGAGAGACGTCAGTCACACATATATGGTAGGCACTATAATGCTGCACTGTTCAGCTCTTTGATCTTTAAACCGGTTGGATGTGAATTGGGAGGTTAAGTGTGACTTAACCAGGAAGACATCTTATTTTTACAGCCTTTATTTCCCCATTTATAAAACTTTCTTTGTTTGATTCAACAATAAACAGCTTACAAATCAGAAAGCATATATATATATTCCAGGAAAGTTTTATATATCTTGGTCCTCTCAGGATAGTGTCCTGTCAAGACCTTTCAAAATATTTACATATTATTAAATATGACAACATAAAATATGTGTAAGAAAAATATTAAATAAAATTTGTGAGACCATTTTACACTGTGTTTACATTTATAAATGTTAATTTCAACTGTCTGTTAGCAGGCAAAAACATTGTAGGTTGTGTATATTATATGTGGGTTGTTCTCAAAGTCACTCAGATGAGCCCATTACTAATGTAAACAAACTCATTAATGCAAAAAAAAATCATTCCTGCCCTCTCCTGGTGACAAATCAGAAGTACATACAAATAAACAAGTTACATATCTAGTATTTTCTGTTAAAAATAGCAAGAGTAAATCCTGTTTGCAGTAGACAGCATGTGAGTGAAGAAGACAAAAGCTAATTAAAAAGGGATTGAAATCTTTATTTAGCCTAATGCAGTGCAATAGTTACCCATAATCCAGGGTTAACGCTGTGAACTCTGGGGGCAAAGCATGACTGGTCTACAGCAGGAAGAATCTCAGAAAACAACACTCTTACTCAAATGTTGTGTTTTCGACAGTGGACCTTAAAACTACAAGAAAGGAGCTTACAAATAGTGTATACACTGATTTAGTATAAATAGAAATGTGTATTTAAACATATTTTAACTCTATTGTTGGCTGAACGTCAGCTCTTCAGAAGGAATGTGATCAGTTGCTCTGGTCCTTCATCAAGAGGGGATGATGTTCTTTAACACGACTCTTCGTTTTAGGCGTTATAGGATGATGACGACACTTTTCCTCCGTGTCCTGTCCAGTTAGTGTGGATGAACTTCCCAGGGTTTGATAGCAGCTCATACGTATGGGCACCGAAGTAGTCCCTCTGTGCCTGAATTAGTGAAACAATGTTGGAGGTGATATTAGCTCATCCAATGATAAATACTGAGAGAGAACAAATGCTTAAGCATTAAATTAAAGAGAGACTCATAAAAATTCTGGGTGTCTAATGCAAGAGTACTAATTCTCAATAACACTAACAAAAAAATAAATTTTTACTTATTTTAATTTTATTTAAATAAAAAAAAATAGTATTTTAATTTAAAAACAAACAAAATAAAATAAAAAAACCTATCATATGAATACTAAGGCTTCAAATGGCTATTACCATAAATGTCCATGAGTAATCCCTGTGATCTGGTTAGAAAGAGGGGGTTTATGTGCTGGAGAGAGGTTTACCTGCAGCAGGTTTGCTGGGAGCATGTCGTGCCTGTAACCGTCGTAGAAGGACAGGGCGGTGGTGAAACACGGCATGGGGATCCCCTGCTGCACCCCTGTGCTTACTACCCTACGCCATGAGTCCTGCAAAACACAAGCCACGTTTATATACTGAGTAAAACACATTCTACATGTATTAATCACCATTGTTTCAGCAGTCTTTCAAGTTTTTCAAGATAAACCAGGATTCCTACACATTTACCATTTCAAAATGAATACTTTTCCAGAGTTCTTTGTAGATTTTTATGACCATATTTAACATCTGATAAATGGTTACATTCTCACTATGTATGCTATTATGTTGACAAATAATTGCTGGAATATTGTAGCCGAGTACTGAAGCTGTAACAAATCAAGCAGCAAGAAGCCCAGACAAGTTCAAGGAGAGAATTTTATTAAAACTACGCTAAACTACAGGATTACATTTGATTGGCTTTCACACTTTCGCTAAAATATTCTAAACTATAAGTTTTAAAATAATATCACTGAATACATTCATTTAGAAAATCTTATTTTCAAAAGAATGGCAGGATCTGCTATCTAGTATAATAATGTTTGCTATACTATATATTTACTGATTATTTCATACTGCATAGAAACCCTGATAAACACACACGCACAAAAAAACTTCGGTGTAGTAATTGCATGCAGCATTAAAATGAATATACTTTACTTTGGACTGTGTTCATGGTGTATATATTTGGAAGGCACTAAGTGAACATGGTTTTTGCACATTATTTTTTAGGGGCACTTTACATATACATTAATGTAAACAAGTCTGGCTTGTGGCTGCTATTAGTGCCACTGATTTCTCTTCTATCCCTTTAGTGGAAATATTACAGGAAATGGAGCATTGTGTGGTCACTTCCTGTACCTGACAGTCCTGAACAGCCTTACTGAAGAAGTTATCCAGCAGCAAACTCTGCAGCTCTGAGTTCCGGTCAAACGCTTCCTTGATTTTTCCCAAGAAAACACTGCAAATGTAAGATTCATAACCATTATTCACAGCTAATCTATAGTCATGATATTGTAAAACCGAACAGTTTCCCCATTTCTGTGCATGTGGGATTTTTACATGAAACATTATCACCACTTCCTTGTGTGTACAGAGTTGCAACATTCACAGGGTGAAGAAAAGATGAAGTTCCATATGATTTCATTGTTGAGTATTTCATCAGACGAAACCAGTGATGGGGGTAACGCATTACTTGAGTTGTGTAATCTGATTACTTTTTTTCAAGTAACTAATAAAGTAAAGCATTATTTTTCCAATTTACAACTAAATATTTAAGTTGCTTTTTCAAATAAGTAACGCAAGTTACTTTGTTTTCACATTTATTGACCAACAGCTCTCCTGTCATCATGTTGAGAGATAGGCCTATAGGGTAAGTGCAGAAGCATTGCGTGCGCTGTGTAAACATGGTTTTACATTGTTGTTCTAGACTAAATGTGAACATGCATTTACTCAACTCACTTGCAGGAAAACATTCAGTATTCCTCAAAATGAATAAAAACAGTGAAATTCAATGTCAGAATTTTATGCAAACCTGTAATTAAATATATTAAATTACACAAATATACTTTAATCTCACTTTATTGACCTTTAATTATCCAATTCAACCATACTAATAAGCAAAAAATATTTTAGATTAGATGTAAAAATAGGAACTTCCTTCCTCTGTATCCTATTCTGCAATCCAGGGGTGCGTTTCCCAAAGCGAACTATGGTCACAAGTTCCGTAGTTACCAATAGAGTTCAATGGGACTTACGACCATAGTTGGCTAACTAGCTTTCGGGAAATGCACCCCAGAATGGCAGCACAACTAAAAGGTTCGTTTGAGCTGCGCCCTCTACTGTACAGTCGTAAACATGCATTTCCTTCAGCTTGAGGCTTAATTTATTTCATTTTTGGTGTGAAAGAACCTTTACAATTTACATTTTCCCCAACACTGGACGTAACTCCCTTTCTTGATAACCAATCTGAATATAGCATATAATCTTATGAATTTTTTTAAATCATTTTGAGCAAAGCCTGCTCACCTGCGGATGATGCATCCGCCTCTCCACATCAGGGCAATAGCGCCGTAGTTAAGAGACCAGCCAAACTCTACTGCAGCCTGTCGCAGCAGCATGAAGCCTTGAGCATACGAAATGATCTTTGAGGCGTACAAAGCCTGTAAAAAAGAAACAACAATAAACATCCATCAAATTAAAACAAACCTCCACTAAAAACACATTATAATAACTATATTACAAAAAAAGTGCTAAACATTAACTTATGTGCATTTAAATATGAATATGAATACATAAACTTATATGGATTATTTATATCCATGCATTTTACAACTAATTCTACCCCACCTTTCTAATATCTTCAAGAAACTGTGTCTTGTTTCCGGTGAACTTGACACCCTGGGGGCCGGAGAGGCTCTTACTGGCCTGAACCCTCTCATCCTTCAGAGAGGACAGACATCTGGCAAAGACAGCTTCCCCTGTGAGTGAAAGACACCACACACAATCAGCTCCAGTTACAGACTGCATTTCTGCTTGCAAAATTAAATTATAATTACCATTAGACCATGTCAGAGACACAAAAACATTGTAGGTTGTGTATATTATCTGTGTATATAAATATATTATATACATTTTTTTTAAAAATGGCCAGGATATTTCTTTTTCAGGTAAGGTTCACCTACAATATAAATAGACTATTCATTTATACAGAGCAGCTCTAATAAGCCATTATTCACCATGCCATCAAGACACACCAGTCTCAATGTATAATTGAATTCATACAGTATCTGGCACCAGGTGCTGGCACTGTAGACACTGGTAACGCAATTCTCAATGTACGACCTTACCACATCTACAAACACAAGAGATTGGAAGCAAAAACCTAAACTCAGCATTACTCTGTATTATAAATCACCCAACCCAAGGCCAACAAGTGTGGGAAGAGGCGAGTGGAGGAAGAAGAAAAAAAAACAGCCAGTCATGGTGAGCTCAGCACTGGAATGCAGCCTATTGAGAGAAGAAAACCCTTCTCTACAAGCATACAAATCATATCTACTCTCTCATGCTTCAGACAAAAAGCCTTTTGTTGACAATAATATACAAGCCTACAAAAATCTAAATACACATCAAATCAAGTTTATTTGTATTGCACTTTTCACAATACATAACCCTTCAAAATAGCTTTATAAAAACTTTATGCATCAACATTGACAATTATAGTTCAACTGTTTTTTTGACGAACCTCCCCTCAGCTAGTGACTAGCAGCCTTGTCACCTGACCTGAATACTGCGCGCTGATTCGCTAAAACGGAATTATCGGGTTTTGTTCACAAACAGCAAGGGTGCTCGTCGGTTTTTGTGACAAAACAGATTCAGGGTTCACAGAACGTGCTATATGTGGAGAATAACGCACGGCAGTCAGTTTTTTTTTTTTTTACTTGCCGTTTATCGGTTATTGCAAATGAACTCTTCAAATAACATTACACTTTTTCTGGAAAATGATGGCATATGATACAAAACATTTGCTGTGGGTAACATTTGCTTATTTGATATGTTGTTTTCAACACATTATTACTGATATAAACCTCCTCACCTTTGTGTAAAACAATGTGCACTGTTAAATGTGCTACTAAATAAATAAATGAGATTTGATTATTATTACAAATCATTCTGCTAATTCAAAATATTAGCATGCTAGATAACCAAATGATTAAGTTACATTTGTTAAATGTTACAGTGGCAATGCACACTGGCTCACTTATTGTTGAGCTCTGCACCAAAAGCCACAGCACAGGAGAGAACAGAAAATCCCACTTATGTCACATCAGCTGAAGAGGTGAACAGCAAAGCTGCTTATGGAGACGCTTCATTCAACATGTTCTTGTAAGGCCAAGTGACTCTCTCCTGCCATCTAAATAACAGAAAAACACACCCATACCTGGGAAATTACGCAAGAGTTCAACATACCGATCAATGTAACAGGTGTGCCGTATTCCAAAGCGGAGATGGCCGTCCATTTGCCAGTGCCCTTCTGCCCGGCGCTGTCTTTGATTTTGGGCAGCAGGTGAGTGCCATCTGCGTCCTTAAATTTCAGGATGTTGGCAGTGATTTCAATGAGGAAAGAGTCCAGCTCTGTCTTATTCCACTGATCGAAGGCCTGATGGGCAAACAAGACAGAAATTTAGTCTCAAGAGGAAGTAGACAATAACTGTCCTTCAGAAGGAACAGGGTGAGGTGTATTTCAAAATACAAACGAAACAAGGAAGGGGGAAATAAAGAAGAGACAATATAGAGGGGAATTAAAGGAACTGTTCATCTACATTACAAAAAGAATAGTAATTAAAGGAGTTTGATATCTAACCTGAGCCATTTCGTCATGGTCCATACACAACACATCCTTCATCAGATGATAAGCCTCACAGATCAGCTGCATATCACCGTATTCAATTCCATTATGGACCATCTTAACAAAATGTCCTGCTCCTTCATCTCCAACCTACAGGAATATCAGAAGATAGAGAATTTGGAAATAAGCGCATTCACAGCCTATTTAAATACATACACATCTAATAATAACTAATACTCACCCAGTCACAGCACGGCTCTCCTGTGCCCACCTTGGCGGCAATGCTCTGAAAAATCTCTTTTATGTGTGGCCTGAAGGAGTAAAATAAAAACTAGATTCTATAAAAGTCAACCAGTACATAAACAATACTATTATGTACTCATCTTAAATTGTAATAATATTTCACAATATTACTGGTTTTACTGTATTTTTGGTCAGCATAAGAGACCGACCACAAACTTTTGAATGGTAGTGTAGATACTATTATGATCACGATTATTATTATTTTTAGGTGAACTTCTTTGCTTGTCCTCACCAGGCATCCTTATGTCCTCCAGGCATCAGTGAAGGTCCATAACGCGCCCCATCTTCTCCTCCACTCACTCCACTTCCCACAAACAGAAGACTCTTCTCCTTCAAGCTCTTACAACGCCTCTGTATGTGTTGAGCACGAACATTTAGATCAAATACCGCATCACCTTATATAATTCACACTCTTATTGGTCTCGTTTTGGATTGGCAAACTCACCGTTGTATCTCTGTACTCTGAATTACCACCATCAATAATGATGTCACCAGCTTCAAGAAGAGGAACCTACAAGATAAAGAAAAAGTGTGTTACTTGATCACTTTGGCAGGGTTACAAAGCAAACTAGGACTGTTGATTCATGGTGACTTTACCAGTTTATCGATGAAGTCATCGACAGCCTGTCCAGCCTTGACGAGGAGGATGATGCGACGAGGTTTTTTGAGTTTAGACACCATGTCTTCAAGGGACTCGGCCCCGATCACCTTAGTGCCTTTGGCTTCATTGTTTAAAAATTCATGAACCTTGGAGACAGTCCTGTTGAACGCACAGACCTGAGGAATGACAATAGTTATAACAACGTGAAGGGAACCTTCAGAACAGGTTGTGCAAGAAAATGTGAGGAGAAATGTAACTGCACTGGTGACTTACCACAAATCCATGGTCGTTCATGTTCAAGATCAGATTCTGACCCATCACAGCCAGACCAATGAGAGCAATATCCGCTCTGTGGAGTCAATAATATAGGGATTATGAGAAAAAAATTACACAGTGCAAACTTATTTAAATGAGTCATTATAACAAATGTCAATCTGGTTAGATAACCATAGAGGAGATTTCAACATTAAGTCAGTGTCTGAACCGAAAAAAATTGCTTAATATTAAGTAGATAGATCAGTATAGATAGAATTAATGCTAATAATGTTCAATAACTTTCACTAAGCACATTATAGCACATTTAATTATAAAATAAACAAGCAAAGGTGCTCCAGAAACACCATATCGTATTACTGATCATTTTAAACGTAAAATTCATACTTACTGAGCCATGGTTAAAGGTTGATTTCGTCTTAAAATGACACTTTCAATCTGGGTTTTCACTACAGCAGCACCGTCTCTGATGAACTTCCTCATTCACGGCCTGAGCAGCAGCACTACACCAACTCCCAATGAACACGCCTGACAGATGACAGTGGCCGTGGCGTCATCCGTACCTCCCTCTGTGATTGGCGGAGGCTCTCTGAGCAGAGATTGGAGGCTGTTCATTGGCTGTCTGGTTCTGTCCCTCCCCTGTCTGTTCTCCGCCCACTGTGTCAGACGAAGCTGTACGAGCATTTGGCATTGAATAAATGGAGAAATAGATTTTCCGTGAACTCTGAGACTGATAGATTTTGTAAGACACAGTTGCATCACTATCGTGATGTGTGTAACGTATGAAATTTCATCAAGATTGATTAATTATTAAATAGATTACTTCATTTACAGATAACGCGAAACTTTACATGCGAAGTTGAATTATGAAAATACTGCATATTAAATACTGTACTGTAAATGAAATAATTGTAAACCTAACGTACCTTTTTAACCTTCGTTCATCTTCAGAACACAAATTAAGATAATGTTGATGAAATCCGAGGTTTTTTATCCCCCATAGAAAGCAACGTAATTACCACATTCAAGGTCCAGTAAAGTAGTAAAGAAATTTTTAAAATAATCAACGTGACTGCAGTGGTTCAACCTTAATGTTATGAAGCGACGAGAATACTTTTGTGTGCAAAAACACTGCTCCTGTGTGTTTTTCTTCTTTTATAAAATTGTCATATTAACAATGTTCTAATGATACTTTAATTTTAAGAAAAATGTAAAAAATATTGCGTACGATACAATCTGACTTCACATTTTTTGTTTTGATGTGCTCAACTCATTGGTTATTTGTTAGATGCTTTTATCAGTTGTTTAATAAAACAAGCTTTTTTGCACATTAAAGGGTTAGTTCACCCAAAAATGAAAATAATGTCACACCTGTAAGAACTTTGTTCATCTTCAGAACACAAATTAAGATATTTTTGATGAAATCCAATGGCTCAGTGAGGCCTACATTGCCAGCAATGGTACTTCCTCTCTCAAGGTCCATAAAGGTACTAAAAACATATTTAAAACAGTTCATGTGAGTACAGTGGTTCTACCTTAATATTATAAAGCGACAAGAATATTTTTTTGTGTGTCAAAAAACAAAACTTTTTAACAATATCTAGTGATGGCCGATTTCAAAACACTGCTTCATGAAACTTCGGAGCTTTACGAATCGAATCAGTGGATCGGAGTGCCAAAGTCACTTGATTTCAGCAGTTTGTCGGTTTGACACGCAATCCGAATCACTGATTCGACACAAAAGATTTGTAACGCTCGAAGCAGTGTTTTGAAATCGGCCATCACT
Organism: Hypophthalmichthys molitrix; assembly: GCA_037950675.1. NCBI lineage: Eukaryota > Metazoa > Chordata > Actinopteri > Cypriniformes > Xenocyprididae > Hypophthalmichthys > Hypophthalmichthys molitrix. The sequence continues at coordinate 14,354,644 of CM075513.1, read as the reverse complement.
AGATATTGTTAAAAAGTCGTTTTGTTTTATTGGTGCACAAAAAAAAAATTCTTGTTGCTTTATAATATTAAGGTAGAGCCATTGAACTCGCATATACTGATTTAATATGTTTTTAGTACATTAATGGATCTTGAGAGAGGAAGTACCATTGCAGGTCTCACTGAGCCATCGGATTTTATCAAAAATATCTTAATTTGTGTTCCGAAGATGAACGAAGGTCTTACAGGTGTGGAACGACATGAGGGTGAGTAATAAATGACATTATTTTCATTTTTGGGTAAACTAACCCTTTAAGACAAAATAGCCCATCTGACCAGCAATGTCCATTTAAGAAGTAGAAATCTAATGTTCAATACATGAGAAATGTGACATTAATTAAATAATGGCCTTTGAAAGACACTGTGCTAATGCAGACAATATAAAAACTAAATATTTAATGCAAGTATTGTGGAAAGATGGACACAAAACAAGATCCATTCTTTGTCTAATGCACTGGTTGTAATTTTATTTTTTACCTCATTCACTAAACAGGTCAATGGTGCAAGATTACCATACACAGAATTAAGATATATGCATTACACGTCTAGGCTATACAGCGAATGGATTATAATTATTACAAATACAGGAGACATATTTACATTTTAATCCAAGTTCCATACAACATGAAATATTTACAAAATAAGTATGAAAATGAAGCCAATCTGACAAATAATGTACAGTGTTAATGCCACGGCTGAACTGTTTTCTATTGTTTCATCACAATGAGAGGGAATGATGTTCATCTGGAAACATTAGGCCTCTGATAGGGGTGATACAGTAAAGCCAGTGTTGCTTCAAAGGCAGCATGGGAAAAACGCATGAGTGAGCACAAAAACAAAGATGTGAATGCATCAGGAAAAGCAAAACATGTTGTTTTATTTCTAGAAAATATATTCCCTGATGTTAGAAATGAAAATGAACAGGCCTCATCGTAACTCTGCCCTCCATATCTAAACTAAATGTGAAAAAGTGCCCTTATAACATGGTCAAACTCCTATAATAAGCACAGCAACATGTCAGTCTCTAATTAAGATATTTTTCTTCTTTCATCAATAATTCATGCATTTTTAGTGAAACCCAAGGTACATTCAAAGTCCACTTCAATGAGTAAAACACCACAACCTAAAACCATTTGGTTTCCATTTGAGAAAACAACAAACACATAGTTCAAGCTTTATTTGTTCTGTTGTTAGTTGTATAAACACATTATGTGCAAAGAGCTGCAAACTAATATATACACTGCAAAACAATAAATACAGTTAATGAAATTCATTATGAATATCACATTAGTCAACCAAGCCACTCAACAAAGATGGTATAAAAAAAAAAAAAAAAAAAAAAAAAAAGTCAAATACCTTTGCCCTAATTATATAAAAGCGATCCTTCAGTGCTCATTACACACTCTATATGCCAGATCTGAATATTCAATTTGAACATTTTCACAGATGCTGTAACAATCCAACAGCTCAGATGAGGCCTACAGGCTGGCTGACCCAAGGACTCGACTTTCTGAGCCATTTTCATGTGTTTCCTGTGAAAATGCACTAAAGCAGCAAGAATATTGACTTCATAAGGAATGACAGTGATCAGCCTTCTTGTGACAATGAGTCCTGCTGGTTGTCTGACCAGAGGACTGTTATGTCACCTGAAACTTCCGTCGAACTGAATCACTGCTAACTTCAGTACCTGTGCATTGACTGCAAGTCTACAAACATTCAGAGCAAAGATTTTCAAAACAAAAACAATAAAAAAGCAGAACGCATACCATCCCTTTTCTCTCACTGCAACTGCACACTGCACTGCAGTGAACTGCATAAATGGCCCATTTCTACTGACAGTGATGAAACTGTTTTAGTGTCAAACTTGGTCTAAGTAAATGAAAACAGCTGAATAAAAATGAGGAAAAGTGCCTTTCTTGCCTTCCGTTGTATAATGTAAAACACTGATCACATGTTAATAAAAATAAGTTAAGATAATCAGTAGAGATACATGGTAAATGTTCAATAATATTAAAAAGTGATGCTTAATTCTCAAGAAGAAAAAAGCCTGGTTTAATGATCCTGCTGACTTGAGATTTCTCTGGAAACAGCGGAAAATAATTGAATCCATCATTTTGAAACCGTAACCATTTAAATCAGTATCTCACTCAAGCGTTTGGTCTTCAGAAGAGGCAAAACCATCAGATCTTTCTTGCTAAAACAGCCCCGAAAATGGTGTTTTAGTAATACAGTAAGGACAGAAACTCATGAATAGCGTTATGCACAGTAATCCTGAACGTTATGTACATATGGATTCATTCGGTCAGGTGTTCTGTGTCTAAGGTAATTCTTTTGCACCATTTTTTAGCCTAATCTACTGAGGAAATTGTTTAAATCGAGCAGAATACTCCTGTAGGCTACCGAAAGAGTGATATGTGAGAGATCAACACCATCTTTCCTTGGTATTATATGTCTTATGATTACATACAGTACTTTGTTAATGGTATGTTTTATGTCCTTGATATGTGGAATTAATCAAGCAAATACATTACGACAGGCTGGGCGAGTAAACGGCTGTATGTACATAGTCAACATCCCGACTATCACGGCTTGCTTTGATTCAGCAAACCCATTAAGCCAATACTGCAGTAACATTCAGTTTAGGGGTCAATTTTTGTCTCGTTTAGAAAATTAAGCATCTTCAAGAAGTGTGTTGGTCCATCTAAAAATCTTTTTTTTTTCCAGCAATATCTTGAGCAAAGCTATTTGTTTTTTTGTATATCTTTTATCAGAGAAAGTTGATCATTAAATATGTAATATTTTATATTATAATATATTATAACATAATATATTATAACATTCTATTTTTATTATTATTAATAATATTTATTTTTTATTGAATGCCTTGTTTGTTTGTTTTTTAAAGCAAGCCAACTTTCTCCTGAGGGTCGTGGCTGTTGCCACATGGGTAAGCTGTTCCTGGCAGACAACACTGTAAGAATGATCTTCACAGACGAGAGTAACTTAAGAGAAAGCAGAACCTGCTCTGAAGATTCGTGCACACACAAATAGACTATTACAACATGCTACTTGAAGGAGGTTCAGTTATGACAAAGAACAAAAACTGAAGACAGAATAAATCCAATCAATAACACAATAGAGAGGGGGGAGAGGAGAGAGTTGGTGTTCAGGAACTCAAAGTTCATTTGCTGGAGAGGAGAACAGAGCCACAGGTCTACATACAAGAGAAACTGTCAAGAACCACATAGATTTAGAAGTGTTAACACACTTGGTATGTTGTAAAGGTAGACAGAGAGAAAAGAGCACTATCTCTGCATGTGTGCACGCTCGTTCAGTTCTTCATCAGGCCGGACCGTCTCCTCGCCAGCTTTGACCTGTAAGAGAACATGGATAGAGTCAGGTGGACGACGCTAAATACGGGTGTAAAACGTTTTGAGCTTGTCCACTTTTGACCACATTTCCAGAGGTAGTCGAAAACGCAGTTGACCAGATTGCTTTCATAGTATAGACGCTCATGTGGTCGAACAATGCCTACTGACCTAACTCGTAAACATTATGGGAAGTGCGCTAGCCAGACGGGATTATTTAAACATTGTTGGCTGAAGATCCAAGTTTGGCTTGAAGACGAAAAACGTACCAAACACAATGTTCACTGTGTTCAGCGTGGTCTTGCGGATGTCAGAGCAGAAACGAAAGCTGCTTCTCTCCGTATGTTTTTCTGTTGTCTCCGGGAGCATTCAGGCCTAAATTGCACAAGCTTATTTTGTCCATTATATTGAAAGATCTGAAAAAACCCATACATTTACCCGCCTATAGACCCTCCCCTCGAAGAAATCAGGACAGAAGTGGTCGAAAGTAGACAAAAGAGACGGATTAAAACACCAGGTGTAAACGGGTATGTCTTCTCATCTAGTTGTGATCAATCGACCAAAACGCATCTTAATACCAGGTGTAAACAGGGCCAAAAACGCATTCAACTGGATTGCTTTCACAGTGTAGACGCTCAACACGTTCGAACAACCACAAAAGCCTCCACCTACTGACGCGTAAACATTATGGGAAGTGCGCTAGCCAGACGGGATTATTTAAACTTTGTCGGCTGAAGACCGAAGTTTGGTTTGAAGACAAAAAAATGTAACAAGCACAATGTTCTCTGACCATTCCTGATTTCTATCACGTGTTCTGTGTGGTCTTGCGGATGTCAGAGCAGAAATGAAAGCTGCTGTTCTCTGTATATTTTTCCGTCGCCTTCGGTCACGTTCATATAAATTGAGTGAGCTTATTTCATGCATTAGATCAAAAGATCTGGAAAAACCCATACATTTACCTGGCCATAGACCCTCCCTTCAAAGAAATCAGGACAGAAGTGGTCGAAAGTGGACAAACAAGATGTAAACTGGTATGTGTCTCCCTCGTCTACTTGTGATCTTAATACCAGGTGTAAATAGGGCCTTAGGACCACACTAGACTGGGTTAACTATAGGTATTCGTACAAAAAATAGTGTACAAAAACGTTTTTTTTTTTCCTGGCAAAGGTTGGTATGTGTACCTTATTGTTCCTGCTAGAAGTGGGTTAAAGGCGTACAGCCAGTCATTCATGTCTTTGTCATTGTTGGCCTGGAGGAGGATCCCTCTGTGCTTGGTGCACACGGCGAATGTATTGGGTGTCTGCAAGCCATCAAAAAACAATAATTAAGCATTCAGATGACATATTAACAGTTGGTTTCCAAATAGTGAATGAGGCTTCACCTTGAGCATGGCCTGCTGGTCTTCACTGTACTCCACCTGGGCAGTGGATAAATTCAGCACTCCTCTCTCTACCGGGTCCTTGTCATTGTTGTAGATGAACACGTATGGCCGACGTACCACCACAAAGTGCTTCACCCAAGAGTTGGAGCGGGGCTCCATGAAACTGAGGAATCCTTTCTTTGATACCACAGACCTTATTGAACACAGAAGGGGAAGTCAGACCAACATATTTCTTTACAACAACATCTCTGCTGCCTCACTTGAGGAAACATAACATGGCCTGAATGATTTAGGTGTACAAATTCATCTTGATCCTTGTGAGAATGGACTAAACACAAAAATAAATGTGTCAGGTATGTCAAAACTCTCACCCAGGTCTCATTTCCTCAATATCAGGCACAAGGTTGAGGAACTCATGTTTGCCGGCGCGGGCCAGGTAGGACGTTTCCAGAATGGGCACCATGGGGAAGTTCTCATAGTCTGAGCATGTGGGGCTGGTGGCACGAGAGTTAGCTTCAGGGGTCCTGGACAAGACAGATGTTTTTAGGATACTTCACTTTTAGAAGACTGTATTTGGAACTTATCGTTTGTACTTTAACATCTGAACTGTACCGAGAGTCTGACAGAGAGGGGCAGGTGGAGGAGGGTGTGAGAGTAGCACTGCTGAAACTAGTGACGGATGGATCACGGCCCATAGGAGAGATATCTGACAACTGAAAGAAACAGATAACAGTTCATTCAATCTCATATGTTCCAGTTCATAGAAAAAAGGGTTGTTTTTCATTGTTTAAGTCCAGGTTACCTTGCAGTCACTGATGCTGTTGCACATCTGGTTGTATTCACTGTTGAAAGTGTGCGTCAGGAGACGGAGGCACTGCAAATGAATACACATTCCTTTTAACAGACATCCAATATACACTTCCATTTAAATGTTCTCAGTAAGAATGTTTTTAATAAATTAATACTTTTATATAGCAAGAATGCCTTATATAAAAAGAATAATTATGTTACAAAAAATTTCTATTTCAATTAAATGCTGTTCTTTTGAACTTTCTATTCAAAGAATAGAATCAAAGAATCCTGAAAAATAAACATACCACAGTTCACACAATAATATTACGCAGCACAACTGTTCTCAACACTGATAACAAGAATTAAAGCTCCAGGCAGCGATGAAAGGCCCTCGCACCTGGGCTCACTGCCACCCATTGGCCTTAGGAAAACAGTGAACAGTGGGCGACATGCATGTAAGCGAGTAAATAAGGAGAATTATGGCAAAGTCATTTCAATATGCCACACTTCCTGATGCCAACAGGTTGCGCTTTGACTGTAACTGTATTTTGCCATGTAGATGTCTTCAGGCCAGGACTATTATCAAACATGTGAAGTTTGGAGCAGATCAGACGCTGTATGCTTGAGTTACAACACCTTCCTGTTTCGTGGTGTTAATCGCAAACATTAGCACTTAGCCAAGTGTTTCATGATTTAACGTGTTTCTAGCATGTTTGGTACTTCGCGGCATATTCTAATGTGTTTCTGGAAGTGAATTACAATATAAAGCATTTAATTTCCTGTTGCCAGCAGGTGGCGCTATGACTAACTGAATATTGGCATATAAATGTCTTTAGGCCAGGACTCTATCACACATGTGGAGTTTGGGGCAGATTGTATGCCTGAGTTACAACAGCTTCCTCTTTCATGGCGAAACATCAGACTTTGTCAGTCCGCCACGGACACACCCTTCAGCAAAAACTCTAGATCTTCGCAATTCAACGTTGCAAAGGTCTTTAGATGAGACTGACCAAATATGATGATGATCTGATTAAAGCTCTAGGAGGAGTTCGTTAAAGTACAACATCTGGAAATGGCAAAAACTGCAAAAAAATTTGCAGAGAAAATTTTAAATATCTAACTTCCTGTTCGGTTTTCAGATTTTGCAGATTTTGGACTTTTTTGTAAGTATTGGGCTGTTACATCTGTCTACCGAATTTCATACCTGTACGTGACACGTAGCGCGAAGGGCGCTTAATTGAAATTTTGTAGGTGGCGCTATCGAGCTATTTTGCCACACCTAATTCTGAAACCCATATCAGACGTAAATTTTCACCACTACTGATACGTGAACAAAGTTTCATGAGTTTTCGAGTACGTTTATGATTCATTTCGGAGAAAGAGAAGAATTGACTGAGCGATTACAATAGGGTCCTCACACCGTCGGTGCTCGGGCCCAAAATATTTCTTAAGCACCAAATAAGCATATTAGAATGATTTTTGAAGCATCATGTGGCACTGAAAGGGTTAGTTCACCCAAAAATTTAAATTCTGTCATTAATTACTCACCCTCTGTCACAAATGAAGATATTTTTGATTAAATCTGAGAGCTTCCTTTCCCTCCATTGACAGTCTATGCAACTACCACTTTCAAGCCCCAGAAAGATAGTAAAGACATTAAGGTAATCCATGTGACCCAAGTGGTTCACGCAACAATGTCTGCTCTCGCATTAACACAACACGCATGCGTCGTGGTGCTCTCGTGAATGCGCGTTGGAGATTAATATTTTGTAATAAAGTGGTAAATTATGTTTTTTTTTTTGCGTAAACAAAGCACTTGCATCACTTCTTAAAATTGAGGTTAAACCACTGGAGTCACATTGATTACTTTAATGGTGTCTTTACTACCTTTCCGGGGCTTAAAAGTGGTAGCTGCGTATGCTGTCAATGGAGGGACAGAAAGTTCTCTGATTTCATTAAAAAGTGGTAAATTAATTAATGACAGAATTTTCATTTTTGGGTGAACTATCCCTTGAAGAACAGAGAAAATTGAAAAATCAGCTTTTATATATTTTATAAAGTTTTAAATATGGATATTTTTCTTAAAAAAAAAAAACCATCACTTTGCTTCAGAAGGCCTTTATTAACCCCCTGGATTACTTTTATGATGGATGGATGCATTTTTTTGGGCTTCCAAATACAGCGGCCTATTCACTACCATTATAAAGCTTGGAAGAGCTCTGATTGTGTTCATCTGAAAGAAGAAAGTCACAGACACCTAGGATGACTTGAGGATGAGTAAATCATGGGATAATTTTCATTTTTGGGTGAACTAACCTTTAAGGATCTAGTAAAGAATCCTATATCAAAATCACAACAAATATTATTACAGATATTAAAGTAATACTTGTAGGGTCTTTTACCTTAGTGGCCAGCTCCTTCTCGCGGTCTACCAAGCTCTCGATATCTGTAGAGTCATATCCGCTGCTCTCACTGGGCGTGATGGCGCTCTCATAGGTAGTGGAGGAGATCTGGGAGGAGATGCTGGTGGAGGTGCTAAGGGTGCCGCTGCTCAGACTGGGAGACAGAGAGTCGCTCAGGCATTTAGGAGGAGGCGTCTCACCCAGTTTCTCACGGAGCAGCAGCAGGTGACGCGTCTTCTCCACCTGACAAAGATAGAAATGGACATCAGGGTCTGGAGATCACAACTGCCTGTGGGATATTCTTATACAGACGAACACAGGCAGCAAAGAGTGTGGCAGTGCTCAATCATGATCTTTCGCCTTCTATTCTCACCTCATGCAACTGCTCGAGTTTCTCCAGCTCCCACTGGTGCTCCAGGATCAGACTGTCTCCTCTGGGTCTCCAGCCTGCCAGGTTTTCCTCTCCACGTACATATGCCACAGATGTATCCAGAACCTTCCGTCTCCGCCGCTGCATACCTGAAAATGAACAATGAAATTGATTAATATAGCAGGCCTATTATATCAATATGCCGAATTGTTAACATGACACAAGCTAAATAGGAAAATCTTTTTGCTGAAAGCTGAAATCACACATATATTTATTAATTATTTGTAATATATGTTTTATGAATATTATTTATAAACAATTTACAATATCATTAAAAAATGTGAGGTTGGTTAGATTTTTATAATGTTTTTGAAAAACTCTTTTCGGCTCAACAAGGCTGCATTTATTTGATCAAAAATACAGTAAAAACAGTGAAATTTTATTACTAAAAATATAACTTATAACTAAAAATAACCATTTTAATATATTTTAAAATGTAATTTATTCCGGTGATGGTATAGCTGAATTTTCAGCATCATTACTCCAGTCTTCAGTGTCACATGATCATTCAGAAATCATTCTAATATGCTGATGTGGTGCTCAAGAAACATTTCTTATTTCTTACTGTGATACATTTTTTCCAGGATTCTTTTATAAACATTCAAAAGAACTGCACTTCTCTTTTGTAACATTATAAATGTCTTTCTTGTCACTTTTGATCAATTTAATGCATCCTTAAAAAATGTTAGTATTTTAAAAAAAAATCTTACCTGGGCTTCCTGTGTCGGCTATTTTGCACAAGCTAAGCTCATAGATTCCAGTCACTTTATTACTGTAATGGAAACACATCAGAAAACAGTGTTAGCATAGTTTCTAAACGCAAAGCAAATTCATGTGCATGTGGAGAGGACACAGATTTCAAGACTTTAATGATAGCTGAAGCTTAAGATGTCCATCAACATTTTCTTTGATCAGTATCGCGATTTCTGCTTAACATTTATATGAATGTGTAAGTGTTGTCCTGTAACTGTTCATCATTTAATTTTTAAAATTCCCAATCATATTTACTTAATTTTAAACAGTCCTACATGAAAGAAATGAATTTAAATGTATTCATATTCCATGTAGTCTTTCAGAAATTTGACAAGAACCATCAGACACATTTGAGCTTTTTTTTGTGGTAAAAGAAATAAAATAAGCTCTCTCTCTTTTTTTTTTTTACCTACCAGTCAGGGGTTTTGGAGTAACCACTGCCGAACAGGTTCCTCAGGGAGCGAGGAGGAGAGATCTTAGCATCTCTGGAGTAGAAGACCATGCATATGTCCTTGGTAATGATGGCAGGCTGGATGCAGTGATCAAGCTGCAGGGGAGAGTTTAGCACACACGTCAGTGCTGTAAAACCTACTTCTAAAGAACTAGTAATTTAAAAAGAGACATGGCTGACCTCCAGATAGGCTGACAGGGTCATGTAAATCTTCTCTCCATAGGGAGTGACACGGTTCAGCAGGAGAGAGTTGTGCAGGGAACTGTCCCAGACAGCCTCAAACCGGTAGAATGTCCTGAGAACGGAGAAATACATTTGATTTTAGGATATAGAAACGATATGAATCCATGGAAGGATATTTACTGGTGTTTAAGTGATTAGTTATGCTGCACACTATTTTTTGAGCACGTGTTTGAGTGTGGATGTGCTTAAAGACAACATGAAATGACATTCACAACCCATTTTACTTCTGCAATAAGACATTTCTGAGTGAAACAGAATATACAATAACATAAAAAAAATGTAGAGAAGGATTTAGCTACTGGGAATTGACTGGATTCATGAAAAGTTATTACATTTACTCTACCATTCAAAAAGTTTGAGGCCAGTATTTTTTTTAATGCAAGAATGCATTAAAATAATCATATTTTAAATAAATGCTGATCTTTCTATTCATTAAATCATGGGGAAAAATATTAATCAGCTGTTTTCAACATTGATAATAATAAGAAATGTTTCTTGAGCACCAAATCACCAAATCAGATTTCTGAAGGATCATGTGACACTGAAGACTGGAGTAATGATGCTAAAAAAAAAATTCAGCTTTATCATCATAGGAATAAATTACATTTTAAAATATATTACAATAGAAAAGTTATTTAAAATTACAGTAATATTTCACAATTATTGTTTTTACTGTATTTTTGATCAAATAAATGCAGCCTTGGTGAGAGCATAAGAGACTTTTTTCAAAAGCATAAAAAAAAAAAATCTTACTGACCCCAAACTTTTGAACAATTGTCAAAACAAACATTTTTCTCTTTTTATTTAACATGCACCGATGAATTATTTCCCAATAAGGCCAAAAATATGTATTAAAAGTAAAAATTAAGTAAATAGGTACATTTTTTTATTTCATGTTGACTTTTAGCTGCACATATGACAGTGAAGCATCAGGCTACAATAAATATATTAGCTATGCTGCCTGCAAACGTTCAGCTAACAGATGGTGCTAATGGACAGACAACCTCACTGTGATAAACATGAGGTGCAGTGACAACTGTATCACGCGCTGCTGGGAGATCTCTGTGCTTAAATAGTTTGTTGATGCGTTCAAGTCACAGTGATCAACACAACACAAGAGTGTTGACAGGTGCTACATTATTAGTGATCTGGCGTGAGCTTGAAGCGGACTGTGAGGAAGCAGTGTGTATGTGTGTGACTCAGAGCTACAGCGACGTGAAGACTATAAGCAAAGGCATACAATTTATATGAACGGATACATGGAGACAGAGAAAGAGATTCTCGCAGGTGACTCATCCTCATATTTTCTTGTATCTCTTTCTCCACTCCCTCACCTCCCTTTCTCCTCCTCATTTCACTGTTTAAATGGCACATAGATTCACAAAGGCTTGTCTGTGTCTGTATCTAGACTCATTATTTCAGATTTCAGCTGCTAACAAGCTGCTAATGTAATAATACAGTGAATGTAGAGTATAATCAAATGAAATGTTAGATCTACATTCATTCAGGAGCTTTGCTTTTTTTGTTTAAGACATGTGGTGGCAATAGCTCATCTACTTAATAGTTTTAAGGTGAGATACTACATGCAAAAGCAATGACTTTTTAAAAACGTTAAAAAAAAAACATAATATAAATACATTTTATATTATAAATATATTATACATTTGATTAAATAAAGGTTTATTGTCTTAGAGTGACATAGAAAACATAATACATCTCATATCATATTATATATTAATTTTGCCAATTTAATAGTCCATTTTATCTTTGAAAAAAGGGGAAAATGTATGTTCACTTACATACACATTAAAACAAACATTACATTATTACATATAACAAAAGGGTTTGAGTTTTGGTCTGTTGTTGATTATATCTAAACAAATATGGAGTCTAAGTCACTTAATATGCAATTTTTTTTTTACATGTAATAATGTGATGCCTAATTTCTATATTTCAAAAGTTTAATATAAAAGTTTTATATTTTCAAAAATTTAGATTTTGCATTTAAATATAGCACATTGATTATTTTTTGCATATTTACCAGTAATACTTCACCTTAATTCATACTATTATGTAGAATGAGTTAAGAGAGAAGCAGAAAAACACTGACACAGATGCAGTACATAGGTCTGCTACTGTTACGCCTACAGATCACAAACGTCTCATAAAGCACTTTGATGGTAAAAATGCTTTATGATCAGGTGGTTCTGATACCTAGCAATATCGCTATCAATACAAAGGCTGAGCAAAACCAAGAGTCCAACCGCAGCAGGAAAAGGACGAGAACAAAAAGAGAGACAAAACAAGCAGAAACAGTCAGGCAACAGAATTTTTTACAAATCATAAGACAAAAAGCAGCATTCAGATTAAACTGGCAAAGGAAATAAATATACAAAAGAGAGAATAAAGCAAACTGGCATCATTAAAAGAACACAACATGCACATTTTAAAAATAAATAGAACTGTACAGGGCACTGTGCTTATTGGTTAAATTGCTGTTTTTCTTTTGGTCCACTAGATGGCTCTCTTGATCCCTGCAGGATTTTTCCCTCTCACTGAAGGCAGCGGTGACTCATGTTCAACATGCTCTCCTGAATTCTAAGCAGTTAGGTAGATGCATTTGCATTAGGTGAGTAGAGCATTTGCAGACCTGCCACTGACTGCAGACAGATAAATTGAACTTAATACTTGATTTAATAGGCCCTTTACTGGGAAAAGGTGCTTAGGTTGTCGAATGAAGAGAGCGAACACAACATACCTGCTGGAGCTGTGGGAAGATTTCAAGTTTTTAGCTGAGATGATGTTGAGAGACAGGACTGCGTCTGCAGCTGAATCATCCACTTCTGGTTTATTCCTGATTCGACCTACAACAGACACAATAATCAACGTCAGATGGCTGTAGCCTTTACAATACACTTTATAAAGCCGATGTTTTACGGTCCTGGCTGCTGATTGGTCAATAAAGCATTCCAGCTGTGCTAATAGCAATTAGATGTTCTATTTAAGATTTCAGAACACAATTTGTACTGACCAACAACCAGCTCTCTGACGTCCTTCCAGTGCAGCTCACTGCCCTTCTCGTGGATCAGAGTGACTGTTATTCTACGTTGGATGCCCTGAAAACACAAGCAACACAGGTTACTAAAAGCAATCTCAGTTTGAATCATTTATATGCCCTTGGCTAAGGACAATGAACATGATCCTTAGGCTAAACTACAGATTTCCTGACTGCAAATGCAGAGAGAATTTAATATTAATAGAACGTAGAGAAAGAAGAACACAAGACCAGAGTGCATTGCAATGCAGACATCTATGAAAATTTAATGCATTGATAACAGAAGTAAAAATGTAATCATAATTGCTATAATATTATTCAATTTATTATGTAAACATGCGTTATCCAAAATACAATTTTTTTTTTAATATATATATATATATATATATATATATATATATATATATATATATTATATTATATTATATTATATTATATTATATTATATATATATATATATATATATATATATATATATATATATATATATATATATATATATATATACACACACACACACACACACACACACACACACACACACACACAACACCAGTCAAAAGTTTGGAATCGGTAAGATTTTTAATGTTTTTAAAAGAAGTTTCGTCTGCTCACCAAGGCTGCATTTATTTAATTAAAAATACAGTAAAAACAGTAATATTGTGAAATATTATTACAATTTAAAATAACTGTTTTCTGTTTGAATATATTTTATAAAGTAATTTATTCCTGTGATGGCAAAGCTGCAGTCATTACTCCAGTCTTCAGTGTCACATGATCCTTCAGAAATCATTCTAATATGATGATTTGCTGCTCAAGAAACTGGTAGTGTGTGTATATTATATATATATATATATATATATAATATTAACTAAAGCAAACTGTCACCAAAAGGAAAATTGTAACGAATCATTGTCACTCCTATCCATCATTTATACTCTTATTAGTGAAAGCCAGAATAAATACCTGGTGCAAAAGGTATGTGCCATGACAGGGAAGACCTCCTGTGTGATCTACTACTGCTGGGATATACCTACAATAAACAATACATCATTTATATGTGCAAAGAGCATTTAGACTAGAGCAACATTTTTAAATCAGGGTTCGTACAGATACTGTAAAATGAAATTCCAGGACTTTCAAGTACTACTTCTTTGGTTTTCAAGGGCTAAAATCAGAGATCTCACTTATCAAACAAGATCTTTATTATCTTTCAAATTTTTTTCCCATGAATGAAAGCTATCATATACTTGGATATTTATTTGAGCAATATCACACTCATAGCCATGCGAAATGGCTCTATATGTATATCAGACAGGCTGCAGCATTAATTTGATTTGAAAAGATTGTTTTATCGATAAAATTAAACACTATTTTCATATATATTGTCTTTCAATAATTCAAGCACTTTTCATAAATATGGCTGTTTTCAAGGGTTTTCCAGGACTTAAATTTCAAAAAGTCAAATTCAAGCACTTTAAGCACCTTGTACGAGCCCTGTTAAATATGCAAATTCTCTTTAAATGCTGCTTAAGGAGACGACCATCATACTGGCCCAATATTTCTGGTTAAAATGATGTCAATATGGTTCACTTACTCTCCAGTGGGCTCCAGTTCACTGATCTCGAACCAGGCCAGCAGGTCATACTTGCTCACACACTGACCCAGGTTGGACTTGGTAATGGTGTTTAGTTTGGTGGCTGGCACTGCAAGGTAAGTGGAATATTAATAGGGCGGGAATATGGAGCACCAAATGGCTGATGTATTTTAATTAGTCTAATTTTTTTTACTAAAAAGGCCAAGTTCTATTAAAAAAATGCTGAACATGACAGAAAACAATATGAGCATGAGTCACGTAATGTGAGAAAACACAAAGCATCAGCTTAAAGGAGGGTCATTATGTAGACTTTGGAAAATCAGCCACAAGAAACTCTATATTACATTGGGAAAATCAATACAGCTGATGTGCTCCTAAAACTGCAACTAAGGGGCGGCACTCCATTTCCTGCAGCAGCTTGTATTTTTTAGGTGGGAGAAATTGTGCTGGGAAAAAGCTGCAGGAAATCTTATGCACAGAGATGGAAGAAAAACACTAACTTGATGTGAAAAAAAATCTTGAGGGAAGCTAGCAAGAGAATATGGAAAACACCTAACATGATTTAATTAGCACTACCATTTCAAAAGGAGACACGAAGCAGCTGTCATTGCAGTCTAGATCAACCAGGGAAGGAAAATAAGGGAGAGTGACACTTAAAAACACAGCAGCTGAAGGAAAAGCTTTTATAGCTTATCTTTGGCATCAGGAATATTAAAAGAACGTTGACTGGGATTCTGTCATTGGGTAGGGATGATGGACTACACTAGGTCACAGTACATTAAAGCACAGCACAGAGCCAATCACTATCAATCTAAACTACTATGCGCCTCTGAGGCTCTGTACCAACCGTCGTGTTTGGGCACTCTGAGAACGGGGCTGTTGGGTATAGGGAGGAAGGGGAAGTGGGACAGCTCATCTACCCCTTCCTCCAAACTGGCGACGGCAGTGGAAGCCAGTGCGTTTGCGTGCTCCGAGAGTGTGTCCAACACTTGGCCATGCACATACCCGCTCATCAGGTATCTGATCAACTCAATCTTACGTGCATGGTCTGGGCGGACAACCCAGGTGAGAGTGGTGAGGATGTGGATTGAAATAAAAAAGACAAAAGATGGAGTTATATGTGAGAAATGGAAAGGATAAAGAATGTAGGGGCCCAAAATGTATTTGGACACTTAGGGACCTATCATACACCCAGCGCAATGCAGCGCCAGGCTCGATGCAAGTGTTTTTTGCTAGTTTCAGCCCGACATAGTTATTATTTTCACATCCTGCACCACATTGTTTAAATAGCAAATGCACTTGTGCCTATTTGTGCGCCCATGGGCGAGCTGGTCTGAAAACGAGGTGTGTTCAGGAGCATTGAAGGCGCATTGTTATTTTGAGGCAACTGAAAACGACTGCGCCATTGACCAACTGAAACCTGATCTAAAGTCAATTGATTATTATATTTGTTTTGTTATTTAAAGAGTGTGTTAGTAATATGAGCCTATATGCGGGTGCACAACACGCGTTCACTCTGCTTATTATAAACACAGGGACGCGCAGCAGCAGACAAACATGCCAAATATTAAAAATAAAAGGATTACAATGTAAAAGATTATTATTGTGTGCGTAAGGATAGAAATGTTTTGGTGGAATCCAGCTTGTCCCATAGATGGTCTGCTCGCACGCTTTAACCTCACGCACAAGCAGATCCATTTCCTCACTATAGACGCCTTCAGTTTTTCCGCTTGCAAATTCGCCTTTTAAATAGCAAATCCACCATGGCACAAGCCCAGCTGGCTTTTAAAGGGAATGGGAGATGAGGCTCTGATTGGTTTATTTGACGTTACGCCCAGAACACACCAATTACTCATTAAAAAAAATTGGGACAACCCAGTTAGGCCATGCACCAGGCGCGCTGACCATTTTTAAATGTCATTAAACTAGCAAAAGTGGATTCGGACACGCCCTAAGTGCACTTGCGCTGTGCGCTTTAGACCATGCGCTTAAATCGTTAAAATAGGGCCCTTAAAGTCCACTTGTAGTCAATAACTTTATCCCTTAGAACTCATCTTTAGTCACAAAAATTACATATTTAAACTTTTTTTTCCTGTGAGTCCTTTTTTCATGTCTTAAAATAGCTTGAATGTAACACTACACCCTTGTTTCATTTAGTATATGCAGGACCATGAATATGCTAATTAGCCCCGCCTCCACTCACTCCCACCAGCTCAGAGATCCACTCATTGAGGTAAACGCTACACAATGGTATCGCTCTTTACAAATTCGGACACATAACGGTAATTAATATAATTAGCCTTTTGCTTGACTACGTTATCAAACAGCTGCTAATGTGTTGCTAATGCTACACAAACCATGTTTTTGCCATCTCAGAGTCAGACAGCTGCCTTCTAACAATTAGTATCCTTAGAAACGCTTTGAACAACTCAGAACGTCAGTGGAGAAAGGCATATAGTTCATCATAACATCACAGTATATACATCATACAACCGCTATATTACTAAATCTACCCGTTTTTTCATATCAACAGAAAAATATACCGGGATAACCTGGCTTCTCTTGAGACTCCATTGCTTCAGAGAGGTCATAGTTAATGATATGCTAAATCCGCCAGCATGTTGACGGGATTGGTTATAAGGTAGTTTGTGACGCAAGAAACACCAGCTATTTCAAACTGCGTTTTTGAAACTGTCTTTAGATTACTGTAGTTTTAAAGAGAAAATACTCAGCAATGGTGTTGACTTAAGAATTTGCACATGGTTAGTCTTAAAGCATATTAAAAACACCACATAGACATATAAACAACATTAAAAACTTGATTTTCACCACAGTGGAACTATACTAAATATCTCTGCATCAAACTTAATGGCAATTATTTTAAAGAAAGATAAAAATATATTATAGTTAATTTCAAAGTAACTAGTGACTATTCAAAATCAATTCTAAGAAGGTTGGAAGCTGTATTAAAAGCAGATGCTGATGAAACACCTAAATAAAAAATATTGCCTATTTCTCAGGTGTTCACATTGTTTTGTCCAATCCTTATAAATACCTTGCAACTGTATAAGAATATTTTTTAAAAATGCCTGAATGGCACCTGGAGACTTGAAACAATCTCAAGAGTTCTTTAAATGAGACTGTATACATATGACAGGTGTTGGAGGTTTTTAAACATACTGCATCTACAATCTATAAATCACAAACAGCACTACAGCTTTTCCAATTATCTCCAGCTGAGCTGTAGCACCTCTAGATTCATACTGCAATATAAAAGACTGACAGCTCTAGGTGAAGATCAATATGCCGTCAGGATGGATGACACTTCAAGGCTGCAGCCTTTGTTTTATTTTTGGTCGCAAAGGGAGATTTGTTCTCTATCAAAAAAACAACAGTCTGGACAGGAACGGGTGACAGCTGCGTCTTTCAAACTGACTTGTCGCATAAATGGGATCCAGAGTCCTTTTGAGAGGAGATAACCGTATCAAACGAAAGAGCCAGAGATTACAGCATTATTGTGAACTGAGGTAGCTCTTTGTTTAATGAATCTTGTAATGAATTACACTAATAATTAGAGGGGAGATAGAGGAGCATACACGCTCTGGGTGAGGATTATTGAAGGAATTGCTTTATTGTTACTTATGCAAATTTAAGACCCTTCAAGCTGACTTAATAAACATGTAATGTTCTTTATGAAGACAAATGAAGATGTAATTTCTGAGTTATATAGAATTTGCCGTCATACCTGGTTTAGACAGAGGCATAGGTGGGGGGTAGTACTTTCTGGAAGGCTGAGAAGGGCTACAAGAAGAAGAAAATTAAATCAGACATGCAAAAAAAACTCTTACAGCACTGTAAAAACTATATAAGATTTGATATTTGACAATTCTAAAATTTCATTCCTTTAAAAATCATCCAGTGAAAAACACCACTGACAAATTTGAAAAGTCACCCTCAATGTGGTTACATCCCTGAAATGCACTCAAAACAGTGAATAATTTCATGATAAACATAAGATAATGTTTATCAAATATGTAAAACTGGACACCAGGTTATTACCTGACCAATTCCTGTCCATGAATGTGCAGTGGGTGCTGTTGGTAATGTCCGAACACTTCAAACACGATTGGTTTGGCCTTTATGTACTCAATAAAGGACTCTGTCACCTCCACTGAGATCTGGATGTGAAAACCGAATAAATAAGTTGACAACACATTCATATTTGCCTAAAGATGTGCAATAATGAAGCATAATTCTTTATACGCATTTAGCCTGATGAAATATTTTAATGAGAACTCTCTGTTAACAACTCTGAGGTGGTTATGCCACCATAATGTTCATTTTCCTCCTTAAAACCTCATCTCTTTAGCTGCATTCAACACTTACATTCTGTACGTGGTAAAAGCCCAGCGGGGCACCTTTGCCTATGTTCTTCAGCGGCTCTGTGCTGAACGCCTCATCGTGACGATGGAGGAAACTGTTGGCAGCATGAGAGA
Source organism: Hypophthalmichthys molitrix (assembly GCA_037950675.1). Taxonomy (NCBI): domain Eukaryota; kingdom Metazoa; phylum Chordata; class Actinopteri; order Cypriniformes; family Xenocyprididae; genus Hypophthalmichthys; species Hypophthalmichthys molitrix. The sequence continues at coordinate 14,335,638 of CM075513.1, read as the reverse complement.
GGATTACTGAGAGAAGCGTGACTGTGCGTTTGCGTGATTTATGCGAAGGTGTGTGTGTGTGTGTGCTCTGTCTGAATAAAGACCAATGAGACGGGAAAGAAGGGTTGCTATGGAGACAGGCTGACTCACTTGAATTGGCAGAAGATGTCTGCGTACTCAGGCGGGATGCTGCTCGCCTGCAGAACGGTGACGCGGAAAGTGAAAATACTGCCCACTTCCAGATGCTCTGCCAAACCATCACCCAGTTTTGTGTCCACGTTCCCAAGCTTCAGGTCTTTTAGACACAAAACACATGTGTAAATATGCATAATATTAGACTGTTTTATGTAAATTAATCTTTACATAGTTAATGTGAAATTGTAGATGATATAGATGTTAGCTGATTTTCTTGGGCATTCCCTGTAATTTTATTTTACTGTGTAGAACCATCTATTTCTATTTAAGAAATATATATAAAAAAAAAAAAAAAAAAAATCGTAGATGCTGAATTAAATTGTAGATGTTGTTTTTCTTGGTCAACAACTGTATGTTTTTTTACTACTACTATTTCTACGGTGCAGAAAAAAATAAATATATACTGCAAAAAATGGAGGTTGATAGTTATTTGATATTATTTGGAGTTTTAATAAACAACATCTAAATCTGTTTTCATGGTCTTTGTATCACTTATATTGACCTGTTAAAACCTGCTAGAAGAATCGATTTGGTCCTAAAGCTTTCAAAACACTGAGGCAGTGTAAATCAAATGTCTGGATGTGTAAGCATTTCTTTTCACTCAGACTGAATGGTTTTGTTCAGAGCTCAGGGGTTGCCAGCTGGCCTGTGCATCCACACTCACCCATGTCATTTATTCTGTTAATTTCTTCTGAAGGGGTGATGACCTCTGAACTTTGACCTTGACCTTCCACAATACGCAGCTCTTCCAAAGAGAGGCCTGAGCGGGTCATGACCACGGAGGAGAAATCACTCTGGATGGTGTTAGAGTAAAAGAGAGAGGGAAAAAATAGAGGAAATAAAAAGATAAAGGCAGCGATCATCAAAATGTCTCTCAGTATAAAGCATAAACAACTCAAACCTTGTACAAACTAGTACAAATGTCAAGCTTGAGACAAGTTCAAATTTTAAACTTCAAATGTTCAAATATTCAAAATGTTTCATTGGATTGTATTTATGAACAGGCCTTAAAATGCACCACTTAGTTAAATATTCTAAATAATATTGTATATCATATCATAATATATTATACTACAGGGCTGTTGAATGCTTGATCTGATTGGTTGATGAAAGTTTTAAGGTGTGCAACTATTTTCAGGGAAACGCACGGCTAAAGTAGTTCTAAGCAGGTGTTGACCGCAATACATGTCTATATCACTTCGCCAAATGATTTTAGTTGTTTCAAAGGTTCTTACTGCCTACAACAGCAAAAGAACCAAAACCTACAACGACACCGACCAATCAAATAAATATAGTAAACAATAGGATAAAAACATCAAATTATTTCCATGTTTTTTGCCACAAAATCACGTTTTATGTACAGAAAGCACATACTCTCGTACTCTCGCTCTCTTTCCCACTCAAACGCACACACGTACAGTACAGACACATAATCGCACAGAAATGTGTTGTCAGCGCTGCTCTGATGATTTTATCAGTAAAATGGTTTAGTAACTTAAAAGTTATATGACATTTATCACTAGAAAGGTAATAACGGTGCAGTTCTTGAAGCAGATAAACTTTTTTGCTATTAGTCGGGATGCTGCTGCTGAAGACTATTGAGAGACGCACAGACTCAGGTAATTCACACATGCTTAATCTCTCTCTATCTCTACCATAAAGGCGTTGATAACTGTATTAGTCTGCTATCAATGACTCAAGCCTCCGTTACTAGCTCTAAAATGACACACAGATGAGATGCGTAAGAAATTAGAAAATGTTTTAAGGACAAAAACCTGACAAACGTCTTAAAATAGAACATCTGAACAATGTCTTGAGGTGTGATAACCGTAGTATAAGTTGAATAATTGACTCCAGTCCATTGAATTATTAGAAATAATGCACACCCGAGGTATAATGAGTGTGCAGTATTTTCTAATAATTCAATGGACTGGCAATTATTATAATGTAATGTAATGTAATGTAATGTAATGTAATGTAATATAATATAATATAACATAATAATAAACACACATGAATTGTGAATATTATACATACATCAAATAAGCAATAAAACTATAAATGTTGCTTATTCAGTTCAATTAAGGCTAAATAAAAACAAATTTTTTCACATCTTAGGTTAGTATTGGTGTTATATTCTAGAACAAACAGACCAGGTATTTAATTTGTCAATATAGTGACTGACACTTTTAGGAAGGCGGGACTTCCTTTCCTACAGCCACCATAGTGGGTATTGTAAAGTAGCCTATATCCTCCTCTGTATGGGTATTTGACATTTTTGGGGAGAAATTATTGATATTTTCTTGCCTTGTATACATCCACTCAAGTTAAAATAACAGGAAAACTTAACTCTTTTCAGTTTTAAAATAGCTTTAAGAAAAATCTCAAATGCTGGACTGGCTTGTACCTTTTTAAAATACTCATTGTCAAAGGAAATCTTAGCAGTGCCCGACTGACGCACACCAGATCCATAATCAGGAGCCTCTTCGTCTGCTACAAAAACAGAAATATCAAAGAATAAGGACACACATATAACAGATCTGTTGAAAAACAACTTAATCAAGTAAATTAATGTTTACAAAGCACATCAGATTGATATCAACTGTGCTTAATTAAATCTGAGCAGAATCTTAATTAATTCATTAATATAGAGCAGCGCTCACCAGCGATGGCTTGGACCCCCACTCGCAGGAATCCTCGCACATCTCCCTTCTCTGTTACTATAGCGACACGATGCACCAGAGGAACAGGGTACAGCAGGTTACTCAGGTACACGAAAGCTCTGGAGGAAAAAGAACAGCAATTATAGTACCACCCTGAGACTGTCTTACACACACACGTTCAGAACATGTTAAAGAACCAAATGTATTAGTATGGAGGGTGCAGGAGATGCACAGCTGAGCAGTGTTACGCACAGTGACTTCCTTTCACTGCGGGGAAACAGGTTCATCTCCATTACCCTGATTAACACCATTGGAGAATAATGGATATGATGTGTCAGACACATTTACTAAGAGCTGACACAAACAAAACACGGCACTAAATGACAAAAGACAGAAAATGAATCCGTCAACCTTGAAATTAAATGCAAAAAAAAAAAAAGGACAAATAAATAATTCATACATTATGCTGTACGGACACATAAAACAAAAAATATGTATTGGTTTGTTGCAAGAGAGATTGTATCAGAATATTTTATATTTTCAGAGGCTAGGGGGCACACATAGTCTGGATTTCAGGAGCTGTTTGCAGTCTGAGAGCTCCTCCTCCCCCCGTGGGCAGCCTCAAGGCCAAGATGGAGGAGAGCTATCACTGTAGCGCATCAGTGAAGTCACGATGACGCAGGTCCATTTGCGCCTCTGCATCCATACAGACTATGTTGCCATCCTCCTCTATTCATCTCTCTTGTACAACTGACTGATAAATAACAGCTCTTACTTTAGTACACTGAATGAATATGAAAATTAAAGGAAAAAAAGAATACAGATAAAATGAAATTAATACAATTAAACACACAAACTTAATATTTTAATATATAAACACAATTAATAAAAAAAGTTACAAAAAATAAAGAAATTGGGGCTGTAAATCAAAAGGTTAATGTGTTAAAGGATGTGATTAATGAAATATGTTTTTTTTTTTAAAGCCATTAGCACATATTTTTAATTTGACATTATCAAATTTCAGTTAAACCCAGATGGGATGTTTAACAAAGTTCATTTGCGTTCTTGTAGGGTGAACTTTAATTACCATCGAGGCTAAGTGCAATATTACCCACAAGTAAAATATGTCATTTATAAAAACGTTAATGTGAACCCCAGCAAAGAACAAATGCAGCAGGCCGGTAGAAGAAACTGTGCATATGTAATATTAAGTCCATAAAGTGCTGGGAAAGTGGCTGTATTATTGAATTATCGTACATTTGCATTTCTTTGCTAGTATTAACGGTGCATTTTAATTTTTTTTTAACACATTTAAATGATTGACAGCCCGATTAAAATAAATACAATGGATGAAAACAAACAAATGTGTGCTAATGTTTAGAGCACTAATGTTAAATCAAACCAGACAGATGGAGGTTAAATATAGGCTGTAGAGAACAGGAGGAGGTATCTGGTATAGCCATGTAAGCTGTTTCTCAGATCAGATCTGCTCTCACGTGACTAGATAATTCAATTTATTTCATTTTCAATGTATATAACTTATTTTTAGATCATGGAGCCTAATTAACAGCTGCAAACTGAGCCACACAACTCTCTCCGTCTCTCTCTATCACTCATTCTTTCTCTCCAGCCCTCATTTGTCAGGTTTCCCCTGAGCAGTGGCCACCACCAACCTGCCCACCAGGATGAACCATGGGGAACGGTCATAGAAGGGGTCCTGCCCATCACTGAAGATGTCAGAGCCCTCCTCGGTCCCAGCATCTGAGCTGGTGTCATCCACGAAAGCCTCATCATCCATGAAGTCCTCCATCTCGCTCTGCCGTTCGTCAGCCAGCTCGGTAATCTCAGAATCACTGGTGGAGAAGGTGGGCGAGGGTGTGCGGTCGGCCAGATGCTCGTTCACACAGCCGTGAAAAATAGGTGAGCTAAAAAAAGATGCGTGGGTAGGATGCAGGCACAACAACAGTTTACAAGATTATTTAAATGACCTACATTTAAGGGCCATGACTTTAGATATGAAATAGAAAACAAACATTGCAGGTACATGAATAATTAAATGCTCATTTTTTACTTTATGTTAATGCAATAAGCATTTAAATCTTAAAAAGAGGTCATAGAAACTGTGCTAATCTTGATTATGGAAATAAAACATGAATCACAAATCATGAAAAAATGAATTTGAAAAATGAAATATAATGTGCACAAAGAAACAACAACAAAAAACAATCTACATATGAAATGGTGATGTTAATGTTTAAAAAATAATGATAAATGGATGAATGCATTTAAACAATAAATAAATAAATAAATAAATAAATATACACCAGCACAGCAAAACAAGCACATAATGAATGAGAAAACAATGCAAATCAAACACAAATTATCTGCATAAAAAGGATGATTTAAATATGAAAAGAAAAATAACAGTGTAAATGACTAAACAAAGATGTCATTAATGATTTATGGGCTCCCACTTTCACTAAGAGAGCAGCTCTTTACAAACAAATATAACACAAATTCTCTCTCTCACACACAAAACACACTCTGTTTTATCTAAGAAAAGGCAAAAGGTTGGTGAAGAATTTCACAGCATTTGAATAACCTTCTCTAGGACATAATATTATACAAAGAATTAGGGGTGCAACGGAACAAAAAACTCACGGTTCTGATCACATTATGGTTTTTGAGTCACAGATCAGCCAAAAAAAAAAATGAAGGGGGGAGAGGGTGTGACAATTGTAACCTTGCTATAAATCAAATATAGATTAATCTTTGTTAAAGCTGTGTTTTGTTTTTTGATTAACATTAATGACACAGAGAGCAGTAGGAATTTATAGACTGCTGTCACTCTAAGACCTAATGCACGGATCCAATATACTGATAAATATCCGATTTCTTTCTCAACTGTTCACGTTCATTTAAGACATAAATGACTGTGTTTATGAGAATACATGCCGAGGTGGGTATTTTGTGATAACTGTGTGTGTATGTGTCAAGGAGGCGTGAAAGAGGACTCAATTCTGAGTGTGCACACAGAAAACAGTGTGCGAGTACCGAAATAAGTTCTCTTTCACCTGTTCTTGTGCTTGAATGGTTTAAAATCACTTGAATGTTTAAATTGGTATTGTTTAGAAACGCGTGCAAATGATGAACTTTCTCTCTATGATGGTAAAACTTTGCAGCTAATCCGCAAATAACAATGCATGCTTAACCATAGGGCCTGATCCGTACGGATCACGGATCACGGATCAACTATGATCCGTTACACCCCTATAAAGAATTGATCTTTATTAACATCTCAAGTTGCAGGAACAAGGTTAAGTGATTAGCATACCTCCCAACCAGCTTGAACCAATGGAAGCGGTCATAGAACGGGTCACTGCCAGTCAAAGCACCCTCCCCATCCTCACCCTGATTGGACGAGGCCATCTCGCCTGCACGGTCATACATCTCTCGCATCTGGTCCAGCCTCTGCCTGGAAGAGCATGACAAATCAACACCTCATACTGGCAAATCGTGTGCTCTCTTTTCAAAATTTAAATGATTACAATTTCTACATTAAAGCCTTTTGACTATAATGTTAATTGTTTTCCATGGGAATATGAGGTAATGTCAGCATGTAGAGGTACTAGTGTCATCTACAAAGAAAATGTGTTCTTGTCCGACTACCCAAGAGGAAGGCCATTAGGTGTTATTTTTCTCAAACTGAATCATCATCTTGACATTGGGGAATCAGCCCAGAAGTCATTTGGGAATTCTCTTATTTGACACACAGTAATGATAATTTAGGTATTTGGCAAAATAGAGACTTGTTTCAGAGAATTAAACTAAAAATGGAACTACATAAATAAAAACACATTGGTTAAACTGTTAAAACAGGCCATTATGCATATAATGCTGCATGTCATTTTGCAATATGGTCATGTGACTGGCCACATGAGAAGCAAACTGAGTTCTTTGAATGACAGAACTCCTTTGTTCCCAGTGAATTAATTTCCATTCATACATTGGTTTTGTGAGGAGCCATGCAAATGTTCTGTTATAAATGACACCCTGAGAAACAATTACAGTCTAAATAGCACTTTAAAAAAAACATTTAAAGTAAACTAAAAAAAAAAATTAAAACAGAACTTTGGGATTTCTAAATGGATTGGTTCCAGATAATAATTGCACAAGAACAAAAAGACTTCTGTTAGCAAAACTGCATATTTTACAGGCTGGTTGGCAGCCTGAAGCTTACTTGAGTTTCTCCAGGGACCAGTAGTGAGTGGCTCCATTCTTCAAGTCTTGAACCTCCACAGCCACCACCGTTCGAGGGAAAGGCCTAGCGTCACGCTCTTTCTCCGGTTCTGGAGGCAGCAGTTCCGGGGGCAGCGGAGAGTAGAGGGTGTCTGTGAGCAAGACAAACTGGAACTGGACCTACAAATAGATACAAGACATAAGGTCATCAACAAGGAGGAAAGATGTGAGCTGATGACTGTAAGATTGTAGGTTCAGAGCTAATTTTTGGCATCTGCTAAGTGGAGACTTAAGTAACGCAACAAAGCTAAAAACAGCATAAGATTTCCAATCGCTAATTAAAAATCACCCCTGCCACCACTGAAGCTATAAATACAAAGAGCGCATAATAAACCAGAAGAGAAATGTTTCTACACAGCAGTGGTCTTAATGAGGATATACACATTGGAACTGAAAAAAGAGATAAACAAATGAAAGTAGAGCTGGTGACAGAAAAAGAACTGATGAAACTAAGTGTGTGCTCTTTTTGACATTAATGAGCCAACTGTTGAAAGATGACACATGGGTAATAAGTAAAGCAACAGAAATCTGTCTGAGAATATGTAAAAATAGCAGAATGGACTAGTAAGCTGCCGCCACAATGACAAACTCAGATTTATGAACTGTTTTGTGTCATGTTGTGTGTCTGGAACCATTAAATGAATGTTTTAGGGGTCATTCACACAGGAAGCAGTTATACATGCACTAGACCAGTGTTTCTAAACCTTTTTGACTACAAGGCCCCCCATTGTCAAAGACAATATCTGAAGGCTATCAATATCTTTTTTTCCCCTTTTTTCTCTTTTTTTTATAGAAATTAGGAGTGGCAATATTTTAAAATAATTAAATAAAATAATTATAAATAATTATTATACTTACATTTCTTAATTCCAATAATGTTCATCATGGTTTGCGTTTTTTATTACCAATACATTTACGTTACTTGTTTAGTTTGTGATTACAGGGTTTCTTAATTTTTTTACTCACAAATAGCAATTTCTACCAAATAATATATTTTAGAACTGGACAATAGATATTAATCAGTTATTATTATATATAAATTATATTAATCCTAAAAAAAATTAACTACTAATATCCATGACTTTTCCACATCAAGAAAAATTACACTTTTAAAAATTCCCTTATACATATATCCCCAGGTTGTCCAAGATCATGCCATTTAAATAAAAATGGCAGTTGTTAATGGAACAAAATAAAATAAAATAAGAAATATGATTTCAGCTCACATCTTACTTTTTAACCATTTTAGCTAAAAAATATTATCTTGTGGCACCTTTGGAAGTGTGGTGAGGCCCACTGGTTGAGAACAACTGCAATAGACAGACCTTTTGGCTGCTACGCGGGGTCTTGCTGATTTTTCAGTGTTTCACGCCATGCCAATTTAAAAATAGTTCAATGTTTTAATGACACATGACACACATGACACCTGTCATCTGTGTGCTGTACCTTTTTCTTGAGCTCCACACTGATGGCATTGGCTTCTTTGAGGTATACAGCATTGCCCCACAGCTGGTCTCTGAGGGAGGTGAACTGGTGGTATCTCCATTTCCTGAAAGCCCACTGGGCCAGCTCGTACTCATGCTGGGTCCAGGGCACTGCAATACAGGAACAATAGTCAAACATGGCACAGCATACAGTAGGTGGTTGTGAATTTGCCAAGCAGGACATTCTTATTGTTCCTGGAACAACAATTAATCCATCAGACTAGGGATTGGGAAGGGTGTAGGGGCTTATCAGCCTATTATTTATTTTCCTCTGATTGTAGTGGTAGTTTTGATTGGGTTGAGGTTATAGATAGAGTTAGGACTCTGTGTAAGTAGGACATGCTCCTGGATCACATTTCTGTCAAACAGTGTCCCAGTACACTGCACATTAACAACTTTTGACAATGGGGTACATTTCATGCCATAAGGTAGCTGAACACCAATTCAAAATTCTGATTTTGACCCTAAAACTACACTACCTTCATCCTCTTCCTCCTCTTCTTCCTCCTCATCAGGTGTCTCCGCAGCCAATGAGCGGGTCTCCACCTGTTTCTGCAGCTCTTGCAGTTTACTTTCATAAACCTTTGAGAAAATGCGATGAAGAGAAAGGACAGCAGACACGATCTTATCAGCATTACAGACACTTACTAACCTTGGAGAGATAAAAGTTACACGGTTACACTGTTGCTTCAACAAATGTGTGCCATTTGGCTAGTTCATGACAATGGAATAGTTAAAAAACTACTTTAAATTACATTTTTAAATGGCTTTAGCTGAAGTTAAAACTAAACAGCACTAATTTTGCACACAGAAGTAGACGATGAACACCCATCCATTTATATTCAAATAGACTTATTTGAATATAAATAAGTCTATTTGATGCTTCCCTGTGCAAATATCGCCACCATTTTCAGGTGGCTCAAGCATATATCAAGCTTAATATATGCGACAGTAACAGTGAAAACTTGGAAAGCAGTTTTAGTTTTTGGAAAGTCTGTTTCCTACTGCTGCATATAAAACCTGTAGAAAGAACTTCAATGGTACAAAAAATGTCTAGACGTTTTACTACCGAAATGCAACTAACATTTATAATATATTTAATTAGTAATGAAAAAGGCTTCAGGTAGAACTGACTCTGTACCATAAATGGAAGTATTTTATATGCTTATGTTTCACTAAAATGTGGTTATATGTAACATTTGTGACATTTCAGCAGGATTTAGTTATCCCACATAGTTTTTTAACAAATGAAAAGGTCTGAAAAGGCAATGTCAAACATCTGAAAATTTACTTACACCAGATGGATAAAATAATTCCTCTGGAATTAAGTCAAACTCATTACTGTATATATTTCACTTTAGACACAGGACTAACTAAAGGGCTGACTGCTGTCATATCTCCTCAGAGCTATAATATGACGAAATGATCACGATAAATACACATCTAAATGTGATTGCTATAAGAATATGCTGGAATGTTTATATAGATGAAGACATTTGGCACAGAGCAACAGTCACCGCATTTCAAACTTGTTCGCTTTATTTCAGTCATTGTTTGAAATCTTGATATTCAGCACAGTTCAAGGTAATAGCAATATTAGTAAACCATCAACACATCTTAGAGCACTGAAGATCATATGTTGCACAAAAACGCCCCCCAAAATAACACATTATAATACAGGGCCATTTGGAGGCACTCACCATTGCATATAGATAAACACTGAACAGACAAATGACATACCTTTAAAAAGGGTAAAATACATTGCCCGTTTGAATGTATACTTTTTCTTTGCTCCTCTTGTTGTAGTTAAGAGTAGCTGGCAGCACCGTACATTAATGGTAGCACAACATTCTTTATTGGAGCAGGGAAATGGCATGTCTTGATAGTCATTCAAAATAGAATATTTTCAAGAAGTGGCTTATACTTTTATTGCTATGCTACACTGAAAGGTGAAGTGTGTAATTTCTGCTGCACTATACGGTTCTCAAACACGCCCCTTCTCTTTCACTGGACAAAAAAAAAAATTTCCTTGTGAAAGGAAAGCAGTTGTGTTTTATACAATATGCATTACTTACTATACCAAAACCCAGGGTTTCCAATAGAAATAAGGCAGTAATTCTGGCAACAAAAAGCATTCAAGTCCTTCATCCTTATGAAGCAATGCTGAAAGCATGGACTTTTGACCTAGTTAGCTAACACTTTACTCTGGCCAGAGGAGATGACATGAAGAGGATTTCAGAACATGTGCTTTGGTAATACGCAGCTGGTAATGGGACACACTTGGGTGCTGAGGCACACCAGTGCATAATTATATCGAGGCTTAAGCAGGGAAATCACAGTGGCTTAAGTGCAAGGATGTACAACTACATTAACCCTACGTGAATGTAATTACTATTATGTTCGAAAGAAAAAAATCTGGTAAATTTAATAAAAATTAGAAGTGTTCAGTGGCATTTCATATATAAGCTGTGAGACTAAACGAGAAAATGAAACAAAAAGCAGTGCATCATACACGTGTCTGGCAAATTTTATTTGGCTTTTCCATTGCTAAAAACATGCTACTAGTTTCAAAATGAGCCTCAGAAACCATGGAAACCGTCCTTTTAGAGGTCCTTTCCATGGCATGTCTCTGGAGCTTTCTGTGGGTTTGCTTACCACACAGCGGACACCCGAAAATAAATGTGATTCTAATCATGTTAAGATTGAGAAGAACAGCTGAATGTTCTAGAACACTGACTCCATCCCGTGGGAACAGACTGTCCCCCCTTTTGAGGATCAGAGTGCAGCAGACAGTTTAGAGGAACAATAGATGCAAAGCACGCTCTTACACAAAAACATTACCTCTGTGGATATGGATATTTAGTGCAGAGTGGTTTGTACTCAAAATAAGGCAGGACCAAACTTTATAAAATCAAAGTGGCAGTTTTTTGTTTTTTTTGACAACAAAAGAAACTGTTTTTTACTAAACATAAGGGGCAGCGTCTATATGTTTCACAATAAGAGTGATAGGAATTCAATAAAAATCATTCGGTTTTCTTCATATATTGCTATTACAGTACTTACTTTTAGGCGCCAAGTACAAGGAGATTAATGCAATATGTTAATGATACATTAGTGAGTCAATAAGGCACTTAAAAACTTTAAAAGCACTCCTTTATAATCTTATCCTCATCTGCATAAGGCAGCTAGAGAAAGGCCTTTGCTGCCACCTTTCATATTCAAACTATTTATTGGGGAATATTAACCCAGGGACCCACAACTTCATGAAATAAAACAACTTGCATAAAATGTAACATTAAAAACATCATCTCCAACATGTGTTTATAAACATTCAAGAGGATAAAAAGTTGGCTATTAACCTTCCAGCATTTACTGAACACGTTACCTATGCACCTTCAATGCACAAATATGACTGATTTGTAAATTCAAAAACTCAAAATTCAAGTAATGGTTCAAGGTTCTCATTGGACAGTATGAAATGTTGCAGTGTAGTGGTTATGTGTTCAATGCTAAGATCTATTCAGACCAGCAGCAAAGCAGAGGTAAACTGAGGCAAATCAGTGTTAAAGTACTTCTCAAATACATGATGGCATCTTCAAAATATACTGAAGTTTAAAAAAGTTAATTCTACAGCCAAGAACTAAAGGGTGACTCTCTTAAAACTCATCGTTCCCAATACTTTATTGCAAAAAAATGTTTGTTTTATTAATCAAGGCTCAAGGAAATTGCTCTGAGATCTTGTTGTGACTTGGACACTTAACCAGCACTCTTATTGCTAGACTTTTAACCCATATGCATAGCTAACAATGGATGGGGGGATCATATTGTTGATGCAAGGTGTTCATGTGGTATATTCCAGGGAGATAATTGCAATTTGGATCCACAAATGACAACAAGAACATTCTTTAAAAACAAGTGCCATAAAACAGTTTGACTTGATGGGGACAAGCTGTCCAATGCTTTGATGAGTCTGTGATGTGTGATTTGTAACGTCAACTAGTTCTGTACATGAACCTATGCCCTGCTTCCAATGTCACACTGTGGTTTCTCGACTGCCCTTCAAATTAGGGGCAGACATTTGCCTACGCATTCGGGGTGGCGTACAAAAATTGTTGTGGTGGCTCGGCTGCTGATTGGGTGGGTACTGCGGGTAGTTATTGCTGGCATCAGTATTGTAATGATAGAACTGTTGATGCTGTTGTTGTGGATAATGATGCTGGTTTTGGTTGTAGCGTGGCTGGTAAAAGGCCTGTTGGGGGTGAGGCGGCTTCCTGTTACCCGAATTGAGGGACTCTGTAGAGTCCGAGGCTCGCTGGCTGCTGTTGAAGGAGTTACTACGGCCTCGTTCATGAAGTTTGTGGCTTTGATTATGTCTATGACTCAGGCCCTGCTCTAGATCTTTGCTTCTACGTTGACCCATAGGACTAGGAAGAGTAGGATATGTCTGGATGGTTGGTACCACTTGTTCTCCTGGCTCTGTGGCCTCCCCAGTGTCATCCTCTTCCTGGACTGCTTCTTTGGGTACTTTCAACTCAATCACCTGTTCATCTGTTATAATGATATGAGTGCCAGGGGTCCAGGAGTTGCGATGCTTGGGGTTACTCTTGAAGGGGAAGCGAAGCTTGCGGTCTTCGGGTGGGATGAAGCGGTGGGGTCCATTTTGCCTCCGGAGCTGCTTGGAAATCTCCTGTTGCTGGAGGTTCTTGAGGCGTACCTGCTCTTGTCGCATCCACCTCATACGTCCACGTCGGAACGAAGAATCATCATCTGTCATCTTAGACAACTGCTCGTCCGACTGTTCACAGTTGGGCTTCTCCTCAGGAGCTTTACCCTCGCTAGAACTGCGGGCCCTCATGGGTCCACTGCGAGTGGTTTTCTCCTGTGACTCATTGGAAATCAGCGGGATTACTTGCTCCATCTTCAACATCTTATTCCGGAGAGCTCGTATCTCTTCATCCTTCATGTTGTTCTGCTTTTTTACCTCTTGCAGGATGTCCTCGAGTTTGTCAATGTGCACCTTTAGGTCATCCATGTCAGTCACGCCTCGTCCATTGGTTATGACATCTTCAATTCGTTCATCCCCAACCCCTACAGTGTCCCAAACATCTCGAGCCACTGCTCTCCAAGAATCTCGTTCATTTGGGTCTTTCTTGTTGTACGTGGCACAAAGTTCCTTCATTTTCACTATGGCCAGAGCCTCAATCTCTTGACGGGTGTGACGGAAATCATTCAGTGCCACCTCGTAGCAAATTTCTTTGACTGCCTGGATCTTCAAATCAGAGATGGTCACCCATTTGGAGTCCTTTGTAAGACGGCGACGCTGAGGGATCTGGTACATTTTGATAGGCTCTCTTCTTTTACCGCTGCTGGGTAAGCCACACTTTTTGACTATGGTTTGGAGCTTGCTGGGAGGAAGTTTCTCCCGTAGAGAAGTGATGAGTCTCCAGCTCTCCTCGCATGACCTCTTATCAGAGTCGTCACCACTATCAGAGTCTCCATCCTTAAGAGAACAAAACAGGAAACAAACCAAAGAGTGCGAAAAACAAAATGGGAAAATTAAAATGGGGTATCGAAATCAAAAGGAATGTTTTCTGTAAAGAATGGACAGTGCTGTGATATGCAAAATGGGAACAGCTAAATGACAAAAACTTGATTCATTAAGCTGAGAAAAACTGTCAAACTACTTGAAGATTTCTAACTAACACAATCATTAAACTGCAAGACAGCACCTTATTGTAGACTGCAAATTGACTATAGATATGGATATTTTAGAGAGCATTGTGTACTTGCAGATGCATTTGACAATACTCAAGCTTTCGAAGCATGGTGTGCCACTTTTAGTTTTTAGATGTACAGTGTGTAGATACAAATTCAATTCACTGTTGTTCCCAAGTTGCAAATCACTATATAAAAAAATAAATGCAAGGCATGACTGTCATGATTATGAGAAAAATGTCAACAAAAAGGGACAGATGTTGTGCGATCAGCTGTCTTTGTTGTTGCGATGGATTCTTTCTTTTTGTCAAGTTTAAATTTATGAAATCCTCTTCAATTAGAGCTCTTGATAGTTGCACCCCAAACATGCTTCAGTGGCATGCAGCAAAGCCAGATGAGTTTTGTTTCATTCCCTCATTTGAAGTCCTTGATAGAGAAGATTTGGTTTTAGAGTTTTTCTAGCTCTAGCGGTGGGTTAGACTCTTGCGTGTTTATTACAGGTCAGTACAGAGAAGAAAAAAGAGAAAGGACAGGCTTGGAGGAGGTTAAAAGCATCGATTTCATCCACTACAGTTAAGAGGTTAGTTAAGAGAAAATGCAGTTTCTCATTTTCCAGGTCAAGTAAAACAAAGACAATACAAAAATCACAGTCAAATAACAGAGGAGGCAGCTGGTGACCATGTAATCGTGATTGTGTAATCAGTACAGTGTGCGATATCGGTGTCATTCTGTATATGAGATTATATGGATGAGACCATCGGAGCATTGGAGAGCTTGTCATCATTGATTAAGACCCCCAACATGGATAGCTGTGTTATAGCATGCCCTCTGTGTCTGGCCAGACACAGACGTGTAGAACTCAAGGCTACAGATGTAATGAGAAACCACATTGTCACTAGCCTTCATCAACTACAGCAGAAATCTTTGGTTATGGCAACAATGCATTGGAAACATCAGCAATTGCATTGAGAAAACCAACAAACTCAGACAAAACGAAATCTATTTTGGTAAATCAAATGCTGACTCAAGCTTGACCAGCATAAAAACACTGCCCAGCAACAAATACTAAATGAGGTACTAAGTACCCTGTAAATTAATCTGTTAAACATGCTACAGAAAAAAACAAACCATGCAAAAGCAGCATATAGAATAAACCAGAGAAAGGGACTTTTTTTTTTTTTTTTTTTTTTTTTTTTTTACACCAATTTAACTTAAAGACCCCATGAAAAGGCTTGACAAGCACAGTTTGATGTCAACAAGGACCTCCAAATATGATGCTTTCTTTTTGAGTAAATTTAAATGACAAAGACCCGTTTATACTGTGTGAGAAAAAATAAAAATTAAGTGTGATATTATGAAGACAACAATTAGCTTTTATACAGTAGCTGTACTAAAGTAAAAAAAAATAAATAAAATAAAATAAAATAAAATAAAAAAATATAAATGTAAATGTATTTTTTTTTTTTTTATATTCAATTGACAGCAGTTTTTTTGTCTACTCACAAAATATTACATAAAAACATATACATTTATATTATGTATAACCCTAAAGAGACATGGCTAGAGACCAGGCTATATCCATGGTGAGGGGGAAAAAAGATTTTTTTTTAAAAATTAATTCATATTAAAATATATTTAATTAAAATATAATCAAATTAAAATATATTTACTATGTATATTATAATATATAATATTTAAACATGTTAAATGATAGCTCTAAAACATACTTTTCTCAAATCATTTATTTTCTCTCAAAAAAAGCCATTTGATTTCATGGGGTTTTTAACTGGTACATGGCAAACCAATGCCTTACATAACAATGGAATTCATAAAAACACAAATTACTAAATAAAAGCCAAATTGGTATTCTTCTGCTGATGCTGTTTTGCAAAGTTACATCTCAAATCTATGAGAGAGAAGTGAAATTTTGAATAAGAAATTCTTGCTGTATCAAACTGAATATGTAAATCAGTCCATATCAGCAATGGGCCATCTGCCATCTCAATCCAGACAGAGTGGATTCAGTTACCATGCAAAGAGGTTCAGCCATGCACTGGGAAAAGTGTTTCTCTCTCACACACATACAGACACACAAAAGTCTCAAGTTATCAGAGCTAAAAGTGCAGAATTAGTGCTGTTTGGACTTCAGCAGAGCAAGTAGAAAAGTAGGGGCCTGTTTTACTTGGTTCATCAAATAGCACATCTCTCCCCTCATTCTAAAGTAAGTTGCTAACAAAATTTGGAAGGACAATAAAGGTCTAATTAAAATGAAAGTACAGGTCCTCTGATAAACAACAGAATAAACAGGAATTACCAAAGAGATTCAGCCTTACCAGTCTCTGTTGCTCGAGTAGCTGGTCTGCTTCCTCCTTCTCTTTTTTGTACAGGATCTCCATTTCTGTAAGCCTGATATAATACAGTGCAAGACCACTGCATCAAAAAGCTGCTCTTTCTTACGCTCAGTGCATTTTCTTTCCGCAACATAATCCTAAAAATCCTTCTTACAATAATCCAATTCATATGTGCTCACATTCCATGCCAAGAGCTTAAACTTCACAAAATGTAGATTTTGTCTTCTGTAGCAGCTGGGTGGCCCTCGGCTTTGGTTGGCTATCCAACCCTAAACTATGCATAAGCTGGGATCCACACTTCCCTTAAAGGAATTTTGCCAGTTTGAATACAAATCCTATTGACAGCATATAAGTTATGATGTCGATTACCACAGAAAATAATTTAGACTCATCCTTAATTAAAAATAATAATAATAAAAAATATAAAATACATAATTATTGTATTAAATAAAATGTTGTCTTTAATAAAATCCAATGATTATTAGAGCTTTCGTACCTCTTCTCCATCTCTTGTTTCATGTCAATACCCTGTTTCTCCAGCAGTTCTCTTTGGGCAAAGGTCCAGTCCACTGGCTCTACGGGGGTCTCCGCTGTTGGGGTCTTCTCACGCTCAGCGCGAGCCTGCTCAGGGTGGTTAAACCGGAAAACGTGGTTCTTTCCCATGATAATGCGGTTACCTGAGGAATGGGAAAGTATATACACATTGGAACAATATAAGGGCAGATAAACTAGTTTTGCGCATGTATTATCCACCTTATTTTTTGCTTGAATGTACAAGTCTTTCAATGTTAGCCACAGTCAGTTATGCTGCTTTTTGTTGAAAACTGGTATTTGCTATCATATTATTTTAATGTATTATCGTAATCATAAACACTAGTTTCAACGTTTACTGCATTTTGCTATCTACTTACAGTGGCTAATGAAATTGCACACTCACAAAAAATAGATTACTTTTTTACATTAGTTTTTATATGACTACAATCAATCAGATTAAACCAGAGCTTAAGAACTGTACAACTGAAATGTGCAGGCAGCTATCAGTGACTCACCTGAGCGCAGCTGGACTGCAGAATTCACACGTTTTCCATTAACATACGTTTCTGATCCCTCACATGGCTCCAACGTGACAATCACTGTAGGGACAGAAGACAATTCACTACCTTCAGCAGCAATATCAGATTTTCATTGAGTAAAAGCTTAAAGAATAAAGTACTCAGATATAAAGGAGGGGAAATAATCTTTGACAAAAGATAATTTGCACTGAGCTGATCATGTCTGATTTAAAAGTGTTTTACCGTTGTGAGTTGAACACAGATAAATGGACCTAAAGATGTAAGTGAACACTTACCATGTCCGTTGGCATTTCTCTCACTGCGGAAGATACAGTGCTCTTCCTTGATGTGCGCTCCGCTCAGAACAATATCCTGTCTTCTTTCTGCATCTGCCTGGCCCACCCTATCAAAACAAAGACATTCATTTTAATTACCACAGGGATACTCCAACATTACCTTACAGCACTATAACAAGGTGCAATGCAACAAGTTTTCTGCAACAAGCAACTTGCGTGTGTGTGTGTGTATACAACTGGAGAAGTACACAAACTCATGAGGAAATCCTAACATCAAAGCAGTAAACAGCATCATGTCCTTTGTAGGACCCTTGACTAGTTGGATATGTAGCAACCATTAGATGCCTTTAGGTGCAACATACAGACAGCTACGAAACTTCTGACAGTTATGGAAGTGATTTCATACCTTGTTATTCCATCCTTGATATAATAGAGCAGACATTCTGACATCAAAGGATCCTCATTCAGGTTCACCAGGTGAGGGGTCTGTAGGGAAACAGGGTCAATGAGACAGACATCACTACAGTTACATTCACAGGCCAATTAAAAAGTGAAATAATGAGATTAAATGTCATCTCAATAATTACAATGACTTACAGAAAGTCATAAAATTTGGCTTCTTCAAAGGCTGATAATATGCTACATTAGCCTCTATGAACTAAATAACTACAAATTACTGCACATCATCTACTACTATACCACCAACCTTTTTGGGTGAAAACACCCCATTAAAGTCAGTATAGAGTTCACATGGCCTTTCAATGAAAAGCTATTGGATAGCCAAAATGACAGAGATGAAAGAGAAAAAAGGAGAGAAATTGAATGAAAACATGAATAAGTAGATGAATATAAATTGACAGAGGCATTGTTCTAGACTGAGGCAGGCTAACTGTGTTGATGTCTAACAATAAATCAGTAACAGCTCTGAAGTATTCGGCTAGTATATCCGAAAACCAAAAACGTTTTGTCCTATTTATTAAAAGAACTGATTTGAAAATTTAAAATCAATAAAATATAAAAAAAAAAAAAAAGAACTGATTTGATTAGACTCATGAGAGTCATTCCTTGAACACTGGTCGTGTTGCATGCCAGTGCAGGAAACACTACAGCATGCTGATGGATGTACATTTGTTTCTATTTCCTATGGTCACTAAAATTAAGAGTGATGTGGGAAAATTAAACTATTCAGTAATACACAGTTACACAGGAACTCTATTTTTGTGGTGAGGATTTTACAAATATAAAATGGGGGGAAAAAAACATTAAAAAAAAAAAAAAAATTGAATTCTACAAACCTGATTAGAAGAATAAACACTAAAGTCTTCAATAGATAGTGACGTTGGTCGATCGGGACCAAACTAATAGGATTCCATTGCAAGAGGCAAGCAAAACAAAAGATAAAAGAAAAAAAAGAATGGAAGGAGACTGATGGATGATGAAATGCGAAGACAGAAAGGCCCAGACATGAGGACATGAGAAGGGGCTGATTGGTGCAGACAGTAATGTTAATTAATGACGAGGAGTTCATGTGTTGTACCTTTTTAGGAGAGAAGACACCCAGGGTTCCCCCATCCTCCCGTATGGCCACTCCCATCTCTGCCAGCAGCGCCTCTCTGAGGGGAGGGAAGAAAAACATCATGGACATTACAATCAGCACATTTTTATGACCTTTTCAGTTAGCAACAAATACATTTGGAAAATGTATATTTAATACTTCAATGTGCATGTTAGTGTTGAGGTCAGTGTTGTGTGACAGCTACTTGAGTCTGGTACAGACTCGCACCAGCTGAGTATGCGGACACATAGCAGACACTCCTCATGGGCATGATGGGTATTGGGCACAGGGACAATAGGAAGGGAGCCAGATGGCACCCAAGCCCTCACTGACCTCTCCATACGGATGGCCTCAGTCTTCCTCAGCTTCTCCTCCCAGGTCTCATTCAGCTCGGCTATGATCTTCTCCGACTCCTACAGGACCACAGACAAAGAGGGTCAACATATTTCAAAGGATAATTTGGAAGTTTATGATGGGAGGTATAAGACAGAGTCTGAAATGGCTAAATATTGCTGGCATGATAATATCGTTTAGAATCTTTTACAGATTTTTTAATGTTTTTTGAAAGAATGTTCACCAAAATCAATCTATTTCTGTATAATATATATATATATATATATATATATATATATATATATATATATATATATATATATATATATATATATATATTAGAATAATCATGTTTAAATAATTAGCACCAGGTCGTCTCTTCCATACACTTGCCATTGTGACCTGCCTGACCTGTGTGTAATACTAAGAAGCTTAAAGCTTATTCTGCTATTCAGCGCTGTGAGCACATCTTGCTGTGTGTTAAATCAGATGAAATAAGTTATGGGGAGGCCATCAATTTCAGGGTCCTATGGCTAAAACAGAAAATCTAGGCAATAAGCCTGTGTGCAAAGGGCCAACTGCCTGACGTGGGGGTCAAGAGCAGTAAACACAGTTAAGTATGGGAAGCCCAACACTCATTTTCCTCTATTGTGTCTGTGCCTTATTGTCCTTGGCTGGAAGGAAGACCAGAACCATCTGGCCTGAGGTACAGGAAGCTCCTCTAGATCCTTAGTTAACACCCCTGCCATCTGTTCATGTAGAAAGCAACACTGTGGCTTCTTTAAACCTGTGAGCTGATGCTTTCGAGAAACCCAGATCACTATAGAGGACTAGGAAAACTGGATTATCATTATATTAGATCTACGTATACATATACGTGACTAAACACCAAAAGTTTGGAATAATTATGATTATCTTACCAAGGCTGCATTTATTTGTTTAGAAATAAAGTAAAACAGTAATATTGTAAAATATATATTTAAATAAAAATAAATAAAAAAATAAAATAAATAAAAAAAGCTATTTTAAATTGTAATATTTTAAAATGTATTCCTGTGATGCCAAAGCTACATTTTCAGTATTCATTACTTCAGTCTTCAGTGTCACACGATCCTTCAAAAATCAGTCAAATATTTCACATAATGGTTTTCACTGTATTTTTATCAAATAACTGCAGCCTTGATTGGCATAAGGACTTAAAAAAAAAAATCTGAATTATTCCAAACTTTTGACTGGTAAGTGTATATTTTCATGTAAGAAATTGGTTGTATGCAGGGCAATCAGATATCATGAAGTGATGGGGTTCATGTGAATCACACAGCAAACTGGCTTCTATCTGATTATGTTAATGACTGAGGTCAAGGATGCTCTCACTTTTTATTATACATCAATATTTTCGGCTAACACAAAAGAACAGGTCTATTTCTGGCTGATTTCCTGCCGAACTACGTCGGAGGTTGACGTCACTAGTGCGTGCAAATTGCCGTAACCATGGAAACTATTGCCTGGAAGCTGTAGCCACGTATACTTTCTCTCTCTTTTCCTCCCTTACTATCTCACACATTTACAGAGTCTCAGTGAATGGTTTCAAGACACTGGTGGGTGGGCAAGTATGACAAGACAACCTTTTTACTCCCTCAAATAATAATATAATATAATATAATATAAGTTTTGTTTTACATGTAATCTTAATCATAATCTACATCTCACCTTAATTTGTTTTTATTTAATATTTATATTAACATTTAATTTTTTTAATAAAATGTAAACAAATTGGTATTAACAACCCAGAAATTTCACTGGTATCGACTACTGAAACAACCCACATGTCACAGGTGTTTACAGACAGCTGGTATGTCAGATATCATTCATTAAGGCACAATCTGTCAGAATGAAAGCATAACAACACAGATGAAGTCCTTGAAATACCTCTCAGGTTACCATGGTGATTCAGAGTAGAGTGTACATATGCATGAGAACATGCAAATCATTATGAGTAGAGCATTTTGAATATAAAAGGTCACCAGGTGCCTCAAGCACCTCCATTATCCTATTACACAATGTCACCTAATCAGTTTTGATTCATTTAAGAGGAAACCTTTGTGACGCCAGGAAATGGCTATTAACTTAAGCCCTTGACCCTTATTTTGTTTTGAAAATGCTCGTCTGTGTACCTTCAGCCTCTCGATGGCCTCTTCTCCACCCGGCGTGGACATGATGCGCTCCTGGATGCTCGAAACGGACTGTAGCCCTGCCTGGCTGCACAGAGAGCCTAAGGACGGAGATGCCGTCAGGCAGCCCATAGGTGCTGTGGAGAAATGGCCAGGCCGTTGGTTCTCTGAGGCAAGCAAGTATCTATGCTTATTGTTGTGTATATCTTTCAGGTCTGAGCCACAGAGAAGAGACACAGACGACGCAAGGAGGGAGAAGCAAAAGTGGTGGAGACAGAAATGTAAGAGTACAAGAGACAGAAAGAAAGGAAGAAAAAGGACAAAAAGGAGGAAAGACCAATGTAAGACACACAGTTCACATCAAAGGATTACAACAAACACGCCAGTCAGATGCACAGTTTTCACCTCAGGTTGTTCAGTGGAAACACATTTATATACCCAATAATACTTTAAAAATCCAATTCACAAGTCTTTGTCTTATAAATAATGTTGTTAAAACAAGATATTAAACATGTTTTAGAGAATGTATCTTGAATTTAACTTTTTTTTTGTCTTGTTCCATTGGCAATTTTTTTTCAATTGTTAAGCATAAACCTCTACATTTAGCTTAAAAAGAAATGAAGCACAATGAAACAAATCAAAATACACTTCAATTCAACATTCATCATTCATTTTTGTCTTGTTGAATATTATATTTTATTCGAAAAAATTTTCAATTCAAGATACATTTTTGGAAGGTACATTTATTTTGTTTCAAGAATATTAATTTTGACTACAGTATATAATATTTTTACATTTTTAAGTATTAACTAAAAATCACAAATTCCAGTATATAATATTTGAATATGTGGATATTAATATTTTATACAAATTTTGCTTCTTAAGTAAACTTAACTCAATTTAATTCATAATTATAAATTATAATCTTTAGTAATAATAATAATAATAATAAATTTAAACAATAATTTAAATAATAATAAAGTTTTATAATTAAAAGAAAGGTACTGATTAAAAGGGATAATTCAACCAAAAATGAAAATTCTGTCATCATTTACTCACCCTCAAGTTGTTCCAAACCTGTATGAATTTCTGTATGAATTACAAAAGAAGATATTTTGAAGAATATGGGTAACCAAAATAGTTGATGGACCCCCATTGACTTCCATAGTATGGCTTTGGAACAACTTGAGGGTGAGTAAATGATGACAAAATTTTCATTTTTGGGTGAACTATGCCTTTAAGAACTGGATTTTTTGCAGTGTACGCACTTATTAATATGAGGAGTAACAATCAATAAATATGCATAATATTTAATAAATTATGTAATAATATTTAACAACATGTGACCTTAAAACAGTGCAGCTGAACTAACAAGCACTTTTAAATGTGATAAATCACTTTTTCTTTTTTTTTTCTTTTTTAATTTGACTTGATTTTGACCTGGGTGAAAACTGACACTTCTTAGAAGAGAGAGAAGAGTGATGGGGTGGGGGGTTGCATAAAGGTCACAAACCAGGAGAGGGGGGATTGGGGTGGTAGAAGAGCTTAATGATAACATGCTGCTATTCGAGCTATAAAATGTCTTTTCCACGGGGCACATCACTCTTAAAGTCATGATGTTGTCAATGTTTGGCAGCTACTTTTTTCTACTGTGACTGAGAGGTGGAGTGTGCTTTAAAAAAAAAATCCCAGGGAGCTTTATCACAGTTCAGTCGAGCTTTCTGCTGTATATTCACGCTATTGGATTTTTCCCCACTTCATTTATCTGAAAAGACTCTCCTGAAGCAACTAGGCCAACATGGCGGCGTAGCAGCACTGCATTACATTACTGTTCATGCGTTCAGATGATGCGATTGAGGCCGCTAGCACACAGACCACAGCAAGCATTTCAGTCAAGTTAAAACATTCACTTTCCCAGCGCCATATGGTTGTAGCGGTAGAAAGCACAGTGTGCGTTCATCTCTCTGTGATATCAAGAACTCCCAGACAGATAGAAAACCAAATAGCCACCTGGGCTCTGATTCGGTTCTGCAGGTTTTAAAAAAGGTATGCAGAGCTTGCGTAAGATGATACAGTGAACAGGGATGGGAGAGGACACAGACGCACTTGGACTAAAGTGATACGGAAATACTGAGGCTACGTAACACTACGGTATTCTTACACTTCCACTGCAACTGCTATTCTGCAAATGTAAAATGATGAAAACATGCACCTTTTCTCTGATAGATCATTGCTTCGGTTTGTGAACTTAGCAGTGTTCTAACATCATCAATATCGTGACCTGCAATGAACAGTTAAATGACAATAAAACCTCACTAGGGAAAAAACAAAAGAAAAAAAAAAAAAAGAGGGTAAGATTTCAATCAAATTTAGTCAACAAAGATGATTAAAGTTTTGACATTAAAGAGATAGTTCACCTAAAAATAAATTTTGTATCTTGTCATAATTTTTTCACCCATTTCATTCTAAACCGTATGACTTTCAGCTTTAGCGTTAAGCAGAATGTCATCCAAAGATTTTTTTTTTTAAATAAGTCCAAGAATTAACTCATTATTCACTTATATTCTTCCTTTAATTGAGAATAAACAGTTGTCTGTTTAATCACACAAAGCTATTGATTTTAAGTTGTATTTTGTCTTATTCCATTGGCAAATTTTGTTATAAGCCTAAACCTCAATAAGTTTTGCTTAAAACAGGTGGAAAACCCAATGGAACAAAACAAAATACATTTTAATTCAACATTCATCATTCATTTATTACTCACTGATTATTTATTTTGAAAATTTGCCAAATTATAGAAATACAGAGTTAAGTTAAGCAGTTTCATGATATATACCCTGAAAACATATTAATATAATATACAATTTTACTTCTTAGTTAAATTTGTCTTTTAATTTTGACAATATATACTCTATATAATAATATTTCATTATGTGGATATTCAAATTATATACAATTTTGCTTAAGTACATTACTTAACCTAACCCTAAATGCAAAAAATAGTTGACTTGGAATATAGTTGTAAGGCTCATATGGACTACTTTTATGATTCGTAATGCTGCTTTTTTTGGAATTATAAGTAGTATAAATAAGTATAAATCGCATTTCCTTGTATGGAAACTAAATCTAGGACATTCTTGTGTTTAACAAAAGAAAATACAGACTTAATGATAACAAAATGCTCATTTTGGGGTGAACTATCCCTTTAAGTGCTTCCAGATGCAGTCTATCAGATCTATCGTGCAGTGGGGGGGGGGGGGCTGGGCTTATTTGGAGGAAAGCCTGCGATTAAGACTGCATCATGCCAGACAGTCTATCAAATTAGGGTAAGAGCAAGCATAAAGCCTGCTAGTGGCATGTTAACCGATTCCAGTCCATCCCATATTTAATCTCGTTTGTCTGGGATTCCTTGTGGTAAGGGAGAAAAAAAAAAAAAAAAAAAATTGAGGCATGCAAAGCCGACAGGTTTGTATTCCAGAAGCGATGAATAAGCTACTGGTAGCGAGAGGGGAGAGCGAAAGGATGCGGCCCCGTCGCGCGTATACACACATTTGCTTCCACTTCCAAGGCAATCATCCCCCATTGGCTCGACTGAAGAGAAGCAGGAAGAACAGGAGAAGGTTGAGAAGTCAGAGTTGAGAGGACTAGTAGAGGAATGACTGATGG
Source organism: Hypophthalmichthys molitrix (assembly GCA_037950675.1). Classification (NCBI taxonomy): domain Eukaryota; kingdom Metazoa; phylum Chordata; class Actinopteri; order Cypriniformes; family Xenocyprididae; genus Hypophthalmichthys; species Hypophthalmichthys molitrix. The sequence goes on along the minus strand of CM075513.1, from coordinate 14,309,879 downwards.
AGGCAGTTAGATTTGACTAGACAAAATATTGTGAAGACAAACATGAGAGGGAAACACTTGACTTTACATAATTGGCATGTGATGTGTGGATAAACTGGACATGTTGTGTTGGAAAACAGTATTATCTGTTTCTAACCATGATATGTCCATACTAATGCTAATCTCCATCGCATGTTGATGAACAAATGAAGACATAGAACTAACAACATGAAGACAATGCAAGCTTGCCAAGACTGCAGCATTAGATCAGAGCTAAAGAATTCGCCACTTGTGAGCTCAGTAAGTGACCTCCCATTTGTCTAGCAACTGGGCATTCATGTCAGTGGCCATTGGGGTGTGCTGTGCCTTGACTTACTGTCCAGGATGTCTCCTAGGCCCTGGGCACGGAGCAGTTCCTTCAACCGTGTCACCTCGTCCTTAAGCTCCCGCACCAGTTTGGCGTTGGGGTCCTCGTTGATCACGGCGTTGCACTTGATCTGCTTGGCTCTGTCCGCATATCTGTGAATGAGCAAACAAAGACAATGATCCAAACAGCCACTGATTTCACAAAAGTGTTTTTATCTAGAACAAGAAAGCTCTCTTATCACAATCAAGATCTAAGGGTGGAAGTCACACTGCTTGAATAGGAGTGAATTCTTACCGGAGTGTGCTGAGAGTTTCATCATAGTTAATGTCAGCAGGGCTCAGGGCGGCCACCATAGCTGTCCTTGAGTTTCCTCCTGGTTAACGAGCACAATTATGCAAACAATTAGAAATACCAAAGGGCTTTTCACACTTATATTTAAGCCTGGGTCATTCTAAACCTCGAATCCTGTGTTATCATGCTTCACGTTCACACTGCTCATAATTTACCCGGGGTTAACAAGTAATCCGGGGTATTTATAAGATGACGTTTCACATTGTGCATCCCTAAATCCTAGGTTAACGTTATTTGCATATTTTGCAGTATTTGCATATTTTCAGTGTTATTGATTGAATAAAAACAGCACGTGACTTATTTACATAGCTCTAGCATTGCGCATCTTCGTATTGCCGACTGACTATAAAAGGTAAGAATAAAACGGTCTCTTCTTCACTCAAATTGTTGACATTTTTACTCTCTAATGCTGAATTTACTGTTTTTATATAATAGGGCTTTCACACTTGAAATAACCCTATCATTCTAAACTCCAGGTAAATGGAATCCTGGGTTATCTTGCTTCAGGTTTCACACTGCTCATAATTTACCCGGGGTTAACAATTAATCCTGGGTATTCATAAGCTGACATTTCACAATGTACATTCCAAAACCCTGGGTTAACGTTCTTATTTGCATATTTGTGGTGTCAGTGTCACTGATTAGATAATGCAGCACGCAACCTGTTTACATAGATCTAGCATTGCGCATCCTCATATTGCCGACTGTACTATCGAGTATATTGAATGGACATTTCGGACTATAAAAGGTAAGAATGAAACTCTTCTTCCCTCAAATTGTCACGTTTTCTGTCAGCATTTGACATTTTTCCTCTCAAACACTGAATTTACTGTTTATATACAATGCGAAGTGTGTTTCATAACTCAGGGAAAAAGCGGTACTAACCCCGCTTCTAAATTACAAGTGTGAAACGTTCCTTTACCCAGGGTTAAAAGCGGTGTTTAGAACGACGATAACCCAGGGTTAAGCACAGTGTGAAAAGCCCTCAAGTACTGCGCTTTTGACTTGAGTATTGATCTAAGATGGGCCAACGAGTTCCACAGATTAAAAAAATAAATAAAAAAAGCACATGAGAAAAGATGCGATTGTGAATAATAAGTGTTCAATCAGTTGAGTATAAATAATATTTAATGGAATATTTCACCCAAAAATAAAAATTCAGTGAATAAGGAATAAGGAAAGCTCAATAAGCAAAAAAATAAGCAAAGCAAAACATTATTTTTGTTTTAAATAATAAAACAAATCAAAACATTATTTAAACGAAACAAAAACAATGAATTTATTTTTTGGGTGAATTATTCCTTTAAAGCCCAATCATATTACATGGACAGAGAATTGTTGGATTATTCTGAAATATAGTCAATTCTATTTTTAATAACTGGTATCCATGCATCATAGTAGAAATGCTCATTTATAACCATCATGTATCATCAGACATACCTAAATTCTCTCTTAGCAGCCATGTCAACACCGAGTCTCGGTAAGGAATGAAGTCTGTCTTCTTTTTCTTCTTGCTCTGTTTTAAAACAGCCGGTAAAACATGTTGGAATATAGCGTAAATACAGTTACTGCTATATTAATGAATGGGTTTAGGAAATTACTTGATGTATGAGACATCAAGACAGGAATAGGAGACACTAATAAGGCAACAGGTTACATGGATAAAGGTGGACAGGTTTAGATGGTTCAGTGGTTAGTGACCATACACGCGGAAAGATTACCTTGCTGGTACAGTTATCCTGAGAAGGGAAGCATTGCCAGGAGAGAGACACACAGCACACAGAGTTACAGTACTGAAAACAGGCAGGCAAACAGGCAGAGAGAGACACAGGTATACTACTCACCACCTCAGCCAGGGCTGAAATAACCTTTCCTAGTGTAGTTAGAGATTTGTTGATGTTTGCTCCCTCCTAAGAAGCACAAACAAAAAAAAAAGAATATTTGTTTTTTAATAAACTATATTTAAATCAAATTGAATCCATTTCAGCTTAATATGAGCTTGCCCTTAAAACAAACAAGACCTTAAATGCACTGTGACCTTAGCCTTTACTGATTATAATAATAAAAATAGCTGTAATGCATAAGTGTTTTATGTTCAGTCACGCATGTTACATTCCCTGAATATTTGTGGCGTGTGGAGGAGAGCGCAGTCATTTTAAATATGGTAGGTGGTGGTGGAGCTCTAGAGAGGCTGTAAAATTAGTCTGTACCTTCAGTCTGGTTCCTTTGGCCCCTGTTGAGTCAGCACGCTCACTTCCTGCCAGATCCACCAGGCTGATTTTGCTGACCTGAAACCAGACAGCACAGATACTTTCAGACAGATCAACACACACTAAAATAAGACACAAAGGAAATTTCATTCTTCATTCTGGCATACTATGTATGTGGGAGTCTATTTTTTTTCCCATGGTTTTCAAAGATTTGTGTCTATTAGGAATAGAAATATATACATATTTCTGATATAGCGACATCCAAATGAATCAATTTGATGATTCAATCAAACTGATTCGGAAAGCATTTGTAAATCATTTGTTCCATTAACCATTGAGCTAAACAGTTCAATCATCCAATCATTTTAGAGTACTGTAGTAAAATCATTGGTGCATGCATGCAAAACTAATTGTGCTAAAGAATGCCTGGGTTATCTTTTCATTTTGTCGTTTCCTAGAGTTCGGGCCAGCGGTGCCGCTGCCAAACTGGATGAGTAATATTAGAGCGAGGGCTGAGGAGAGACCTGTGTAGTGAATCTAATGTAGTAGCTCTGTACAATAGCTATTGTGTCCGTGGACCCCATAGAGCTGTCTTTGTGTCTACAGCAAATACACAATGAGCCCCACAAACAGGATGAGTGGGACGGGTCTCTTTCTCTCAGTTTTCCTTTCTGCTTGGTTCAGTATTTGCTGACTTTGTGTTGCAGGACTAATCTGAGCTCTGTGAAAAGTCATAATGGCTGTGGATGGGTGTAAAGTATCCAACCTTTTCTGTGGACAGGTCTGTCTCGCTGTCATACTTCCTCTGGGTGAAAACGATAGTGAAGACGGCGTGAGACCGGCTGCTTGTCTCGTTCATGTTGGTGGCAGCAACAGTTCTGCGGACAAAATGAGCATCATAAGTGTCACACGCTAAATATACATATAAATATAAAATAAATATACATAGAAATAGAGTAAAACAAATAGTAAAGTTACCTCAGAAATGTGTATTAATGGATATTATTTAATGTTATGGTATTTTGCCTCTCAATTTATTAGTAACTGACTTTTCCCATGTGAATTTAAGTATTTGAGGTGACCTTATTTTTAACACCTGTGTAAAGCTGCATATCACATTAAAACTAGAGTAAACCCTGAACTCAAAGTCATTTTGTGGAAAAAAAAAGTAAAAATTAATAAATAAAAGTATAAAAACTAATAAATCATTTTTTTATTTGAACCCTGACCTCAAAATTGAAACTGGAGTCAACCCTGAACTCAAAGTAATTTTATGGAAAAATAAATAATGATAATAAGTAAAGCGAAGAATTATTTTTTCATTTGAACCCTCGTGAAGTGAAGAAAATTATTAATGTATTATAATATTTATTATTATTTTAAAATTATTTTGAGATCAGGGTTCAAACTACTTTATTGTATTTTTGTTTAAATCATAATTTAGTTTTATTTTTCTCACAAAATTAATTAAAATATGAATTAAACAAAAATACATTAATTTGAACCCTGATCTCAAAGTAATTTTGTGAGGAAAACAAACAAGCAAATAAATAAAATACTACACAAATTTTTGTGCACTACACAAAAATACTATAAAAGCATTATACAAATTAAAAGGATCTCTTCCATTGTCCCACCCACAATAAAAGTACCCTTTATCCACACAATAGGTCTTTGGCCTGAAGAAGGTGGAAGTTCCCTGCTTGGGAAGTTCATATACAGCTCTGTAAGCTTATCACCAGAGTGTAAGAGAATAATCCTGGAAAGTGCTAGTAAGTGCAGGAATAAGACATAAGACATGGGAAGATTGTAGAGGACATAGAAGCATGTTACTCATTCCCAAGAGTCACATTTTACACATGACTGTCAGTCAGAGTATCACTGGAGGATATAACAATGATATAACAACATATACACAATTTGTCTCTCACCTGGCTTTGTTACCAGCATCCATGAGGTCAGCTATGTCTGTGTAAGAGGTGACGGCCAGTTTCGAGAGGTCTTCCACATACGGCCCAAGTAGAGGATGTTCCCTGACACGCAAGTTCCCTTTGTTTTTAGGGTTTAGCAGGTCCCTCACTCGCTCACAGTATATCTCCATATAAGCCACCTACAATGAGCATATAACAGTTAGCTAGAATATATAACCTTAGATAAAAGAATTTATATATTTCTGTATTAATCTAGTCCGCCAAATTCCACACGTTGCCTTAAAAAAAGCCAAAAAACTTCAAAAGTCAAAAGATACACTATCATTCAAAAGTTTGAGGTCAGTAAGATTGTAACAAAATCAATACTTTTATTCAGCAAGCACAGGACACATTCAATTGATCAAAAGTGACAGTAAAGACATTTATAATGTTACAAAAGATTAATATTTCAAATAAATGCTGTTCTTTTGGAATTAACAATTCATCAAATAATCCTGAAATGTTTCTTGAGCAGCAAATTAGAACGATATCTGGCACTGATGACTGGAGTAATGGCTGCTGAAAGTTCATCTTTGACATCACAGGAATAAATTATATTGTAAAATATATTAAAATAAATTTTCTATTGTTCTATTGTTTTTACTGTATATTTTATTAAATAAATGCAGCCTTTGTGAGCATAAGAGACTTCTTTCAAAAACATTAAAAAGTCTTACTAACCCCAAACTTTGTAAAGTAGTGTATATTTTTGAAATTGATTAAAAAAAAAAAAATCTGAAAAAAGAAAGCAATGCAATGCATTATATTATATTATATTATATTATATATATATATATATATATATATATATATATATATATATATATATATATATATATATATATATATATATATATATATATATATAAAAGATCTGGACACATTTAGTTGTCTTCAGTATATCTTTGCAAACAATTATGAATCACACTAAAATTAAATGCCGTCAGAGCAAATATTCTCAGCATATTTAATACCAATGCCAATTTGTTTGTAGCTGAACATGTTTAGCTCTCAGTTACTGAACACTTGAGTGGGCTCTGATCAAACCCATCACCCCCCTCTGCTGAGTTTAATGCTTTTAGGTAACACAGCAAAAACAGCATTTCGACAGATTAAGGACAGCGTGTGAAGCGAGTCACAGGAATGGACTAAGGAGTCATGGTGTGTCTGCTGCTCACCTCCACCGAGTACGAGATCTCCTCATTGTTATTGTCATTGATTTTCTCAAAGAGTTCTTCACAGAGCTGGGAGGGGGACAAAAGAGCACATTAGGAAGGAGAGAGAGCAATCGATACAGAGCACAAATAACTGCTGGACGTGCTAGACGGAGTGCTAATGCCTTAATGTCTTCTGGCAATGTCTGCTTTGAGATCAGAAACATTTCAGTCACTGCTGGGCTCTTACGCATGTCTTTTACTCTGGATCCATTAAGGTAATACATATGCTGTGATATTACATTCGTACCTGAGGAATAATGCCTTCCTGTCCTTCCTCTTGCTTGCCCATCATGGTGTAGGACTTGCCAGCTCCGGTCTGGCCATAGGCGAAAATGCAGACGTTATATCCTTCAAAAGCATGCTGCAACATCTCTTTCCCGATGTCATTGTACACAAGGCTCTGTGACGCAAAGCTGGGGTCGTCCGGCTAGCACAGAAATGAAGAAAAGGGAACAAAACACATTGAGTCTGTAACTTTATTTTGGAGGATGATTAATTACAGCTGTAAATTTGACCACATGCACATTTTATTGTCCACTGAGTCAGCTCAGCAGAAAAAGCAAAAAGAGCAGGAAAAGGGCAGAAGGAGAAAAAGAGAGAAAATGAGATTTACCGAGGTGTGAGACCAGTATGAGTAGTCGAAGCTGAAGGATTTGGGTGCTTCCTTTGGGTTCTTGGGGTTCAAAATAGCTAGAAAAGACAAGGAAAATCAGTATTTTTACTGGCTTTAGTTTTTCACACAAAAACAGAAGGCGTCCATTCTATAGCTTTAGAGGATACACATAGTGGTTGACCAGTATGGGTTGTTTCAAAACCCAAAACTGAAAAATTAAATCACATGCCTTTAAGGCACAATATGTAAGAGTTTTGCAGTAAAATATCCAAAAAACACTAGGCCAGTGTTATATAATTTGTTCACTTGAGTACATACAACATCCCAAATGTTTGCAACTATTTGTAAATCGTGTAGGGCTGGGCGACATGGCCAAAAAGTCATATCTCTGTATTTTTTGGCTAAATGGCAATATGCGGTATATATCTCGGTATTTTCTACATTTTTCTATTTGGATTTAGAAAAAAAAAAAAATCTTAATTTAACATCCTGCCTAATGTTGTCCTACAGATATTGTGTTTATATTGAAAGCTATTAATACAATAGGGAATGTAACTGGGAATGTAATGTAGTCTGGCAAATTAATAGGCCTACAGTATGTGCAAAAAAGAGAAAGTTACTTTACATTCCAACATTGTAACATTACAATCTAAAAACAAAAATAATGCTTTTTAAGCAGAAGTTAAATTCACTACACTAAAAATTAAAATAAAAACAAAAGCACAGACTAATTAGCTATATATTTACAGTATATATATTATTAGTTACTGCTATCATAAAAATACACTTACTTGTAGGTTTAAAATTCTACATATGACACATTTATTATTCAACAACAAACATTTTTTCAAAATGTATATTTTAGTCAGAATTATGGCGATCCCATTCTACTGAGCTCCGTCTGTTTGGTGCGAATGCGCGCGGCGACGCTCGTTCACGAAGTCTATGAAGTTTAGAGGAGAATGAGATTCGCTAGCAGAAGGCTCGTCCACTCCTGACAGCAAAATGGAAATATTTGTATGACTTTCTAACATTTACAGACGGAGAATATACCTGTGAAATGTAAGTTATGCGCTGAGGAAAACACCACATCACAAAAGCATTAAACAGCGCAAATATCTGTCAGCACATGAATCAGTCAGAGCATCTGACAGGGCAAGCCGCTTTAAACGATAGGCCTACGTGTTAACTATATCTTAATCTTACAAATTATTTTTAAAGCCCTTAATATTAAGCATGTCTCATGTTTAAGCCAAACTGTATTATGCATTTCCTCCGCAGCAGCACTCTGATATTCTAAAATTGATCTAGCTTATTGCAGTGTGCAACAAGTGTCTCACAGCAGCCACCGAGCGAACGCACAGAGTAACGTTATAACATTTTTAACACACTCAAATGTATCTAATATGATAAACAGAGCTGCGTTACCTCATACTCATGACCGGAGAAGCGAAAGCGGCGCCGGCGACTGTGGCATAATAAAAGTTCGGCTGCTCGTGAGGCGTGTGTTGCGCAATCGCTTCAGCGGCCTCGTTCAGCTCCCACAACACTCGGTCCTGCTCTGCTTCATACTACAGTAACGTTAATAATCGCATCAATGAACATGATTTTTTTCCCGAGTCCTATCTCAATTCTTTTCCACCGGCCCTTGAGGTGAAGACTACATGTCCCAAGATTCCGCACTCAAACTTGCCGTCATCAAGCTACGCCTTTGTTTTGAATAGGCCTCTAGCGACCTCTAGCGGACAGAAAATATTACATAGTGCACCTTTAACGCGTTAATTTTGACAGCACTAATTTATTTTTAATTGTTATGGTGATAATATAATTTGTAATGTAAAAATTAAAATAATTAATAAATCATTAAAATAAAAATGTTAAATTTTTGCATTTTTGCAGAAATTTAATGACTGAATATAAAAATGTGTACTCAAAACAATAACAGACAACAGTTAACACAAACAAACTGTTACAGACTGCACAATAACACACCATTAAATAATTACAAAAAAGTAATAAACCTGAAATAAAATAAAATGTATTGGATTAAAAATTAAACAAAAATAATTAAAAATAAGAAATATTTTTATTTATTAGAAATATTTATATTAATAAACACTATAATAGTATATAAATAATAATAAAACAACACTGCCTGAATCTCATTAATACCTGTGAAACTGAACCCACCAGTGAATTGCTGACCTGTAATGTCCTGCACAAAACCATTATTAATGTCTCTAAACTATTACCTAATATCAAAGCCCTGTATGATCAAATGAGGTTGAGTCAGCCTTCAAGTGGCCATTTAAAATTTGTAACGTTTCAATTCCTCATGAGTCAAATAAGAAATAAAAGTGTCACATGTGCATAACTGCTCCACAACCACTGTAAACCACTTGTTTGGGTGCTATTTTTGTTTTCAACAATCGAGAGAGTGGAAACATTCAATCCAGTGGGGCCTGTGTAAAAACCAAAACTGATGACTCAAAATGTCTTTGTGTGGGATCAGCAGGTCCACCTGTTGCATGTGAAACCCACAATTCTTCCCATTTCTCACAGTTGAAATACAATCGAACTTTTCCTGTTTTCTTTGACAGATATCTCACATACTGTTCATTTGCTCTCAGCAGGTTGCTACATATCCTTGCAGTCTTAATAGACAGGAATCTATAGGCTTGTCTGGTATTTAGCATGTCCCAAACATTCAGGCCGACCCTCATCTCAACAACTCCACACCGTCAGAACGCTAAGCCTGGGAGTGAGCAGCTCAAAAGTCTGCGGGACCGCAGGAATCTACTGTAGGATATTTATAGGTATCAGAAAGCCAGCTGCTGCAGTCCCCTTGACTGACACGGAGTTGGCCGGCAGGCCCCCGAGCGTGTTCAGGCCTTGATTCGATCCAGACAAACGCATTCCACCAGCAGAGCGCAGGGTGGCGAGGTCAGTTGGCTAGGTGGGCGGAAAAAAGAAAGGATGACTGACGAATGGGATGAACACGCTGCTGTTATAGCAACTATCCAAACAATAACATTACAACAACCTTTCCTGCTCCCGCTGTAACAAAAGTGACGGATCAGCCCAGAAATAGAGAAATGTGGTGTTTTTTCCTCTTATTCAAAGTACGCATGGATAGAAGAGAGAAGGGAAAGAGGTGCGGATTATACATCAAAAGTCAATGGTCTAATTAAGTACAAGGTTCTCTGCAGATGAGGACCTTTGAGCCCCCTGCAAAGAGTAAATCCCCCAGCAGCACCTCTGGGACACTGGCTAATCTCACAGTCTTCATCTATTATTCAGTGGAAATGAAAGGGGAGGGCTGAGCACTGAGCCTCTTCTCTCTGCAAGATGCCAGTCCAATACTAGACCAGAAGGTATATAACGAATATTCAATATACAGCACTATCTGTAATGATTTTATTGGTGAGTAACTGAATATTACCAAAATCACACACTGCCAGAGTAGGTAGTACATTTGATTAAAGTGCCCCATTATGCTATTTTAAAGGTTCCTAATCTTGTTTTGGAGGTCTCTTACAATAGGTTTACATGCATCTAAGGTATTTAAAAAAAAAAAAAAAAAAAACTTAATATAACTTAATAATAATAATAATATACATTACACATCACCTCCTACATGGTTGTTTAAGAAATGAAAAGCTACACACTCCATCATTTAGGGTTAGAAGAACTGTTGCCAAACATAACAGGCTAGAAACATAATCACTGCAATAATGATCCAATCATAAACTCTTAAGCATTTGCCATCTTTTTTTGGTGTAGTATGAATGCAATCCCGATGTACAATGTACATTTGCATTGTCATGTGACCTACGGCGTCAGTTGCATCGCTTCTCCTCTCTTCACGATCTCCCATGGCCTCATGGAATAGTTAAGTGCCCATCAATGCACACTTTGAATCTCATCCAGGTTCTTGTCGGCAACTATTTTTCATCCTTGCATGGCCAATGTGATGAGAACAGGCCTGTGTCATTCTGAAGAAAGAGAGGCTAAATAAAGAGCGATTACACTTCTGACCTAAGGCCAACTGGAAACTGGAGCAGTGGACACACAGGGATTTACATTACCACAGTCTTTCTACCCCTCTTTCCTGGAACAAAATGCACAGAGGGACTATAAATGCCTCTCTCATCAAGCACTGTGTTGTTCACCCATCATATAAGAACACTGATGAGATGGGAAGATCAGTGCGGGGGCCGAAAGACCTTATTCACATACGCACATGCGTGGGTCACCCACACCTGTTTGTCTCATTCTAGAGCCGCTACTATGTCTTCTAAAACAGACAGGTTTCATTCTGCTATTTTCAATTGAAAGAGTAAATGGGAAAAGTTTTGCATTCAAAGTCCACATAAGCACTTCCTGTTATGTATTAATTTAAGTCCCTAAAACTTGGAAGGAAAACAAAAACACAAAGAGTTCAAATTATCTCTTGCCATTCTATCAAGGTCTCCTACGTCAGCACTGCTCACGCAAGCCATAGCAAAAGTTAAGGCCTGTTACCATGACGACCACCACACTGAACAGTGGGATACAGAAATAAGAATCATCATCTGCGTTATACAATTTAATTTTGTACTTCCCCCTCAAAGATGTGTGCTGTTTTCATTTTCAAGCTTGAAACATCAAACCAAATTAAGTGACAATTGTAATACCATTACACTGTTAAAAATTTGTTTGAAAATCCCTTAAATCTGGCTGAACATGTAGAAGGCTCCAAATGAAAGCATTAGGATTTGTAAATTAGACATTAAGCCAGACATTAGGCCTGAGAAGATTCAATATACTTGAACAGAGAACTGAGCATACAGGCAAGTCATGCTATGCTTTACTGTATGCTATATACATGGAAATGTTCTTTATGTACACAATAACTAATACTATAGTACAGGGATTCTCAAAGTCCGGACTCCGGTCCGGATCTGGACCCGCCTCCATTTAAGGGCACTAATTGTGTGTAAAAGTGTGTATTTCCTACTTTGATAAACACATCAAACTTGCAAATTATATGTTTAGGGGTTTTTTTTTGTCTTTTTGGAGATGGTCTGAAGGCGAGATATTTAAAGTTTTCCTGCATGACATTGTTGTCATGACATCCAGTGAGCGTATGACGTTTGACGTAATTGGGCAGGGTAATCAGGCGACACTTCACCGCAGTGAGCGTTTGGATGGGTGAGGTTGTCAGTTTCCAGGAAAAGAAAAGTTGACGAAGAAAATAGAGTTTTCAAAGATGCTTGGACATAGTGGTATGCGTTCAGCACAAAGCTGTTCTGTTTGATTTGTAATGAGACAGCTGGAGTTGTGAAGAGTGGAAATGTCAAACGCCACTATGTAACAAAACACAGACATTTTTATTGGGCCAAACGGTTTTTAGAATGGTAAGGAACGGTTCTAGTTGCGTTTCAAAAACTGTTCTCGGCCCGGAATTCTCGGAACGGTTGACTAACCGTGCTGAATCGTGCTGGTAGAATTCGTGAAGTGATGTTGCCACTCAGGATTGGTCACTTGTATGTTGCCTGGCTACCAGTTTCTCTGTAGCTGGCTGCGCTCTATTTGAGCGATGTAAACACAAATTAATAATAAAATTAAAAGAAATATTTGATCATCCTCCATAACGCGTCTGTTACTTACATGTCATATCATCAGTAAACTGCTGTGTTACCAAGGCAACGACAGACGCTTTTGTCATACATTCCAGAGTGGCCGAATGGAACGGTTGCGCAAAGAGAACTGTTTGGCCTAACAGTGGAAAAGCGGCTTTTGCCTACCTCTTGTTTTGTTTTGTTCATAAAAAATGCTGACACTTAAATGAATTGTTTTGCCAATTTTGCACTTGTTATTACATGTATGAATGCAAAAGGCACTTCATTTTTTTAAAAAAAATTTGTGTTGATTTGTTATGCATATTATGCATGTTTATTAAAAACCAAGTTTTGTAATAACCAATTGTTCCAGACCTTTGACATTCATGACAATTCAGATTTGGACATTTAAATGTCTTTGAGAACCCCTGCTATAGTAGTTTACATTTCAGTAGCTCAGTTCAGTTACTACTGTCAACAAAAAAAATCATATGCCATTTTATTAAGAGTAAAATGGACTAAAAAAAATGAATATGAAATGACTAAATACTGACTAAATTTAAAAAACATTTAAAGTCTGCAGTGAAATCAAACTTGACCTATTTAGTTTGTTAGTACACATTACTAGTCATATGGTGAACGATTAAACTGTGCAAGTTAATCCAAAAACAAAACAGTCTGTCTTCATAGTCTTTAGTCAAAATCTGAAAATTTGCTTCCCTTTTGGAATGGCATTGCTCCTCTGATGGCTTGGGGAGAACATCCTTAATAGCCCTGTCCTCGATTTAATAGTCTGTTTCAATCTGAAATATGTCAATACTGAAGTAAAGTCGGTCACAACTTCTGGTTCATGCAGCCTTATTTAACATGTGCATGTCTGTTTATGTTTTAAAGTCAAAACTGGAGAAAAACATGACCATTGACTAAACATTTGATTCAAAATGCATTGCCAGGTTTTTACAATTAGCCAATTTTTGATGTACCGTGCACTTGTTTTGCTTCCAAAACAACCAACAAAAAAATAACAAGACAAAAAAAAAAAAAAAAAAAAAAAGCAAAAATAAAATGAAATAGAATAAAATAAAAAATAAAGATAAAAAAATAGAATCAATAATTAGGAAGAAACACTCTTCACTGTGGGATAGCGCTGTCAAGAGTGAACATTTTATAACGTTACTGTAAGCAGCTGACAATCTTGTATAGCCTATTTTATGTTCATATATATAAAATGAACAACATTCACTGGCCAAGGTTAGTCTAGCCAGGCAGACCAATCTCCTCAAAGCTGTCTGTGAATGACCATTTGAAGCTAACATGAGACTAATTGTTACATAGGAGGCTAAAAATGAGTGAATAACCTCTCAAAACAACCTCTCAACTCACCCAATTATGTTCTGATAAAACACTTAACCAGACCACAAACCATCATCCAATGGAGAGCAGTCATTATGCAAATGCAAAACTAAACGTGCTATTCACTCCTCCCAAACAATGTCCTGACCCCAATCCCCAGTCCTCTCTAGCTGAGACCAGCTTAATATCATGCGATCATCAAAAACAAAGTCTGATTGGACGTTTAACTCACTTGCACATGCAAATACAACACTGGTTCGGCAGGATATTCCAGAGAGAAACAATTATGCAAATTCTCACTTTCTGCAGCCAATTGACAAACCAACTCAGGGATGAATGAGGTTGGCACAGCAATAACACAAAAACACACATGTTGGTTTTCCAGCTAGGAAGCCTGGGTTCAGATGCACAAAGACTAATGGCTTTCATCACTCTAGGAAACTCAAGCAGGAGGGATTTTAAATGAGTTAGCAGACTACACCAGCTGACCTGCATGTGCACAGGAAAAGCTTAGAGGAAAGAATGAAAAACCCATCTGTCTGCTCAAAGCGTATCAACTTCCAGACTGTGATGATAAACCTGGGCTTATTTCAGATAGTGTGAGATGACCTGAGAATAGCAGGCATGCCCGGCCTAATGCGGTGGAATATGTGTCTTCTGCTCTGGACCCCATGAGACTTTGCTCTTTAGTCCACAGACAAATCAATATCCACTGTTAACAGCCTGCAGTGGTTTTAAAAGGCAGTATTATAAGACAAACAAAACAGGCATTAAACGTCTGAAATATATCCTCAGGAGTACCATATGAGAACAAGCTGCAGAGAAAGTAAATTTTAGCTGCTTGCAGAAAACTTTTGGTTCCAGAACAGTTTCTGTACTATTGAGTAACCACTGGATTTAAAATCCATTGCCAGGCTTTTATAATTAGCCAATTTTTGTTGTACAGTGCACAACAGAAAATACCCAAAAACAACATTGAGAATGAATTCCACCTGCTAAGATTGGCATCTGCAGACACGCTGCTGAATCCTAAAGAGGAAAGCTTAAAGAGGGCAGAGTGTGTTCCCATCTGGAATGATCTATGAACTGCACACCCATCTGCCTGTAGAGGCAGTAGAGAACAAAACACAGGCTCCAAATTCTTCTCACAGGTGCTGAAGATCACAAGCAACCACAAATCATCATGAAACTAGCAAATGCCAAGTGTGTAGAGCAGTCTGAACCACACAGGCTGTGCCCACAAACCCTTGAGGAGTTTGTCACTGTTCTCTTTAGACGCATTTTCACCATTACTAGCAATGTGATACCATTATTATTTACTACAACATGTCAATTAGAAGATTAAACCAATGACTCTGTTGAAACAATAAGAGAACAGAGTATTAGTATATTAATGCAATATTACACTGAACAATGGAAAACAAGTGCAGAGATGTTGTGGTGCACAAAAAAAAAAAAAGTGTGACTTCCTCATAACACTGCAAGTTCCTCAGAAATATCGTACAGCTGTATGAGATCATGACAATAATATATGCCATCCATCTGAGAATGGGTAATGGAAGGACATTTCAGGATACAGACAGAGCATTAAGCTCATCTTCTTGTTTCTGAGCAGTGTTGGGCTCAGTTACTGCTTTTGAGAAGTCTCAGTGAAGCCTCAGCATGCCGTCCACGCAGTTTTCATGTCGCCTACTGAAAGAGAATGAAAACAGGAAGGCTGAAGAACAATACTGAGCTCAAGCACATCAGCCAGAGAATGCCAGGCTCTGTACAAAAACATGAGGTCATCTGTTATGACTTTATAGAAGCCTATGGACTTATTCAGTGACCTACCACAATGAAAATGACTCTTAAAATAGTTTAGGTAGAGAAGGTATGCTTAGGGCTGGATGGTGTGACTCTATATACACCATGCAACAACAAGTATTAACAGTCAAATTTGATATCAAATTGTATCACATTTTCCACAAAAATATTAAGCAGCATTGATAAGAAATATTTATTGTGCATCAAATCAGCATATTTAATGATTTCTGAAGGATCATGTGACACTGAAGACTGGAGTAATGGCTGCTGTAAATTAAGCTTTGCCAAAACAGAAATAAATAACATTTTATTTTAAATTGAAATAACACTTCACAATATTACTATTTTCACTATTTTGTATTAAATAACAGCAGCCTTGGTGACTGGTGAGCATAAAATGATCATTTGTGGCCATAAAAACTGTCAGATTTAACAGGACCGCTTTCCTCGACTCGTAATGTTTGATTTATGAGATTCCATCATGTTCGATCAATGCAGACAGAAAAGAGGAGGTTAGGTGAGTACTGAAAGAGAGCGCTGCATGACACTTATCTCTGGATACTGGATATATGTACTGGATATAAGTGAGATAAGGGAGATGCGAGATAGATATCACTAGAAAAGTAAAGCTCTGCCCAGCTGCCAAGATGTCGTCCGGACGAGTGCCCTGTCTATTTCTGTAGCACCAGATGGCAAGTGCTGCCTCACATACTGACAGCTCCTCAGCGAAAGGAAGGAATGGGCAGATTTCTGAACTCAGACCTTCCTGACACACTACACTCTGCAAATTGTCATGGGACACATGCTACAGTATGTACACAAATGTAAACTTATATATGTGCGTGTATGTCAGGCAAGAACATACCGGCAATTAAAGAATATTATAGATTTAGGACATTTCGAAAGTTCAAAATGCAGAATTTCTTGCATTCAGCAGATTGTGGATGGTGGACTACTTCTGTGATTTGCTAACTATTCTTATTCTGAATTCCTGAAGCACAGCCAAGTTCACGTCAGCACTGTACATACAGTGTGACAATAATATACTTGCAAGAATACACAAACATACTGTACACAAGAGAAAGAGCATCAGGTTCAGAGCAGCATATTATTTGTTAGTGAGTGAGTGTAGGACCAAAGAGAGAGTATGACACCTCTTCAGTTTCAGTCAGGACCAGCAGACATGTTCCACTCCTTATAAAATCACCACGCCAGTGGAAACGGGAAAGTCCAGGAAGCTGAACTCATTTTACAGATCACCCAGCTAAACATAGGCTGATGAATAAAGACTACAGAATTTGATAGTACCTCATCTTCTTGAATGGCTCAACAATATTGTAAAATAAAATAAATAAAATAAAATAAAAAAATAGGAAGAAAAAGAAAAACAATAATACTATTAATAAAATTTAATTTAAAGGTACACCATGTAATTTTTTTTTTTTGGTCCAAAATTTACAAAAAATAAACTTATTATAATATTATAAATGTTATTATAAATGACATTAACTTCAAATTCTTGAATGGCCCAACAATAGTTATATAAAATTATTAAATTATTTATTTATTTAATATTATATATAATATTATATATTATTAAGTTATTTAAAAAAATAACCTATAAATAAATAATTATTATCATCATTATTATTATTGGCACATTATTTTTATTATTAGTATTATTGTTATTATCGTTATTAGTAGTAGTAGTTATAAAAAAAATAAAAAAAAAGACATTATTGTTGAAAACCTTATGTTGTTGCTGCCTTTTCATAAAAGCAATAACTAAGCTACAGAAGGACGTGCACTACTATGAATTGTTATAACCACTGACATTGTAGCTAACAAGACCCTGACTATGGTAAAATCACTGTGATGCACAGCCTCTTGATTGTTTTATTTCAGAACATGAATTCAACTCAAAGCACATAATGATCAATATTTATGCCAAGAGAAAGACAAGGAGCGAAAGACAGAGAAACAGAATAACTCTGAGCCTACGTGTTTTTGTGGGCTTTGAGTGTGCTCGTCTCTTTGTGTCTACACCAAACACAATGATGACTTTGGCCTAATATGAACTGAAAGATCATTAAACTCCTCCCACCACAGACCCAAGACCTACAGAACAATGAAGTGAACTTTAAAAGGGCCGTTCACCATCCTGCCCACTATGAACAGCCTCAGCATTCACTGTTAGCTGCAGTGGTTTTTGGTCTGTGGGATTCGACAGACTGAAATGGGCGGCGAGTTTGAGTCAGCAATCTACGCACCATGAGTTACTGCTACCAAGAGACAGTTCTAACAGATGCCTAATTCTAGATGACTAATAATACCATTCTAACTTCAAAGGAGCAGCGGAAGTGATTAATTAAACCAATTTCTTTGTATACTCAAGGTTAGCTGAAGAGCACTGAAAGCATGTGATACCGCAATTTTCGATGAGAGATTTAGATCTCCAGACCACAGGTACACCATGCCAAATGACTGGCAGCCAGGACAGACTCAATGTTTTTCTTCTAAATTCTGCTTTTCATTGCCATGAATAATACAGAATGAATAAAAGTAGTGGCCATGATTAGCCGTGCCTGGACTACAAAGCTCTATCTGCTGCCACTCTCACATTCAGTTCCCAGTTCACTAGGGTCTTAAGACAGAAACCAGCATTGGAGAGAGAGACTGAGAAAGATGGTAGTGAGAGATAGCAGGAAAGTGAGAGAGCTAAAGAGACAAAGAAACGTATTAGAGCAGGGATTGGCAAATTTTTTGTCAGCCGAACCCCTTTGACATAAAATATTTCCTAGAATTACCCCCTGGGATTCTCAATAATATTTAAAAAATTTAAAACCCCATTCGCATGTTCACGGTTCTCTGATGATGGTTAAGGTTAATGGTCATTTAAACATTTTCAGAATTATTACAAATTAATCAAAACAAAGCAGAGGGTTCCAACTATGGATGTAGTTTAATACGTATAAAAAAAGAAAAAGAAACGCGCAATAAAATCGCATACGAGCATGTCCTATAATGAGTCACCATTGTTTTATATTTTTTGTGCTTTGTAATTTACACTACCTTTCAAAAGTGTGCAGTCAGAAAGATGTTTTAATGTTTTTGAAAAGTATTTTATGCTCATCAAGACTGCATTTATTTAATCAAAAACACAGTATATAAAAAAAAATTAAAAAAAAAACAGTAATATTATTAAATACTCTTAAAACGGTTTTCCATTTTGATATTTTAAAATGTAATTTATTCCTGTCATGTCAAAGCTGAATTTTCAGCATCATTACTCCAGTCTTCAGTGTCACATGATCCTTAAGAAATCATTCTAATATGCTGATTTGGTGCTCTTATTATGTTGTGAAAAAAGTGTGAAAGTAGAAAGTCAGAAAAAATAGCATTTATTTGAAATAGAAATCATTCGTAGCAATGTAAAAAGTTTTTACTGTCACTTTAATACATCCCTGTTGCATAAAAATATTTATTCATTTATTCATTTATTTTTATTCATAAAAAAATTAACAATAATTTAAAGTACCAAATAAACAATATTTTGATGGATAAAATTAAATCAATCCTTCAATCCTTTTCTCACTAAATATCCCATTTCATTCAGAAATGTCAAATTACATAAGTAAAAATGAGTAGTGAATGTAGTTTCATGTTGACTTTAAGATTCACTGAAGCAGAATAACAAATAACTGCTGTTTTTCTACCTCACTGCAGACAGTCCAGGAAGTGGAATGTCATTTTACATCAATAATAGCTAGATTAATTGTGAACATGAGGTGATATAACCGCTTGTCCTAAACTTCCACAAGGAGGAGGTGAAAACATGACTGTTTTTGTGGCCTAATTTCATTCTCTTTGCAGTTGCTGTCTATGCATCCATATCTTCATAGCAGAAAAAATTCCACCGTTCCAAGCACAATCCTGTGATGCCCTCTCTCACACTCTCACGCACGTGAAGGAGGCTGGATCTCCCACCCGCCCCCCTGGCTCATCTCATTCTGCTCCACTCCAGCAGACCAACCCCACTATATGGGTAATTACAGACCAGACTGGCACAGCAAACAGCTGACCTCCCTGTACAAGGAAAACTGCATTTACTTAGAAATTCATCTGCAAAATTTATGAAATCTATCAAATTTATCATAATAACCATATAGTTTCTGCTAAAATACCATAGATACTAAAGCTGTCCCCAACCCTAACACTGCACAGACAGAAGGCTGTTGTAATTTTACGTCATCTTGACTGAGCATTACAATGAGCAATTATTTTCATAATAACATAAGCTGACTGGAATGAAGAAAGTGATAGCATGACTGATATTCAAAGCGGTATAAGCAAGCGCTGCTTTGTTTACGGTTTGTATATCTGCAGTCCTAGTTTCGGTTTCCCTTTTTGAATGACAAAAATAGACAATTGATACCTGCAGATAGACAGGTTATCTCCATAAACTCAACCCTGCAGAACACGTGTGTTATTTGACAGTCGTCAGAAGTCCTTTTGGTGTGTTCAAACTGAGATTTTTGGCCGAGACAGAGCCGACAAGAGTCAGCTTTTGTCACCGTAACTTCTTTGACCTCGGCTTGGTGTGTTCCGGGCTTTAGGGCAAAAACATCAAGGACAGACTGAAATTCTGCAGGAAGTACAAGGACTGGACAGCAGAAACTGGTGCAAAGTTATTTTCTCTGATGAAGCCCCCTTCCAACTGTTTGGGACATCTGGAAAATCTATTGTCCGGAGAAGAAAAGGTGAACGCTATCATAAGTCCTGTTATGTGCCAACTATAAATCATCCTGAGACCAGCCATGTGTGGGTTTGCTTTTCATCCATCCATAAATAAAGAATAGTATCAAAACATCCTGCAAGAGCAACTTCTCCCAACATTCCAGGAGCAATTCGGTGATGATCCGTGCATTTTCCAGCGTGATGGAGCACCATGTCACAAGGCAAGAGTAATAATGAAGTGGCTTGGAGATCATTACATAGAAATTTTGGATCCATGATCAGCCAACTCCCCGGATCTTAATCTCGTAGAGAACCTGTGGTTAATCCTCAAAGGACGAGTGGACAAGAAGAAGTCCACAAATTTTGATCAACTTCAAGAAGAATGGATCGCCAACAGTCAGGATTTGGCCCAGAAGTTCTTATCCAGCATGCCAGAGCAAATTGCAGGTTACAAAGAAGGGTCAACAGTGTAAATAACGATTTTTTGCATATATTGAAAGTTTTTGCCAATAAAAGCCTTTCGAATGTATTAAATGATTACCGTTTTCCAAAATACCATAGAAACATGTGAAAAATATAATCCAAAAATACTAAAGCAGCAAACTTTGCAAAGCACAAAATTTGTCACTGCCAAAACTTTTGGCCACTGCTATACACTGCAACAAGCTCAAGGAAGGGAAATGATTATAAATAATTATACTTCATTCAATGAAAAGTATAGAAGACAGTTATTGCAATCTAAAATACCCAATATTTACGTGTACAATGTATTTTTATGCTTAAGAATATTGCAGCATTAGCATAGCAACATGCTAATGTCAAAGTCTTTAGGAATAAATTACAAAACAATGTACTTTAGAAATACAAAAGTTTATGAGAAACAGCAAATATGTGACGACAATGATGTGAATGTTTTAAATGAATATGAATAGGAGGCGACTTATATTTCATTTATCCAGACGCTGCTGTGGTCTTTAAGTGGTTATGAGCCTGTTATTTTCTACAGCTGGACAGAGAGTGCTATTAGTGAGGTTTTATTTTTGGCCTACAGTAAATTAGAGACATTGAGTGCTTCTTAGAACCCCTAATGAAGACGTGGTGGGACAAATATCACTACATCAGAGGAAAAAAAAGTTGAGGATTTTTCTCACACACACACACACTGCATCTCAAACCAGTTTCTTCAGATGTTCAATTGCAATTCTTTGTAACAACTCACTAGCTTTGAGAAGCAGCTAGTGTTTAACCTCATCTGCTACACAACATTCAACAGTATATTAAGATTTCAAAAAGTTTGGTACTACACCAGAAACACAAACTATCTATAATGCTTATGAGATCTTATGAGAATTCCTTTGACCAAATACATCATAAAATATTGCAGATGGGTAACAGGAGTATTAGAGCAACAATTAGCATTAAGCTACACATCACAACTAATGAGATTATTACTATGTTTTTGCTCAAACCCCACTTTAAACAATCATCGAGTGCTTGTAAGAACTTCCGCCTGCAATCTAAAGTGGATTTTTTCTCAAATAATGGGCAGACGTGCATTATTTGTAGTGTTTTATAATAAACTAAATGCTACGACTGCTTAGCATTTCTCATGTAAGCATTTCTCATTCTTTATTGTTATAAAAATACCCCAAGCTGCATGAAAAACACATACATAAATATATCATTGTAATCATTTATTTGGATTCATGTTTCACCTGTAGAAACGTTTCTCTCAGTTGTTTATGTGTGGAACCATGCAGCACTCAGACTGAGGAAACGGAGAGTTACAGATGGTGAGTGATAAAGGAGACAAATGTAATAAGGCATCGGCCAGCAACTTGACGGCTGGTAAAAGATTGAGGTGTACCGGTGATGGTTTGCAACAGCTGCTCTACAAGCATCACATAGTGTGAGGTACCAAAAAAGGAAGCTAAATGGGAAACAGCTGACAAGAAAGGCAGAAATGAGGCATTACAGAAAAAGCAGAACTGCCAAGTAATAAGAGAGAAAACCTAAAGCCACATTCCTGGATGAAACTACATCATTATAAAATAAATCCTTAGATTAGAATTGTCATGATCATGACATGTTGTTCATTTGGAGCACTTGCATAATACTACTTCACCAGACTGGAAATAAAAGGCATAAAATTTTTTAAAAAACTTTTAAAAAAAGTTAAAAAAACATTTTAATATTCGCTTAAAATTCCCTTATTTTGGAAGGCAATATGTGATTGTAATTTAAAGTGCATATAATAATCATGGTTATATCAAATCATAATGACTAGAAGGTTGAGAAGGGCAATTATGTAATAACGGCAACAGGCCTACCTTACATCATCACACAGTCCTAGATGAAAGATGATATACTTAGATGATTTACAGACAAATAGTACATCCACACATAAATCAAGTTCTCCAACCAAGATCTATACAACTAAGACATGCAAAAAAATTAAAATAGCACCTAGAATGTACAAAAACCTGCATGCAAAGACACCTGTAAAAATGCTAGCAGACATCTGAAATGTCAGAGAAGACAATCAGTGAATATTTTATGACAATATCTTAAAATAAAATGAGTAGATCATATTGGAAATTTCATTAGAATCACCAAATTTCTCCTTGCTGAGAAATCCATCTAGTTCGAATGACAGGTGTAGCTACATGGTGAGAAGTGGAATTTTGAGTTGAAGCCCATGCACCTGCAAGGGTCACTGGGATTAATGCAGGAGGCTGGTGACCTCAGGTACGCTCACGGGATTACATCCGTAATCAGGTCAATCGTTTCTGTCTGCACTTAAAGCCAGAGAGCAAGATGACCTTCCCAGTGTCAGAACCACGTCAATCTATGAATTCTTATCACCTCTATCAATCAATAAAAGCTCTTCTGTCTCTCAATTCCAGTGTGCAACTCTTCCCCTCCTGTGTCTGTGCTGGCAGTCCCCAAGGGCCTGCTGTCAGGATGACTCCATCCTTCTCATTAGCAGAGCTGAAACAGTCTAAAATAAGAGGTCAGAGTAGCATTAGCTACAGGGAGACTGTTGCTATGCTGTTGATAAGGTGTGATCTATGTGGTTGCTAAAGCATTATGATTGGTTACTTATTGGTCAAATGATCCCATCCACAAGGCTACGTTCACACTGTCAGTTTCTGGGATTGACAACCACATTTACTTACAGGTATGAGTCTCAAAATGTCCCATTCACACAGCAACATCTCGAATCACTGAGTGTGCAATGGGAGTCAAGCCTGTATTCTCTTACCAGTAACCATAGCACCAGTGAACAAAGTAATATCAAAGATGGCGACATCCATAAAAGTGCAAAAAGCCTTATCGCTTTTGACACAAGATTCCAATCGAGCCGCCAGTTCACCCGTCAACTCTTCATGATCCGACAGCAGTTTTTATATCCGGGTGGAGAGCGGAGATATAAAATGACATATTTCATGTCATTATCGTCTTCTCCCGTGCCCGAGTGCTCAAAATGAAAAACTGACAAAAATGCCCATCCCTGTTGGGAACCAAACAACATTTGAGCCCACTGACTTCCATTTTATGGACAAAAAAAACAGAGACATTTCTCAAAATATCATTTATGTTCCACAGAAGAAAAAAAACTGATACAGGTTTGGATGGAGTAAATGACTTTTAATTTTTGGGTGAACTAGGCCTTTAATGGAGCTGTCTAGCATCAGAGAGGTTTTAAATTCTCCCCACTCAATCTTCTCTGATATTTGTTCACGACGCCACTGCTGAAGATGAAAAGAGTTTTCATTCCCTCAACAGTTTTCCCTTCACAAAGGAAAAGGTTACAATAACAATAGATTCAGTGCATTGTGGATGAGGCAAGAGGCAAAGACTCTGCAAGATCTCTCAAGAGAGATGTGAGAGAGAAAGGTTTTACAGGTTTAATCTCCATACAACCCAATGCTTAATATCTCTTCTTTCATATAAAACACAAACAACACACATGAATGATGATATTCAACTTCAAAACACCATATTTATACTCCACTCAAACAAGCACCCAAATTTTCCTCTAGAAACAGACATTTTGCAGCAGATACAGTGATAATGAGAAGAATGGCAATTCATTGTTTAATTGCAAAAACACCAGAATGTGTATTAAGAAAGTAAATATGGTCAAAGCAAAAAGGGAAAAAAAAAGTCTGAAAGAGTTTATACATATAGTCAAAGACCCTTGTCTCTTTCAGATTTACTTTATTTATATCGGTTTCAATCTGAATGGAGAGAGCATCTTTATAGGAACACACCACAGTGCAAGAAAAACAAACACTCCAGACAAACACTCATCTTAAACATGCAGTCTAAGCATTTGACATCACCTTGGTTACCACATCCCAGAGCAAACGAAACACTTGAGACCAAACATTAAGGTCTTTCTGCTTTTTGCTGTGTGTATTTGTCATGAGCATCCCTGACGGCTCAGCACTGTAATAAGACAACATTCCCAGCAAAAAATCTGCAGTAGTGTCCTAATGAAGGGGGTGGGCCGAATGCCAACCTCACTCTCAGGTTTCAGTATGCAGTCTGCGCATGTGTCCTAAAGTGCTTTGTGACTGCAGTCTCTGAGCTCTACTTCCTGTGAAACTCTGGCTTTTTCTCAGGTGACCTTGTATGCCCTACGGACCCCTTTGTTTACCATGGGGTTAAGGCCAGCTATCGGTCAATAATGACTCTGTAAATGAAGAAAAATGGTATGACAAAAGCGTTTCTCACAGAGTCCAATGCATTTTCCTTCATGAGATTTTAAGCTTCATGAAGTTAAAACTAGGGCTGGGTAAAATATTGATTTTCCAAATAATCACAATCTCATTTTGAACAATTTTAATTGAGTCTTCAAAACCCAAGAGCCAGTGTTTACAGCACCTTGGTGACCAAATGACTCTTACGAACCAGTTCATTTTAATGAATTAAAAAAAATAAAAAAAAAATCTCTATATATATATATATATATATATATATATATATAAACATAAATAAATGATCTAGTTCATTTACTACTGACCGTAAGTATTACTGAAATAGACTAATCAAATCAAAATCAGAACCAAAAGCTTGTGAATGGAATTAAATCAGGAAATGTGAATGGACACCCATCTCTAGTTAAAACCAACTTAAGTCTCAATTTACATCTTTCCTTATATTTATAAACCATTGCTGGGTAATTTATCACTGACATGCTGTCATTGCAACTTAAAAGGTTACATAAGTCCATATATTCTTTCTTAATGCATCTTAAGAATCAGCACGCCACCATTTCTGTGGTCAATCGGCTAATGTTACCTTGTTCAAAACGATGAATCTCGATGAAGCTCGATGAAGCTCGATGAATCACATCTCAGTGAGCACAATGACTCACCACTTGCAAATGGACGTTAACAACCCATATGCCACCCAAAAAACATCTGATACAGTATGCCAATGCACATGGACTGATTTTTTCACATTTATCTCTTACAAATGAGTCAAATGGTATCATCATACTGGTATGGAAGTACATCAAACAGTAAATCAAAGGGTCCATGATTTCTTAATGTGTGGTCACACGTTGTTCTTCATTAGGCTGTAATAACGGTAACACCCAAAACACAGGCGATAACAATCAACTCATTTCCTTTCACTGTCTCTTTCTTCCTTTACCACTAAACAAATGCAAAACTGATGAACAAGAGAACCCAGCCACACAGTATCTTCACACTCAGCACCTCAACACACTAAAGTCCCTTAGGCAGAAACTCTTTGAGTCCTCTCATTTTTCCAAAGGAAGGGGATTTCACACAGAGAGGCTCTTCTTTTCTTCTAGTTTCAAACAGAATATCATATCCACTTCTATTCTTACTTTTCGGTCACTCAGGTTGCAGATTTCCAATAAAAACCTGAACGCTATCTCACTCTGAATATCTCATACCCTAAAGCCAAAAGCTAGAGCCACCTTGTCTGGAGGCATGTGACTGAATACAAGAAGCTTACAATTCAAACAGAGAGATAAGTATATACTTACTGGTGGAGTTCCCTTGCATCTGTATAATACATTTTGATTCTTTGCTGGTCTCCCTCGAGTTGAAGGGACGCACTCTGACAGCCACTTTCACTGAGGCGCCAGACATGGTTGAAGCTGTTGTGATTCAATCCCACAAAATGATCTTCTGCAAAAAGAAACAGAATGTTGTTGTTTTTTTCCAGTGCCACAGCTATTAGGCTAAAGGTACAAGAACACATTTCACAGACGTTATCCAGAATTATCTCATCAAAGTAAACAAGACTTCTAAATAGATCAGAAGGCACCATAACATTACTTATGCAATGATGCTAGAGGTTATGAGGCATTTGAGAAGATTTTCTTAAACTACTGGATGCTAAAAACAAACATAAAAGAAAAAGATGATTAAGGGTTCCCACAGATTTTGATCATTTTCCATGACTTTTTAATTAGCTTCTATTTACTCGATATTAGATTAAGAATTATTTTTTATTCTCACAATAAGCAGTACATAGTATAAATGTCAATGACTTTAACTATATAAAAGCCTACTATTTGATACATTAATTTCTAAGGCCTCTAAATATCAACATGATCAAGATTTGGCTGAAAAGCCTGTTGTACACAATGTTCTACATGCCTTCTGCCGTCTGATTGATAGCTCACATGTTTTTAGTAGAAGGCCTTTGAGTATAATTGTAAAAATGTCCACATTTAGGCTGTGATACACATATTTTGAGTTTTATGTTTTATAAAGTAAACTTAAACGTAACTTTTATATTATTAATATTTGAATATGTACTGGCTTTTGAGGAACATTTATTTGTACTTGCAAATTATCTCGCAATCATGATTATATTGCATTACATTATGTTTTACCCCACACAATTACAATTACAGAGCTTTGATCAAAAATCTTACTTAATCTTACTAACACATATATTTGGGAGATATAGAGTGACGACTGATAGCTATATGCATTTTATGGAAGTAGTCTGCTATACTGTTGTAAAAATCTCACAGATTTACATTACAAGCTATCAAAATTTTATCTTATTTTTTGGCCATGTAATAAATAACAATATCTGCACCAAACTGCACATTTTTGCTCAGTTTGGGCCTCTAAATAAAACAGAGGTGTTTTTTCTTTTCGAGTGTGAGCTCGATATTCTCACTATATCATACTATATGGGCCATAAAAGCCTGATGTATCAAATATGTTACAAAACAGAAAACATATGCAAACTGTTTTTTAGATTTTCTCTTATATTTTGTCTAAAAGGTTCAAGAAACTGTTCCATTTAAAAAAAAAAAAAAATTGTTTGATTATTATTTCATATGTCAGGCTTTATGGGGTTAAACGTGAAATTAACTTTGTAAAATCTCCTATTATTTTTGAGTTTTCAATGGCTGTGGGAATGCTTATGATAAATATAATAGCAGTTACTGTGATGTGATAATTATTATCCATGCAGTTATGACCTACTCTTAGTAAAATGACATAGAATATCCATAGTTTACATAAAAATAATTCTCATCAAAGTAACTAGTAAAAGTAAAAAAAAAAAATTATTAAAATGGTGAAAAAATTCCAATGATGAAAAAGGACCAAGACTCTCCCTTTCCTTACGTAAATTTTAACCCAAAATCTTACTACTGAATATATAAATGTTCATGGACCTGCCTGTTATGTGTCAACAACCCATTTACCATATTAAATGACCGGTGGTCAAAGGCAATACCATAATATGCAGGTAAATATCCAGCACATACACAGATGTAGCAGATTATCAGGAATCATAAACGGACTCATAAACATGGCGGCCGCTCGCCTGCAGCAGCAGGGCTGGGCCTGTTCACACGCTCACTGCACAAGTAAACACATCTGACTAACTGACACCAGACCGTCATGACAAATCAAAACACATGCACCAACAAATAACAACGCCATTCCTCTAAAAATCCATGTATCGCTTATGGGCGTGACATTTGTTATTTAGTATTGGTTTTATCGACCGACGGTGCATTACAACGAATCTGACAATGCAGCAATTATTTTTGAAGTTCAAATCTCTTGAGTGTGGCTGAAAAAAATGAACAGTCCGCTGTTCAAGCACATGACACCAAAAAGAGGATGTTTTCATCCTTGCCCTTGTAGTCATTCATTGAATTAAAGGCATACGCCCATGAAAATCAATCTGCCGGAGAAAACACAAGTATGTCTACATCAGGGACGAATAAAAAGAAAAATAATTTCTCTTTCTATCCTCTATTATAGAAGCGTATGGTACTAAAACAACACGACAACATCAAAAATATTGTTCAAGGATACGCCGACTTCACTGTTTAATAACTGAGACAAGTTATTGATGGACTAGCAACAACATATCTGGCGTTGCCATAGCTGCACTTCGTCATAACGACAGATATAAATCTGATCAAACCGTTTAATTATTCTAAAAAAAGAAAAAGAAAAAAAAGCTCAAGTTTTACATTGTAACCTTATGTATTGCCTTCTTTAAGGATCGCACGTTATGATGTCCTATTTGAGAACAAATCGTTCTTTGAGTCGGATCCTTGCTGGGAACCGGTTCCCAGCCGGTATGAACGACCGTCACGAATACAATCGGTTAGAGGGGTTCTGGATTCAACAACTCATGGACCGACTTATTCAAAAGAGAATCGTTTTCTTTTTTACGTTACCTAATCCGTGATGAGCCGAGAAACCGACTAGTGAGGTGACACTACGAGCATTTGGAGAGAAACAAGGATACGGATCTCTGAATCAGTTCTGAGCCGGTACTGTTCAAAAGAACCGATTCGTGGAAATGTGCCGAACTCCCCATCACTAATTCTTTCTATGAACTCTGTGACTTTCTTTTCATAACCCTCAAATGGGTTTGTCATTTTGAACATTTATTTTCATGTATAAATATATATATATATATATAATAATACTAAGTGTATAATACCACTAATAAGTTGCGCTAAAGTAATCAGCTGCAAAAAAAAAAAAAAAAGCAAAACGTTTCAGTAAACATTCATTCGCATTCCGAAACGCGACTCGGGCAATGTATACTCAAACTCAAATGTATAAGTATTACAATCATCTTAGAGAAAAGACGACACTTACCGCTATATATCCACACGTAGAGACGACTAGAACACCATAGAAATCCTGCACGGTGCCAATTCTCCAATGACGTCTAAAACCAGCAGCAAAAATCAAAAAAGACTGACGGTTAAGTTCTTAATAGTTCCTTTTTTGTTATATACACCCATTATAGCTGCGTTTCATTCTCCAGCGCCGCGCAAGATGCTTGCGATTCTAATATTTGTATTAGGCTGATGCTGGTGTCGTTGGACCGTTCCTCTAGCAGGATTAGGATATGGATGAATGCCTTGATTTACTGAAATGATTACGTCAACTGCCCTGTCAACATCGTGAATGACAAACCATCTGGCCAATAAGAACTGAATATTGTGTGAGCAATGAGTCGTGTAGCCAATGAGAACGCTGGAAAAACTAAGGTGGGCTGGGCAGCTGTGACGCAATACTGCAGGGTCGCTTACGATCTGCTGTGGCGTGGCATCATACTACACAAAAGTGAAGGGCGCCGCCTAGCAAAAACATGGATAAAACAGGGATAGCTACACCTTAGAAATTAATTAAAAGAATCGTTTAGAATCCTAAATTGCTCCTTTTTAATTATGTGATCGTACCAACGTTCTTTCGAAATATAATTACACCCATTATGTTCTAAAATAGTCACGAGACTTGAATCCTCTCAAAACAATACATAAAGGTAATTCACTACGAGCAATTAATCAAAATAGGAGCTGCTTCATCATTTACCACACTTAAAATGTTTTCTACCACTGATTCAATTTTATTTTATAATGTGGCTAGATTAAATTGTGCCCAGGGTTATTTCGAACTAAAACTAAAACCATAAAAACACATTTTGCTACTTGAAATAAACATTAAATGAAGTAAAAATTAAAAACTTAAACTTTCAGTTAGTTTTCTTTATTTCAACATTTTTTTTTATCAGCGTTTCTCAAATTGAATAGAAATTGAACTAAAACAAAATGACTAAAACTAACATTTTAGGGAAAATAAAAACTATAATAGTATCTCAATTATACTAAATAAACAGCCTATGTCATAAATCAAATAATGTAATATTTAATAATTGCAAATGCTTTGCAAAATATGTGGATGATGAATTTAATAGGACGAGTGAAAAAACGTGCAACAGCTATCATTGTGTGTGCATTACCATTTATTACAGTTCAAAAGAATTTTGTAGCAAAGGAAGCAAATTCCTGTACAGATAAACCCTTTTAAGTCACTGGAAAAACTCTTAATTTATGCTGAAATCCAACAACCGGGGTTAACATTAATAACAAGAGATGATGACCCTTTATGATCCAAAACAAATGTTGGTGAACAGAACAAAAAAACATGACATACTGGCATTTTTATGATGATCATGCTACAACACAGCTTCACATTCTCTTACTTGATCCTGGGTTTGAGCTCTGATCAGCTTTTAGTCATATTGTTGTACACATGAGATTTCTGTGCAAACCAACACATTTCTAATACAGTTAGTCACCATCTGATGCTCCACTGGTATGTTTCCATCAATTTACACCAACATCTATTGTATTTTCTACAAGACAGCCTAGAGCTTGTTAATTTATTTAAAATACGCTGTACTTTTCCAACCATATAAAATAAACGAAAGGTTTGGGACTGAACTGTAAACTGTATGTCTACAGCCAATGTTTATTGAGTGTAAAAATGGAAATACTGGTGTTACTTGACAACATTCTTCCAAATAACTCACAAACATGAAACCTTAATGTTTATTGTCAGAATCATTAAAATGCATCTGTGAAGTCAATGAAAACAAAATAAGAATTTCTTTATATATCCAGTTTTGTTAATTTTGGAGTGTGAGACTGTGTGCCCTTTCAGCTTGGTATGTATGCAGACATACAAAATCAAAATCAAAATGTTTCAAAAGTCTAAACTTTATTATGTTTCAATTTAGAACCACAAGCCTTTCAGACAGTGGCTCGATAAAGAGGATAAAGGGAGGCAAAAACAATTTGGGTACTGTCATCTTTTTTTTCCTTTCTCTTCAGTTTACTTCCAGCGTGATAAAAACATTTATACTGAGGGGCAAGCTTGGCTCACTGAGAAAACTCAAAAGCGACCAGTCTGCTTCTCTCTCATCCAGGCCTGGATACGCTCCTTCAGCTCTGGGACTGTGGAGAGAGGGAAAAAAAAAAATATACAGAGTCAGCATTATACAGTCTAACAATAAAAAAAAAAAACAAGCCACAGAGTGCATTTGGCAGCAGGACTGAAAGAGGCAATCTTTGAGTTGTGTGTGGTTGGTACCTGGTTCCAGCATGCTCTCTGTGAGAGGCTGTCTGTTGAAGGGGTCGGTGGGAGAGTTCAGGAGGTGTCGCAGAATGATGGATCGGTCCATGATGTTGCCAGATGGAAGTTGCACGGGATCAGTCATAAGAGTGTCCATCAGCGGATCTGTTCAGGCAGGACCTTACTGTTATTTACAAACTCCAGTCGACTAGTAAATTTGTTTCTACACTACCGTTCAAACGTTTGGGGTCTGTAAGATTATTTTTTTTGGAAGAAATTAATAGTTTTACTCAGCAAGGATTCATTGCAATTGATCAAGAGTGACAGTAAAGACATTTATAATGTTACAAAATATTTCTATTTTACATAAATGCTGTTCTTTTGAACTTTCAAAGAATTATGAAAAAAAAAAAAAAAGGTTTCCAAAACAATAAGCAGCACAAACATTTAATTTAATAAAAAGAAACATTTTAAATCAGATCAGTATATCAGAATGATTTCTGAAGGATCATGTGACACTGTAGACTGGAGTAATGATGCTGAAAATTCAGCTTTGACATCACTGGAATACATTACCTTTTAAAACATTGAAATAGTTATCATAATATTACTGTTTTACTGTATTTTGCTCAAATAAATGCAGTCTTGGGGAGCATAAGAGACTTCTTTCAAAAACATTTACAACTGACCCCAAACTTTTGATTTTGAACATAAAACGTAGCTAAAGACCTGATGACCCTCACCTTTAAACTCATCCGGGGCATCGCTGTAATCCATCTCAGACTGAGAATTGCGAGCTACTATCTCCTCCACCTTCTCCAACAGAAGTTTGAATTTCTCAATAGCAATGGTGGATTTTATGCCCGCCTTTCTCATTTTGGAAATGACCTCCTCAAAGAGCTCCCTGCTGTATGACCGCTGAAAATGAGCAAAAAAATAAATAAATAAATTGAGTTGTCCACTATTTGTCTTGCAATTCAGTTAAAAGACCTTGGTGAGCAAATACAGACCTGGTCATCTGCAATGGCTTTAGCAAAGCGGGCACAGTCCAGCTGCAGGTAGATATCAGTGAGCTGATCCAGGAGCTTCTTTGGCTCAAAACCGTATTTTTCTGGGTTTTCCACCTTCAAGTCTCGACATTTAGGCCCACATAGCTGCTGCAGGTTATAATTCAACATGGCAGCCAGACGAGGACCCAGTTCCTGTTCAATACAACATAATACACATCAGTCATCCCAACAAGAAATGTTATCATTTTTGTGCATTGTAAACAGAACCTATAAAATGCAGTATTTATTTATTAGTGTCATTAGAAGTGCCCTTTTTCACAGTTCCTGAATAAACTCAATGTTCTGACCCTGGCAGCAGCTCAATTTTCCCTGAAGACTATAAATACCTGCAGAGAGCAGGGTGCAGAAGATTTGTTTACAGGCAAGCAGCAGATAACAATCCTCATGCTTTTTCCTAATAAACAAACGTTAACCTACTTTAACACTTTTTAGGTGCTTCCTAATGCAAATCTGTTTGTTGTCTGCTAAAATGTTCCTCAAGGCATGTTTCTACAACTGTTCTGCTTAGATGTGTTTATTAAACTGCTTCTACTCATATAATAAGTGGTTTCTTCCATTCAAAAGTTTGGGGTCCGTAAGATTTTTCTTTTCTTTTTCTAAAAGAAATCAGTCACATTTTAGATTAGGGTCCAATTCTCACTATTAACTTTTATGACTACGACTTTTGCCTCAAACTCCTAATTACTGCTTATTAAGAGTAAGTAAGTTAATTGTTAAGTTAAGGTATTGGGTAGGACTATGGGATGTAGAATATGGTCATGCAGAATAAAGCATTAATATGTGCTTTATATGTACTAATAAACAGCCAATATTGTATTAATATGCATGCTAATAAGCAACTGATTAATTGTGAGAATTGGACCCTAAACTAAAGTGTTACTAATAAATTAATACTTTTATTCAGCATGGACACATTAAATTAATCTAAAGTGACAAAGACATTTAAAATGTTACAAAGATTTCAGATTTCAAATAATTGTTTTTTTATACTTTCTATAAATCAAAAATGTATCACAGTTTCCACAAAAATATAAAGCAGCACAACTGTTTACCACATTGATAAGAAACCTAGGTACAATAATCTCATTTGTTAACATTAGTTAATGTATTCACTAACAATAAGCAATACATTTGTTACAGTATTTATTAATCTTTATTAATCTTTAGTGTTACTTAATAAAAATCTAGCTGTTCATTGTTT
This sequence comes from Hypophthalmichthys molitrix, assembly GCA_037950675.1. Classification (NCBI taxonomy): domain Eukaryota; kingdom Metazoa; phylum Chordata; class Actinopteri; order Cypriniformes; family Xenocyprididae; genus Hypophthalmichthys; species Hypophthalmichthys molitrix. The sequence continues at coordinate 14,275,997 of CM075513.1, read as the reverse complement.
GTTCAATGTTAGTTCACAGGGCATTAACTAATGTTAACAAATACAACATTTGATAGTAAATGTTGAAATTAACATTAACTAAGATTAGTAAATGCTGTAGATGTATTGTTCATTCTTAGTTTATGTTAACTAACGTAGTTAACTAATATTAACTAATGAAACCTTATTGTAAAGCATTACCGAAATCTTTATTGACCACCGAATGGGCATATTAGAATGATTTCTGAAGGATAACGTGACACTGAAGACTGAAGTAATGATGCTGAAAATTCAGCTTTGACATCACAGGAATAAATTGCATTCTAAAATTTAACAAAATAAAACACAGTTATTTTAAATAGTAATAATATTATACTATTAATAAAATATTATATTATGTATATTTATTTGATTAATATTATTAAATAAATAAATATAAAAATTGATCAAAAAAAAAAAAAAAAAAATTACTGACCCCAAACTTTTGAAAGTTGGTGTATATGCCATAATAATGTCACAGAGTGTGTTTTTACAGCGCACAGGAGTGTGACGTGTTTCTTTACTTACAGGCCTGAGGAAGGGCTTCTGGACCTGTTTGGTGAGGATATGGAACATATCCACTGTCTCTGTGGCTAAAGCCAGGTAGGATCGTGATACTCTCTCATCCTGAGTCAGCTGGGACTGACGGCTCTGCTGCTGCTCCTGAGGATCAGAACAGTTCAGATTCAATTAGATCTGATTGGAACTGGGAACCAAATATGTTAACACATCCATTCACTTTAAAACTCACTCCCCATCATTTTAGCCTTAAAGATAATGCTTTTTTCCACGACACAATACTGCACTAAATCCATTACACAATGCATTCAAAAGGGTGGGTAACAGAATTATTGGTCAAGTTGTGATATGTGCTGACCCTGGGCAGCTGGTCCCATTGCTCTTTATTCTTCATCTCCTCTTGGATCTCATGGATGCGTTTCAAAGACTCCAAACTCTCGTCCAGCAGAAAAGTTGTATCATTAATTAGCATGTTGATGTAGCGCACAAACTGTTTCCCGGAGCTGCAGAATGAATGAGAGAGAGAGGGAAAATGTATGAATAAAACACATGTATATAAAATTATATATTTAACTAAAATAATTTTAATACAACAACTTAAATAATTTAAATTTTAATAATTAAAAAAATAATTTAAATAGATGGATAAACAGACCAAAAAAAAAAAAAAAATCTTGTGGCATCACGTCCCGTTTTTGGTTTGTTTATATGTCTCTGGTCCATGTTGAGTTCATAATTCATTCGAATCGCATCAGAGTTTGTTTGGAAGCGGACTGAGACCTTTTCAGCGGTCTCTGTCCACTTGTTGTTGCCCAGGGTTCGGATGCCATGTTCACACTTATTCAAATGAACCCCACTAACAGAGCAATAGCGTCAGGGTTCATTTTCATCGAACCAAACATGCCAAGTGTGAACACACCCTTAATCAGCCTGGATGATATATCGGTATATCACCATTTCAAATTTCACTCAAAACTAAAGAGTGAACTCACTTGAACTCCTCCAGGAAGGTGCCTTGGTGGTTAATGTTTTGCCACAGGCTTTTGAATATGGTGCTGATATGGTAACGGATGGTGAACTTGTCATAGAACTCGCTTGTGGCTCCAGTGTGCTCCACATCTAGGGAGAAAATCAATTAGCATAAACAAAATCAAAATACTCAAAATAGAGCTGAAAATGAATTTTAGACACCCTTTTACCTGTGTAGAACTTCATGAGGGCAGGAACAAGCTGATTGACAGACAGCGGGTGGCTCTCCATCATCTCAAAGAAACGCTGAGTGCGCGGCTGCACTGCTGGGTTGGTAACAAACAGCACCTCCACCAGCTTGGCAATCAAGTATGGGTTCTTTATGTAATTCTGACTGCAAAGGAAGACTACCAGGAAGGTCACAATGTCTTCAGTGCACGGCTCATAGAGAACCTGGGGAAAGTACCTGAGAAACAAAGGGGAGAAAAGTTAAATTTCACTAAAACAACACATGTAACTAAATTTGTGATTTTAATACTATGATGTGCACTCTCATAGACTTACTGCACAATAAAAAGCAAGAACTCAGCCACATCTTCAATGTAAAACTCCGGCAGTGCTGCAAAGTTTTTGGGAATTTCTGGATTCAGAGGCAGGGTTACGCTGTAAGGTGATAAGACAAAAATTCAGAACAGAACGACATCTCAACTACAACTTTGCTGAAAGAATGTAAGCGGTATCTGAAGAGATGTTAAGTGAACTGACTGTGGGTAGGCAGGCTCCACCATACGCAAGATGAGCTGGATGACCATACTGAAGAACTGAAGACATCTGCGCAGCAGGTTCTCGTCCAGCAGCCCTGCGTCTGCGCAGGCTTTAGAGCGCACAAGTTTCTGTCAACACAGACAATGAAACAACTGATTCAAATATTTACACTCCAAGCTATTTAACTAAAATTTGCTAAATTGAAATGTTTGAATTCTGAGAATTTAACAGTAAATGTAACCAAAAAATTATAACCAAAAAGCAAAAGTTTGAGATTTTGAAGATTTTTTAATGTTTTTGATCTTATGCTCACGAAGGCTGCATTTATTTGATCAAAATGCAGTAAAAACAGTAATATTGTGAAATATGATAATTTAAGATAACTGTTGTCTATTTTAAACTGTAATTTATTCAAAGGCAAAACTGAATTTTCAGCAGTCATTACTTCAGTGTTCAATGTCACATAATCCTATAATAATAACAGAAATTATTCTTATATGCTGATTTGGTGCTCAAGAAACATTTATTATTATCAATATTAAAAACAGTTGTGCTGAATATTTTTGTGGAAACCGTGATACATTTTATCCAGTATTCTTTGATGAATAGAAAGTTTAAAAGAACAGCATTTACTTGAAAAAGAGATATTTTGTAACCATAGAAATGTTTTATAATTAACTTTTGATCAATTTAATGTGACCTCACTGAAGAAAAGTATTAATTTCTTTGAAAAAAAAAAAAAAAAAAAAAAATATCTTACTGACCCAAAACTTTTAAAAAACTACTTTCTAAATATGGTATTGTTTTGTTAATAAAGATAACAGCACACACCTTCAGTTGTGTTTTACATCTCTTCAGCATCTCCCGATGACGACTAGCCAACGGGGAATCCTTCCACTGGTTCTCACTGTTCTTTAGCTCCTCCACAGTTCTGTAAGACACACACACATATTCAGCCTTGTGTAAATTACCTTGTCTGACAGCTTAAAAAAAAAAAAAAAACACTCCACAAAGAATATTATTGGGCCATCCAAGTGTTATACCGGCTGCCGACAGCAGGGGTCACCGTGGTTCTGATCTCCCAGGCATCATAAGGCCAATACACAATGTGAGCAGCCTGCTCCAGAGCTTTATATCTAAAATGTGAAGGACTTGAAACACTGCCACTGATGCAGCACTAACACAGGAGCTGATATTTCAGGCATTATGCGCAAAAGATGACTTTAGAGCTGCTCTACAATAAGACTGCAAGAAAATACCTTCTGTAAGAGGCACTGGGACAGGACAGGATTAGCCCGTCTCATCAGAGAGAGATTATGGGCTTTTTCACAAAGCATGACAACAAAGAGTGTCACATATATGATAGGCTATCTGACATAAGCAATGAGGAATGCAAGATGTTCCACTTTGAGAATCACCTTAACTAGTCAATCTTTTAGATTAAAATAAAACTTAAATAATATGCCCTTTTTCAAAGACTTGGTTTTATTTAGGGGTCTACTAGAATAGGTTTTCATGCTTCAGTGTTCAAGAAACCTATTTTTTTTTCTTTTCATATTTTATATTGTTGCAGCACCTCTTCTCATTTTGTCAGTAAAGCTCTGTTTAGTTGCTGTCTCTTTGAAGCCCCTCCTACCAAAAAGCACAGTGAGCTGTGATTGGTCAGTTGAACCAGTGTGTTGGGATTGGTCAACCGCTTTGAGCGCGTTTCAGAAATGTTACAATAACCACGAGTTGCAACACACTACTAGCTCAACTCAACCAGGCCTTGCCCCATTTTCTGCATATTCCTTGGGTGGAAATTATTTAAATGAGTACTGTGATGTGTATGTTCCCATAAGAAAACTCAAGACTACAATGGAGGCGTTTCAGGGAGTTTGGAAACAGTGCTTACTAATATAGAAAATAACTCTTTGTGCTTTGTAACTTTGCAGACCTTTTTCATGCTCCAACAGCAATATTACACACTAAAGAAAGTTTAAAATGTAAAAAAGCATAATAGGTCCGCTTTAATAACTTCTGTTTCACTAATATGACCAAAGAGATGCAATAAAATACAGACTGGTGGTCTCTTGGCTGTGGTCTCCAAGGGCCATTCATCATTTTACATTTAAGGATTCACAAACATTCTTTTTGCAGCTGTGATGTCCCCTTCACGTACCCTTTTGCACAAGTGCGTACTTCACAGTGGACTAATCCCCTAAATGATTTTGGTAACAAATAGTTTGTTTTTAGGACTGAATCTGTGCAAAGCACCTGTTCAGATCCCTGATGGCCCTCAGTCTCCGTATGTAGCGCCGACAGCACGGGAGGATGGACAAATGATGTGCGTGTAGCGTTAAGAAGAAGCACTCTGTAGGGAACTTTGGCTCTGAGAACTTGGACGGGTCTTCATCTGTGGAGGAATTGGAGAAACGGTAAATGAGTTGTCTGAAGTCAAACTGAGCGTCTAAAGCGATTTGTCTGTTTCAGAACAGAGCCCACACTCACGCAGCTCGGCGAGCCAGCTCTTCAGGTCCTCCATCGTGGCATTGAGCCGGGTCTCTTCTCGGCTGAGATTCAACCTACACTTGGGGTGGAAGACGTAGAGAGAATCCACCGTATCCAGCTTTATCTTCATACTGAGTTGCTGCAGCACCCACAGGAAGTTCATCATGAAGCCGTCTGTGGACACCAGCTTATCATCGGTCTACAGAAAGAAAACGGGAGAAAATAATCATAATGTGGTATTAATGAGTTTAAGATGAATATGTTGTTCTGAAAGGAACACATTTGAGCAGACATACCTGCATCTGAGCCTTTTTCACATTACGATTCACCAGAGCTGCCATGTAGCTCAAAGCTGCTTCCCTTGTCTCTCCATTCAATAAGATGTTGTGCAGGATTTTAAACAGATCTCCCTAGAAAACCAACATCAGTGTACACAGAATTACAAAATATATTATTTTTTCTTCCCTTTCAAAGATGTCACTAAATCTCATTTCAGCAGCACATCAGAACATTTCATCTGGATGTCAATATTTAAGACATCAGAAGTTTGAGTTAAAGGTGCAATGTGTAAAATTTAGGAGGATCTACAGTTGCAAGAATAAGTATGTGAACCACTTGCAGAAACAAAATGAGAGATCATACAAAATGCATGTTATTTTTTATTTAGTACTGTCCTGAGTAAGATATTTTACATAAAAGATGTTTACATATAATCTATAAGACAAAAAAATAGCTGAATTTTTTTAAAATGACCCAGTTCAAAACTTTGTGAACCATTGATTCTTAATACTGTGTGTCATTACCTGGATGATCTATGACTGTTTTTTTGTTGTGTGATGGTTGTTCATGAGTCCCTTGTTTATTCTGAGCAGTTAAACTGAGCTCTGTTCTTCAGAAAAAATCTCCACGTCCCATAAATTCTTCAGTTTTCCACCATCTTTTGCATATTTGAACCCTTTATAACAGTGACTGAATGATTTTGAGATCCATCTTTTCACATGGAGGACAACTGAGGGACTCAAACACAACTATTAAAAAAGGTTCAAACATTCACTGATGCTTCAGAAGGAAACACGATGCATTAAGAGTCGGGGGGTGAAAACTTTTGAACAGGATGAAGAGGTCCAAATTTTGTCTTATTTCGCTTGAATATCATTTTTTTTCATTTAGTACTGCCCTTCGAAAGCAACAGAAGATACTTGTTTCCCGGAAGACAAATTAAATGCAATTCACCTTGATCTTCAAATTCCAAATGTTTTCACCCCCCCCCATCTATTAATGCATCATGTTTTTTTCTGGAGCATCAGTGAATGTTTAAACCTTTTTTAATAGTTGTGTTTGAGTCCCTCAGTTGTCCTCAGTGTGAAAAGACGGATCTCAAAATCATTCAGTCACTGCTGTAAAGGGTTCAAATATGCAAAAAAAGCTGGAAAACTGAAGAATCTGCAGGACCTGGAAATTTTTTCTGAAGAACAGAGCTCAGTTTAACTGCTCAAGACAAACAAGGGACTTATGAACAACAATCACAAAACAAAAAAAACAGTCGTAGATCATCCAGGTAACCACACACAGTTTTAAGAATCAATGGTTCACATACTTATGAATGGGGTTATTTTAATAAATTCAGCTATTTTTTTTGTCTTGTGGATTATATGTAAACATCTTATGTAAAATATCTTACTCAGGACAGTACTAAATAAAAAATAAGGGAGATAATACAAATACTTTTTCTTGCAACTGTATTGACAGAAATGCAATATAATATACATAACCATGTTTTCAGTGGTGTATAAAGACCTTACATAATGAACCGTTATGTTTTTATTACATTTATTACATGCACCGCGAGTCCCCTTACATGCTAAGTGGCCATTTTGCGCCAGCATGCTTCTACAGTAGCCCTAAACGGACAAACTGCCCTACAGAGCACTTTTCATCACTATGTTACTGCTGTTCTTCTAAATCGTTTGCGTTTTTAGAGGCAGCTTGCATCATCACTACGTTGAATATGCACGAAGAAGAAAAAGTAATAGCTGTCTGGTTTATTAAAAGCAGATACTGTTTTTGTTAGTAGTAAGAAGAAAACTCATTGCTTCACAGAGGCTACTCTCTGCTGTCTCAGACGACGACATCTTTGTCTTGTGTCGGCCAGACGGCCACCATAGCTACTCCATGTGGTTCAAAAGGGAGGGGTGAGCGCTGTTGGTTGCGGTTCGCAACCTCACCGCTAGATGCCGCTAAAATTTACACATTGCACCTTTAAAAGATCTATTAGTGATAATAGTGATAGGTGTATTCATGTTGGATGTGAATTTATGTTGAATGTTCAAATGTTTTGTCAATGTAATATTAATATTTGGAGGGAATAATTATTGAACAATTTAATATTACAAAATAATTCCAAGAATTATATATGTGACTCACCACTCAATAAATTGATTTTTCATAGATTATTCGATTTAGTATTTTACCTTCATCAAAACTTATATAGTCAAATTATGTTTGTTTTTTACTTACATTTTTCATTCCTGTTCTGAATACCATTAAACTGTTGTGGAAAGAGGGGAACTAAAATACATGTTTATAGTGTTTATTATGTTTGCAAACATTTTGTTTTATTTACCGGTATTTTACATTATTTCCTGAATGAAATAAGTTGCAACTTATCTAGGGGGGGTCTCTCAACAATGTAATTTTGACCTTTTCGCTACTTACAGTCAGCAACTTAATTTTCGGAGTTTAACTAATATATTAATTGAAATCTGATGGCAGCTGGGAAAAGTTTACTTGGAGCAGGCTTCTTTTCATGTTACCCCATGCTAAATTCTTATCGAACAGTTAAAACTAAACAATAAATGCACATTCACAAGAAATTATACTTTTTATAATCACATATGAAAGACAATAACTGAAGCCTCCACATGCACCTCTGCTCTATAATAATAATATTTTCCCCCAATATTGGAGCAGCTCATTAAAAATCTATGAGTATGTGATATGATGGTCACTCACCCTGGCAGACTCCAGATAATGCTGCAGTGACTGGCTGACCACACGGGTGTTCTCCATAGTGATGGCAGGGCCAGAGAAGTACTTGTCTCCCACTTTAGTCTACAGACCAGGAAAACAGACATAAAAATAAACAACTTTCCTCCTGTCATTATTCATCAATGCTGCACTCTGTATTAGTCTTATTTCTTTTAGAAGTAAAATTACTTACGTCATCCTCAGCAAACACAGAAAGACTGAAGAACGCTCCGAGGAAGGAGAGTCTTTGAATTTCTCTTCCTGTCCCAGGACTGAGAGGGTCAGGACACCACAATGGCAGAGAAGTGATCTAAAAATACACATACAGACAATATTAACAGTGAACTGCATAACCTGACTGGCTTGAATTTGTAAGCTCTCACAAAACCTACCAAATTGCATACAGGGTGAGTCTTCCCAAACTTGATTTCACAGAGCTCAGCCAAAGCCTGTAAAACAATATAATATCAGTCATAGACAAGAAACAAGAGTCTAAAGTCTTTCACAGATTCAGCAGAGCAGTTTACTGGATGAAACGTCTGGAAGATATCTAACAGTGTTAATATATAAATCAAGGGAGCTTGTTTGATCCTCATATGCCTGATAGTAGTCTTATGCGTTTAAAAGAATCTACAGTCTCTTACCATCAGAGGAAACTTGAAGTTGTCACTGTCAAAAGAACATTCTTTTACAGCTAAAGCAAGCCCTTGAAGAATGGGAACAAAGATCTGAAAGAACAACATTATTAATCAAACCAGGATGAAAGAGTTGCACCTATTCTTTGAGCTAAATTGACTTCCTAGCCATTTTGTAAAGACTTTCAACCAGCTGACAACAAGGTGATTTTTAGTCGATGCATGAAGTCAGTTCCCCTCAAGTTCAGATGCCCTTGCAGAGCAACCACAGGTGAGGTTCCTCATTTGACAAGCAGAAAGAATTAATTTTGAAAATACCCTACTGTTCAAAATGTTGATAAGATTTTTTAATGTTTTTGAAAGAAGTCTCTTATGCTTACCAAGGCTGCATTAATATGATCAAAAATACAGTACTATTTACAGTACAAAAATACATTGTGAAATATTATCACAATTTAAAATAACCATTTTCTATTTTAATATATTTTAAAATGTGATTTATTCCTGTGATGACAAAGCTGAATTTTCAGCAATCTTCAGTGATCCTTCAGAAATCATTCTAACATACCGATAAAAAATACTTTGAAATAATACTTTTTTGTATAATAAATGTCTTTACTGTCGCTTTTGTCAAATGTAAAGCATCCTAGCTGCATAAAAAAAAAAAAAATCTTACTGACCCCAAACATTTGAACTGTAGTAAATCTATATTTTATCATTCCAAAACTAAATTCTTTAATTAGATAAGAAAATTAGTTTTCTTATCTAAAATTATAAGAAAACAAATTTCTTTAATTATGATAAATGCAAGTTGGTTTGATATTTTTTAATCTAATGCAATGTCTAAAGTGTCCACACTGGAACCACTAAACCTAATGTGGATTAAAAAAATATTTATTTTTAAACACTGTTTCTACTAAAAACAAACAGATGGAACATTTGAAAATATGCTTAATATCACAAAGAGTTTGCCATCAATAATAAAGAACTCTTAAGCTTCAAAAGTAAAATGATGCAGCATGCGGCCTGTCTCCATAATCTGCTGCAACTCCCACCTGTTTGAACACCTCCTCCTCCTGGTGAGTCATGCGCACCAACTCCTGGATGAACCCGTATGGAAGGTTCCGGCACAGCATGTAGGGAACCAGCAGGGAGGGCTGTAGAGGGGCCCTATTTGAGGGCAAAGAGATGAGGGAGGGGGCGGCAATCTCATTTAAAATATATTATGCTTGTGTGAATTCAAATTGACACACCACATCATACAACAAACTCGTTTTCACACTTGGTTTAAACTGGAGCTTGATTCTGCTCTGCTTCTCCACAGGTCTCTTTTCAAACTGTATGCGTGCATCAATGCGAGTACAAGCAGCAGTAAATGTTTACTACTGTAGCGAAAGTACAGGAGAAAGCACTAAAAATAAGCTTACTACCAAAGCTTAACACATACAACATAGAACTGCTTCCTAAAGACAATTTATTAATAGACAGGCAGCTTTTAGAAACACTTTATACTTTAAGAGCCAAATTATATGTCATCGATAGTGGTTCACTTCTGCAAATTATGTAATAATGAAGTCAATGACAACTTTTGTGAGCTACTGAGTTCGGAGAGCTACAAACTGAATTCCAAAGGTCAAAAGGTCCAATCCACACTAAAAGCTCTAGTTTGAAAAAAAAAAAAAAAAAAAAGCTGCTGTTACTGACCTGGGCTGTGTGAGGGCACCTTGAAGCACTAGTGCAGCATGGGAAATGCACTGGGAACGAATGTTGCTAAGCAGCTGACTGACAGCTGGTTGGCTGCACATCTGAAAAAGAAGGGCATATGAATAACACTGTCTACACAAGAAATGAACCATGATATGTTTATGATACTTTTCAGAATGTTTACTAATAGAAACTGATCACCCGAGCTTTCCAGAAAATTTTTTTACTTGCTATAAAGTTATCCTTATAACGTTTGAATTGTTACAAAACTGCAAATACATAAATACATATATTTTAGATTTACCGTAAATAAATAAAATAAAAAATACAAATATATGTAAGTATATTTTCTTTCAGACAGACAGAAAGTGCTGTAATAGTGTTAGAAACTAAACTGGTGGCTTGTGAAGCAACATGCTGCAACACTTTTGGTGTAGACAGCTAAATTGATTAAAATAGGAGCAAAGTAGTTTTGACACGCATGTCTAGTGTAGACAGGGCGATACAACGACAGAACACAACATGAAAGACTCATGCCAAAGAGGGAATTACCCTAGGCTTGACAAGACATGTTTTGTCTTTCGCTTTCACATTTTCAACAACTCCCCCTCGCCTCTGACCTACTGATAAATGTGTTCCTGATAAAGCCCTAAAATAATTTTGTATTTCCTTCCAACTCTTGATACACTGGAAAATAATTCTGATGCCTGTGTTATTGAACATGATACCTGGGAACTGAATCATGCTGTAGAAATATGTGCTTAATGTTTATCAGCAGCTACCTTTGGGGCCTTTCTCTCTTCCATTCCCACACTGTCAAAACGCTCGATGAGGTAGTTGAGCATCTCCGTCTCTTTACAGGACTCTATAGTAAACCGGTCACTACCTGAGTCACCAGTCATCCCCCCTCCGGACGCACCCAGGCTAGAGTGAGAGAGAAAGAGAAAGTTACGAGGAATAGACACTCCCTTCAATAAAAGAGCTTGCATAGTATAGATGAACCTTCTGGGGAAAAACCCAAACTGAGAAAATAACCAAAACCACATTGCTTTAGCCACCCAGAGAAACCTCTTTTATAATTAAATGTTTCCCTTTTTCTCTACCCACCAACCTTTCAAAATGATTATCTTTAGAACAGCTATGACATCAGATATAAATGAAGGTTTATCTCTATTTCAAGCAATGGTTAGAACAAACTTTACCCCCCAACGCAAGCAGTGTTTGGTAATCAGAGCCACAATAAATCATATCTTGCCCATTTTCAGTAAGATTTTTTTTTAATAAATTAATACATTTATTCACCAATGACACATTAAATTGATCAAAAGTGACAGTAAAGACTTTAACATTGTGACAAAAGCTTTCTATTTCTATTAAATAAATGCTGTTATTTTGAACTTTCTTTTTTTAAATCAAAGAATCATGAAGAAAAAAAAAAGAAAAAAAAAAACACTGTTTCCACAAAAATATTAAGCAGCTCAACTGTTTCCACATTAATAATAAGAAATGTTTCTTGAGCACCAAATCAGCATAATAGAATAATCTCTGAAGGATCATGCGACACTGAAGACTGGAGTAATGATGCTGAAAATTCAGTTTTGCCATCACAGGAATAAATCACATCTAAAAACACATTAAAATAGAAAATAGTTAAATTGTAATATTTTACAATGCATTTTATTTATTTATTTATATTATTTTTGATTTGAAAAATCAAAAATTTCTACAATCTTTATTAACTTGGCTTAAAGGAAAAGTTCACCCAAAAATGAAAATTGTGTTATTAATTACTGTTATTAAATCTCTCAGATTTCATCAAAAAGATCTTCATTTGCGTTCCAAAGAAGAACGAAAGTCTTACTGGTTTGGAATGACATGAGGGTGAGTAATTAATGACAGAATTTTCATTTTTGGATGAACTAACCCTTTAAAATGTCATTTTTAGCAAGTCTTCAAATCCGATTTTCATATTGCACATTAAACTGTGATGCCTTAATTTGCTTGTAGCAATTAAAACAATGTATTTAGTTTTTTTACTGTTCATTTATTTTGACAAATTAGTACAACTTTTTAACAACCGCCACTTATCGGTTATTAGAGTTGGGACAATACATCGATTCGCGATACAAAGAATCTGGAGCGATTCTGATCTTTTCAGATGAAAATTGTGTTATTAATTACTCACGCTCGTATCGTTCCAAACCCATAAGACCTTAGTTCATCTTTGGAACACAAATTAAGATATTTTTGATGAAAAAATATAGTATTATATTAGTATTAAAAATAGCTCAGTATTGGCCAACACTGTTCTTGTGAGCACCACAACGCATGCATGTGATGCTGACACAGGAGCCGGCTGATAATGAGTTATGACGTAGAATCCAGAAGTGTTGCACTGTGTTTACTACGTCAACAGCGTAGGAAACTGACATGGAAGAGAAGAAA